>CM060957.1:7461978-7822400 GCA_030765055.1 Mantis religiosa | reverse complement strand
ACAAATGTCTGATAACTTTAAGCTCTACTATCCTGTACTGCTTTGAACATTATTTCATTCATCGTCCGATATGACTTAACGTTGGAGGTTTTCTCTTATCCTGAAAGACGAATGTCTGATAACTCTAAGCTCTATGTACCCTGGTACTCATTTGAACATCATTTCATTCGATCGTCCAATATGACTTAACGTTGGAGGTTTTCTCTTATCCTGAAAGATGAATGTCTGATAACTCTAAGCTCTATGTACCCTGTACTCATTTGTACATCATTTCATTCATCGTCCAATATGACTTAACGTTGGAGGTTTTCTCTTATCCTGAAAGACGGATGTCTGATACTCTAAGCTCTATGTACCCTGTACTCATTTGTACATCATTTCATTCATCGTCCGATATGACTTAACGTTGGAGGTTTTCTCTTATCCTGAAAGATGAATGTCTGGTAGCTCTAAGCTCTATGTACTCTGTACTCATTTCAACACCATTTCATTCATCGTCCGATATGACTTAACGTTGGAGGTTTTCTCTTATCCTGAAAGACGGATGTCTGATAACTCTAAGCTCTATGTACCCTGTACTCATTTGTACATCATTTCATTCATCGTCCAATATGACTTAACGTTGGAGGTTTTCTCTTATCCTGAAAGACGGATGTCTGATAACTCTAAGCTCTATGTACCCTGTACTCATTTGTACATCATTTCATTCATCGTCCGATATGACTTAACGTTGGAGGTTTTCTCTTATCCTGAAAGATGAATGTCTGGTAGCTCTAAGCTCTATGTACTCTGTACTCATTTCAACACCATTTCATTCATCGTCCGATATGACTTAACGTTGGAGGTTTTCTCTTATCCTGAAAGACGGATGTCTGGTAACTCTAAGCTCTATGTACCCTGTACTCATTTGAACATCATTTCATTCATCGTCCAATATGACTTAACGTTGGAGGTTTTCTCTTATCCTGAAAGACGGATGTCTGATAACTCTAAGCTCTATGTACCCTGTACTCATTTGTACATCATTTCATTCATCGTCCGATATGACTTAACGTTGGAGGTTTTCTCTTATCCTAAAAGATGAATGTCTGGTAACTCTAAGCTCTATGTACCCTGTACTCATTTGAACATCATTTCTTTCATCGCCAGATATGATTTAACGTTGGAGGCCGTACATTTATATATATATATATATATATATATATATATATATATATATAAAGGTAGAAGTTCAGGAGGTGTAGGATTATTAGTGAAAAAGAGCCTAAAAATAAAGGAGAAAATATTGAAAAATTAGGGGAAAATCAGTTTTGTAGTGTGTGTTAAGTGGAGTATGGGGGAGAGAAAGTGTATATGTGGCAATAGTGTATAACAGCCAAATACCTCAGAATTCTATGACCCACAGTTATTTGTTAAGATGAAACAAAACTTGGAAGAAATATTAAATACAGGCATACATGTAGGATTTGTTATAATGGGTAATTTCAATGCAAGAGTGGGGGAAAATCAATTGCCGTTAATAGATTTTGAAGGCGGCTGTCTTCCTTGATGTGGCACAGGTATTCGACAGGGTTTGGCATGATGGTTTGCTCCTTAAGCTCTACCGCATCGGTCTTCCTAATTACTTATCACATCTAATCCACACTTTGCTCTACGACCGCAGCTTTTCAGTACGCATTGGTGGAAAGCTTTCATCCCCACGTAATATTACCGCAGCTGTCCCACAGGGTTCTATCTTGGCTCCGACTCTATTTAATATATACATTTCTGATATTCCTTACATAACTCCGACTTCTTTAGCTCTTTACGCTGATGACACAGTACTATATTATTCTCATGTTAATCTCCAGCACGCACAACTAGTAGTACAGCTCTCTTTAGATCACCTAACTCATTGGTAGAGCACTTGACGGATCTCTTTGAACCCTCAGAAAACCGAAGCTAAAATCTTCACTCTTCGCCGATATACCCCGCTTCCTCCGTTGTGTCTGTACAGGAACAATGTCCCTTGGCTCCCCACTACAACTCCCGTTAAATACCTTGGAATGCTTTTGGACTCTCGATTGACCTGGCGTGCTCATATCGATCGTCTTATATCACTGGCCTTCGGGCGACTTTCAAAACACGCCGTTCCAGCCTCGGCCTACAGTCTTCATTGTTACTCTACAAATCACTCGTTCGTCCGCTTATTACATATGCCTGCCAAGGGCGGCCGTACACACATGTCATCTGCGTCGTCTTCAGGTCATACAGAATCACTTCATGCGCATCGCTACTAACGCTCCATGGTTCATCCGTAATCAGCAGCTCCATCACGAACTAGGACTGTTATCTCTTCACGACTACATTCGCAGGATCACTCGTCAATGCCCTCACGCTTAAAGAGGAGACTACCACAGGACCTGCTTCTAAGTGAAACATCTTACTCGAGTGATTCTAGTGCTTGATATCTGTCTTACATCTTCAATATTGACATAATTTCTCAGAGAGTATTATTGGAGTTCTGACTTAATGTAGTTAGGGGACGGCCTGTTAGCCTACCCCTGAGTGTTACTGTTCTTATTGTACTGTTACCTTCTTTTCACTCTGATCTGTAAAGCATTGTACTGCTGATCGATCAATAAAAAATTATATATAAAAAGATTTTGAAGGGGAATCAAATGGGTTAAGAAAATAGGGGAGCAAAGATAAATGAATTAACAATGAAGGTAAGAAACTAATAGAGTTTTGTGAGGAGAATGATTTGATGATGTGCAATGGGGTGAAATGAAATGGGAAAGGGGAGTTTACTTTTATGAATAGAAATGGTTAAAGTGCAATAGATTATTTCTATACTGAGTGTAAAAGCTAGGAAAAATGTAATTGAAATTGGGAACATTTTGGGCAAAATAAGAGCCAAATGGTTCAGGAAGATAAGTAAATATGACGAAAATGAAGATGAAGTTATTTTAGAGAAGTTGCCAATAGGAACCCATTAGCTCGAGAACCTCAGATTTTCAGTCTGTTGGGCCCAAGGGTAACCAGCAAAACAGTGTGGTAATAAGTATGGAAATATATAATAATTTGTAATATATAATAATTGTAACTTTTCTTTGGTTTTAGGCAAAAGTTAATTGCACGAGAGAACTTTCCTGCACCTATTTTATTTTATTTCCCTATCACGTGATGATGGATCGGGCGAATGGAAGGCGAGCGATACGTGTGGCAGTAGAGTTCGGAGTGTCATGGAATACATACAAAATATCTCCAGCCTGAAGACGTGATATTCAACGACAGAGAAAGCGAATTCAAGCAACATTTCTGATGGATTTCAAACATCCACTTGGTCTGGGGGGAAGGAAAGTAAACTAAAGCTTTGATCTAGTAGCATTTCCCCCAAAACAAAGGAATGCTGGTCTGGATGTCTCAATTAGCAACAAAATTACAGTGGATCGACATGGAATTCGCCCTGGGCGGCCCGGGCTGGCCCGGAATACCATTCATATTAGACACGGACGCGCCCTCCTCATAACGTTTATCTGATTGGTGTTGCTTCTGCTCGGTAGTCCTGGCATCGAGTCCAGTAACAATGTTCCAGGAGTTCTGAACTCCCTTCCCAATACATAACTGCAATTGGAGCCGAGTGTCATGTTTTATTATGAAAGGACAACATACAGAACAAAGGGAAATAACAAACATTTCGTAAAGGGAATGTACATAAATAAAAAAGGAGCTGACATGTAGCTTCATATATGTTGCGCCACCCACATTTATGATGACTATACTAGGCAGGGGAAATACTTTTCTTCCAGTCCCCTTAACAAAGAGTAATAAAAATACATCTTTTAGAGAAAGGACTATCTTTGAAGTCGGTTTAATAGCAAATATGGTATTTAGTTCTAGCATCTTCCAAAGAAGTCATAGGAAGAGTTTCAAAAAATCCCTCCTCCGCAAAAAGAACCTTTTCGTGAGAAGTTTTCCCAAAATTATGATTTTCTCAAAATTGGTTCTAGTGATTTTAATTGAAATGCCACATGCTTAATATATTTTCATGATAAATGAAAAGATATATTGAATAACATTTTCTAGGAATAGTATCTGAAATGATCTTTATTGAATATCTTTGGTAAAGCTGGTAAACTGTAAGACACAAAGTCTTATATCCCAAAAACGTAGATCTTGTTAAGTCAAACAATTTGTTAATTTTTTTTTTCTAAAGATAGCCAGTTTTGAGACCTTCCTTGTTATTGGTTTGAATTTTCAAATACTTCAATAACTTTTTAACAGCTGTAATTATAGTGAAGTCATTCATTTGTTTATTTCCTGGCCATGGAAAGGAAATGAAAGGTCTAAGCTGATAAAAAATCTGACTATCGTTTTCAAAGCCTACTATGTTCTTCTATGCCCATTGTGCCCACAGATGTTCTGTGGCATCTACGAGGCCTGTTCAATAAAGAATGATCATAACTTTTTTACGGACATAATTTTGCGCACTAAAATTCAATTTGTCCGCCTCGCTAGCATAGATGGTAGCATGTCTGCCTCGCGTTCAAGAGGTCCCAAGTTCGAATCTCGACATGACTTAAAGAGTTAAAGGACGTAAATCACAAAAAACTCAATATTATTATATTCTGTTAGCTTAATGTAAAACAAACAGGCCGTAGTAGTTTTATTGTTGGTAATCCTGGTTCCCGCCTGTGAGAACCAGGCAAGTTCAGACATGTTCAGTATCGCCTACCGTTGCAATGGAGGTAACACGCGAGGAATAATATGCGATGCACTTGTCCCAGCTTCTGTCAGTCTTCAAAGACATGCTGAAATCCATTTTGAGAGATCCTTCAAAATCGCCTCCGCAGCCTTCACCACTGCTTCTGATAATGGATAATGCCTCCCACGAAGGCGTTTCTTCAAGTTAGGGAATAGAAAAAAGTCACATGGGGCTAAATCCGGACTATAGGGAGGGTGAGGGTGCACTTCACGTTGCCTTTTGCAAGATATTCAGCAACAACATTGGCAATATGCGGCCGCGCATTATCGTGGTGCAGCATCCAGCCTGCTTCACGGAAATGTGGTCTTTTGCGCCTGATATGGACTTGCAATGTTTTCAGGACATCCCTGTAGTATTTTCCAGTTACTGATGTGTGTGTAGGTACAACATGCGGATAAACCATTCCATGAATATCAAAGAATGAGAGGACTATAACTTTTCCAGCAGAAGCAACCACTTTTGCTTTTTTGTGGGTTGGTGATGAAGGAGATTTCCACACTGAGCTTTGCTGTTTACTCTCAGGATCAAAATGATGTAGCCAAGTTTCATCAGCAGTGATTACGTTTGAAAGAAACTTCGGATCTTCCTCTAACATCAACTTTAACTGCATGCAGACCTGCATGCGAATGTCCTATTGTTCGGGAATCAACAGTCTTGGAACCCATCGCGCACAAACACGTCTCATGTGTAATGTTTCTGTCACCAACGTGTGGGTGGCACCCAATGAAATGTTCAGTATTTCAGAAAGTGATCTTAAGGTAATTCGTCGATCCTCTCTCACAATGGCAGCAGCAGTGATGTTTTGAGCTGTGCTGTAGGGAAGAACAAACTCTCCACAGGCCTCCTGTAACATTGTATAGGCCTCAACTGAAGATTTGTTGAGACGAAAGCAGAATTTCAAAGCCGCGTATTGTTCCTCGCGTGTTACCTTCATTGCAGTGGTAGGCGATACTGAACATGTCTGAACTTGCCTGGTTCTCACAGGCAGGAATCAGGAGTACCAACAATGAAACTACTACGGTGTTTTCTTTTTCACATTAAGCTAACAGAATATAATAAGATTGAAGTTTAGTGCGGAAAATTATGATCATTCTTTATTGAAGAGGCCTCGTATATTGATCACATGTTTTCATATAAAGTACAAGATATTTTGGTGCGAAATACAAATAATATGGAAGCTTTATTTGGTTCTCTATCTTTAGTTATACTTTCTGTTATTTTTTAAAAACATAGTATAGTGCTTGTAGCATCAGTTGCAAGAAAAATGCACCAAAAGTTTTGAGTTGGTATGCATGGCCTTAGGGGTGGACTGTTGCTTTTATTGTTTTTAGTTATGAAAACAGACTTGAATTAATATACAGTTATATATAGTTTAAAATGATGAAATAAAATTGAATGTATAACTTTTTGTAATGTTTTTGGAGGAACTGGAAGTCGTTGCATCGTTACTAGTAATAGCAGAGTAAAACTGGCAAATTTCAATACATCTAGTATGGCCGCCTTTAAAAATCGTTCAGCTTCTTATCCAATGTTGAAGCTTTTTCCTACATGAGAAATGACGATATACTTATGTAGCTATCCCTGAAGCCGCAGTACGCCTGGTGGCACGAATGACGACACGTGATGCGGTCACGTACAGTAGAGATTTAAAAAAAATTAAAATGTTTATTTAACATCAATTGGAGTGGGGAAACGGACCTAAACAGGAGGACTTCTCTTTAATATTAAAAGACAAAGCAAAACCCCTAACCACAATGCATGTTTTCGCAAAACCACAAGTAAGTTTTGCTTAATTCAAGTTGTATCGTTTTTAAAGCAAAGTTATGAATAACAGTAATTTTTGGTATAGAAATTAAAATGACATGTTAATACTGAGTGGAAAATTTAACGCCAAGGATGTCCAGAATGATAATTTTGACGAAATAATAAACATGTTTAAATTTCTTGTGGCATACAATAATTTATTCGGTACTAAAATATAAATCACATTAATAGTTTCAACTAAATATCTAGAGCTTACTTATTTCGATTCAAAATCAAATCCACATGTGATTGTATTTGTGGAAATCATCTTCAAGATTTCCCTCACATTTTATTTGATTGCCCGTTTTTCTATTTTGAAAGATACGAACTTGAATTATTGCTTCATTCCTTAGATTACACTTTCTCTAAACCACTTACACATCTTCTGATGAATTACAAAACTTATCAGTATTTCATGGCTTTCTTAAACAAAGTATTTCTTAAACTAAATAATTCATCTTGATGTTTACTGCTTGTCAGCTTGATATTGCATTTGTTGTGTTTTTTTTTAATTGTATTACATTCATTAACTTTTAAACTATATTCCTAATATATCTTTTGGGTAAAATAGGAATCAAAAAATTGGATAATAAATAAATAAACTAAATATTGTGACTTTGTGGGTTCATGAAATGAAAAGTCCAATTACACCACTCCAAAATGTTCTTTATTTCCACCGACTTACAGTTAAACACTTGCCAATTACACAGAATTACGTAATGTACACAATTACGATTCACCAGTTCGTCCGTTACAATTTCACTTGCACTCGCGATTACGTAAACTCCGGTGCACTAGCACTGAACTCTTACGCTGATTGCCAAGAACTCTGACTAACTGACTCCTCTTGCACGACGTGTTGCTTATATAGGATCCGCTTGCCGATCTGGAAGGTTCTCAATTAGAGGAAATATCCCGTAAGTTCGAGAACACAGGTGGAACAGAAAGAGACGGTGCAGTGATGTTTTTTGTCCCACCCATCCCTTCTTAACGCTATAAGACAAACGAGGGGGCGGGGCGAACACCGACCCGTCTGCTGCTTGCCCAGTCTATAGGGTGTTCCGACGCTCGGGTGACAATATGTAGATAGGTATTTTATGCATATCTTTTTCCCCCTATTTTTAATGATTTTTTATCACACCTATTTTTTATTTTGAATTACTTTTTTTTTTACTTTTTTTGTACTCCAACTTTAATTGTTGGTTATAGTGTTTTTTATTTTTTTTTTTTTCATACCAACACATATTGAATGTGGAGGTGAAATTTAATAAATATAAATATTCATGTTTTATCCTTTTAAACTAATACTTCCATTTCCAGTTTATTATTTTTTTTTTAATTTTTAACAGAATTTTTTCCTTTTTTCATTTAATTTTGTTGAGGATTTCCATTCATTGGGCGGAAAGGAGGAGGTCTAGAGGAAACGGAACATTGGGTAGTGTCTTGGATGTCTCAAAACAATAAATAATTTATTATTCACTGCAATTACTACCGTAATGGAGCTCAAATCAGGTGATGTAACGCTCCATGGAACCACTGAGGCCAGAAGTGATTAGCTTCCAACGTTCCTTTCGCAGGAAATCAAACCATTCTCTCTGTAATGCCACATTTCCAGGATTTTTCTGAATTATCCAGTGTGACGTTTCCTTTACCAACCAGATCGCACATCTGTGGAGCGAAATGTTTTTAAAACTGAATTCCAGTCGCTGTAGTCTTCGAAGACATGGTGGAAACTCCAGCGGGCAACATTTTCCAATAAAGCCTATGATCACCATCCAGATATGATGAACCTGTTTGCAAGAGGCAAACCTATGATCCAATGCATCTATTTGTGAACAAATTTAACATATGTTAGATGTTGCGCGGCCATGTCGCTGTTGGTATGGTCTCGTTAAGTACGAGGCACGTCCAGAAAGTAAGTTCCGTTTGGTAATAAAATTAAATTGTGTACAGATACAGAAAAATTATTTGCTGCACAAAATTCTACAACTCTTAAACTACTTTTCGACATAACTGCCGAAATTTTGCAGGCATTTGTCATAGCGAGGCACAAGTTTTTGTATACCTTCTTCATAGAAGTCTGCCAACTGCGTCTTCAACCAGTTCGAAACATTTTCTTTCAGCTCTTCGTCATTGTTGAAGTGTTGACCGCCAAGGAAAGATTAGAGATGAAAGTCGCTAGGAGCGAGGTCAGGGCTGTACGGGGGGTGGTCAAACACGTCCCAGCCAAATCCCTGCATGGTCAAAAACTGAAGTGTACTACCCATCCGTTTTGTTTTGAGTTGCTCAGTAAGAATCTTTGGCTCCCAACGTAAGCAAATTTTACGAAATTTCAGTTTTTCTGTAAAAATTTCATGAACTAGTGTTCGAGAGATTTAAGGAAGTTCCATAGCGAGAGCACTAATTGTAAACTTGTGGTTTTCCTGGATCTTGTCATCAATCGCGTGAACCAGTTATTCTGTAACCAAAGATGGACGCCCACTTCGTTCTTCATCGTGCACTTCTCTACGTCCTTCATTGAACTGTCGGACCCATCTTCTCACCATTGTATCACTCATCGCATTTTGTCCGTAAACATCAGGGGCGGTTCCTACATAAGGTTGCAGGTTTGCGCTACACCTACTGATTCTGAATGTACAACAGGTGCATTTTGCACATTAAAGCTGTACTTGTTTGCATTGTTTTATATACAAACATGTTTCAATTACGCTTATCTTCTGTAGCTGCCCATGACCGCAGAAGTCGAAATAAACAGAGGTTAGCTGTAGGAGCCGCCAGGTTTGCAGCGAAGTGTTAACCTAAGATTTTGCTCAAATGTTGGCTCTCTGAGGGGGTTGAGGGAAGGTGAAGAGATGGGAGTGGCTTCTTATACATTGCTTAAATGGAGGTTTATAAACCTAGCTCCTCCTACTCTTAGCAACGGCTATAGCGTGACCTTCAGGCTTAACTTCTGTGTGCTCTGCTTTTCGGACACAGGGAGAATTTAATTAAATGCATGGAGGTTATTCAGAAGAGAGCTCTGTTAAACAACAATGCCACACTTGTTCAGGCTTCTGGGTTTATGGCCACTTTGAAAGATTATAATTTTGTATTCTAGCTATCTTTCTTCTACAAGATCATGCCATATGTGGACATTTTGTACAATCAGCTGCAGAAACGAGCCTGCAATGCAACATTTGCCATCGCCCAGCTAAACGCATTTGAAAGGGAAGTGCAAAGGGTAAGAGATAGCGTGGATATCGAGGAACACGAAGAAACTGCAATTAGAGGAGAAGAATAGAAGATCATGATGTGAAAAGAAGAGAAGCTCTTGAAGTATGTGACATTCTTAGAGAAGCAAAGGACAGATTTAGCTTCACGGAACATCTGGTAGCCTCGACTTTGTTTCATCAACAAAATTTCTAAGACATTTCCAGAGGATTCCTTTAGAGAAGCAATAAGGTGCTATCCTTTTATCATTGGAACAAAAATTCGTAGAGAACTGACTGTAATTTACAGTCGAGAGGAATTTCGTGGAATGTCCGGCTCTTTGTGCTTGATGGACTTCATTAAGGAAAACAATTTATGTGCTACATTCAGCGAATATGTCAAACTCCTCCGAGTACTGTTAACTATGCCAATGTCTACCGCTGAAGCAGAACGCTGTTTCTCAACTTTAAAAAGAATAAAAACTTTCCTTAGGAACACAATGTCACAGGACCGATTGTCAGCATTAGCAATGCTTTCAATTGAAAGAGATTTTGTTATGAAGATCAGCGACTTCAACGCAAAAGTTATCGATAGATTCGCCAGGTCTAAGGACAGTAGGGCTGAGAATCTGTATAAATAGGTGAGTCATTACTACTCTGTATTTTATTTTTCATTTGTTCACCACCGATAATTTAACCCACCAGCAGCCACTGGTAAACATCGTAAATTTTCCGAAAAATTACAATTGGTTTCACTTTCCTAGCATTCAGAAAACGAATCACAGATCTGATTTTACAAGCGGCGGGATTTTCAATCAACACTGACATTGTAAACAAGCACAACAAAGCGTACGTGGCTGACAGCGATCTCACAATGTCACACGTTTCTTCTTGATACAGAGCGTCTACCACGCATGTGCGGAACTGCGATCGCAGCGCTGCAGCTGAGATAAATTGAAACAGAACTTACTTTCTGGACGCCCCTTGTAGTCCATATGCTGTCTCTTGACAATCAGTAGGAACAACTTTATTGAAGAGATGTTTTAATATAATTTTCCACTCTCTATTCTCTTTCTCTTCAATCCTCGGTGTACACTGAGATGTATTGAACAGCTGACACTCTTTTCTAGTTGATTCGAAAACTGCGAGATCATCACTGGTGTCCAGCAGATGTCTGAGATGGTTAACAACGGGTTTAAATCCCAGATATACCCTCTGAGGGTTCTGTATCTGATCCTGCCAGAAACTCCATGCAGACGGTAAATCACGTGATAAAAGCTGGTTTTGTTTTACTGCTGCGAACACGTTATCAAATGAACTGTAGTTGTACCGCCAAACAGTTGAGTACAGGAGCTTGTGTGGTGCAAATTGGTTAAGCTATCGTTAATCATCCGAAGGTGTGATTTGAAGTGACAGCATACAAACATTTCGCAACACAATGAGTCGCTTGGAATGCGTGTCGGTCAGGAGGTCACATGACTGTCTGTCACTCTGACGTCTCACTTACCCTACGTCAGGAAGCTACCATAATGACTTCTGCACTTCAGGGCTAACTGTAATCAAGTCATTTGTAGCTGGCACTTTTAAGATCTGACAGCATTCCTTTTAAAACTCTAAACTGGCACGTGGTCGTTTATGTGTGCCTCACGTATAAGACGTCCCAAGTTCGAATCTCGGATAAGGTAAGTTATCCGAATAAGATATTTTACGAGGCTTTCCCTAACACTGATGGACGGAAAGAAAAGAGACAATACACAAATGTTTAAGCAGTCCATTACATGACTATTTAAAGCTG
Organism: Mantis religiosa; assembly: GCA_030765055.1. Taxonomy (NCBI): domain Eukaryota; kingdom Metazoa; phylum Arthropoda; class Insecta; order Mantodea; family Mantidae; genus Mantis; species Mantis religiosa. The sequence goes on along the minus strand of CM060957.1, from coordinate 7,810,867 downwards.
AAAATGACGTAAACTTGGAACATGAAATACTCTTAAAACGAGCAACGCATTGAAACCGAGGGCTGTTCAATAAAGAACGATCATTTTTTTACGGTCATAATTTTTCACACTAAAATTCAATCTTATTATATTCTATTAGTTTAATATGAAACAAACACACCGTAGTAGTTTCATTGTTGGTACTCCTGGTTCACGCATGTGAGAACCAGGCAAGTTCAGACATGTTCAGTATCGCCTACCGCTACAATGGAGGTAACACGCGAGGAACAATATGCGGCTTTGAAATTCTGCTTTCGTCTCAACAAATCTTCAGTTGAGGCCTATACAATGTTACAGGAGGCCTATGGAGAGTCTGTTCTTCTCTACAGCACTGCTCGAAGGTGGTTTAAAATGTTTAAAGAGGGGAGACAATCAATTTCAAAGGAAGGTGGACCCGGTGCTCCAGTTACTGCTCTTACGGAAGAAAGCATCAACACTGCTGCTGTCATTGTGAGAGAGGATCGACGAATTACCTTAAGATCACTTTCTGAAATACTGAACATTTCATTGGGTGCCACCCACACGTTGCTGACAGAAACATTGCACATGAGACGTGTTTGTGCGCGATGTGTTCCAAGACTGTTGATTCCCGAACAAAAGAACATTCACATGCAGGTCTGCGTGCAGTTAAAGTTAATGTTAGAGTAAGATCCGGAGTTTCTTTCAAACGTAATCACTGCTGATGAAACTTGGCTACATCATTTTGATCCTGAGAGCAACCAGCAAAGCTCAGTGTGGAAATCTGCTTCATCACCAACCCCCCAAAAAAGCAAAAGTGGTTGCTTCTGCTGGGAAAGTTATGGTCATCTCATTCTTTGATATTCATGGAATGGTTTATCAGCATATTGTACCTGCACACACATCAGTAACTGGACAATACTACAGGGATGTCCTGAAAACATTACAAGTCCATATCAGGCGCAAAAGACCACATTTCCGTGAAGCAGGCTGGATGCTGCACCACAATAATGCACGGCCGCATATTGCCAATGTTGTTACTGAATATCTTGTAAAAATCAACGTGAAGTACATCCCTCACCCTCCCTATAGTCCGGATTTAGACCCATGTTACTATTTTCTATTCCCTAACTTGAAGAAACGCCTTCGTGGGAGACATTATCCATCATCAGAAGCAGTGGTGAAAGCTGCGGAGACGATTTTGAAGGATCTCTCAAAAATGGTTTCCAGTATGTCTTTGAAGACTGGCAGAAACGCTGGGACAAGTGCATCGCATTCAGGAGAGACTATTTTGAGAAGGACCAGCAAAATTATGAGGATGAGTAAAGGTACATTGTGATCATTCAAAAAAATGTGATCATTCTTTATTGGACAGCCCTCATATTTCACACAAATTGCGAATTTTAATAATGTCTACATTTTTTCACAATAACTAATCCAGTGTCTTTATGTCTTCCTGACTACTCAAAATCATATTAAAAGAAAATATACTCACTTTAATTCTCATATATAAATGTAAATACGTAGTACTTTAATAAAACTGTTAAACTGATGTTTGAAAGAGAGGGAGGAACGAACAGTTTTGCAATAAAATGTATTTCAGATGAGAACAATTTTCTCTAAAGTCTTTGTGTCACAAGCTTAGAAATAACTGCAGTTAGAGCAGCTACAAAATAAGAATGAACATGGCTTGAGCCAATACGGTTATTCTACTGTCTTGGCGCTGCCAGTTACACGGCGACAGAGATGGAAGATATATCTGGCTTTGTCTCATACAGGTATCATACAGGTGTTGAGATGTACAGTGATACCGATCCTGACAGAGAAGTTCGCTTAATATTTCAGCATGTGTGTGAGAACATAGATAATGATTATCGCATAATCTCAACCTTAAAACCTTGAACTGGAGAACAGTTCGCTTACGTAGCTATCACAAAACAAAATGATTCAAATTAGATGCGTTCCACGAAAGAAGGTGTTTGCTACAGTGAAACAAAATAGTGACATTTCAACGATTTGTGAGTGTAGTTTCTATTTTAATGATGTCATATTTGTATACTGTCTGTAATGGACTTTAAACCAATTTTTGTTTCATTTATGAAGTATTCTTACACAATGAATATCATGTACTAATGCTATGCATGTGTGTAAAAATTTTATTCTTGCAGCAACACTATCGCTTCTTTCAATGAGAAATTTGCGACCGTCATTGGTTCTCCTATATTTGAACCCAAGAGATTTCAGAATATTATGCATAAATTGATTAAATTGGTCAGCCTTACGGCAGTTGGTTATTCACCATTGTCATATAAATCGTAAATTCTTCTACGTGAAGCACTTTTAGAAATTGACTAAGTTGGTAAAACGTTTTTTAGCTGTTCGATTTTTAGCTGAACTCTCACTATCAACTTTCTATTGAAAAACAGTGCACTATCAGCTCACACCACTGTCCTCTTAACTTCATTCAGCTGTCCCCCGGGTAGTGGTGAATCCTTTGCACAGACCTCTGATAGAAAAGAAACTTTCTACCAAGGGAATCTACTGGAACTGCAGCCAAGAGGACCAACCACTAACCAGGCGATCGGACCGGCCCGTCTTGAAGGCGCCGCGTTGACTATCTAAATCAAAACTATTAGAGAAAATAAATAAATAGTAAACTCTCCCATGTTAAAGGTAGTTTGAGGTGCAAGGATTTCCACAGCCAAACAACGATCATTTTCCAAAAATGATAATTTTTAAAGTGATCTCAAAATATGCATTCCATAAAATTCCAATTTTTAAATTTGGTTGGTATTTAACATTTTTCTATATATGTGAAGAAAATAAAAACAAGTTATGTTTCTTTTCTTTCTATTTAATGTCTTTTTAACCGGTTAAGTCATATCAGAAAATGAATGAAATGATGTTCAAATGAGTACAGGGTACATAGAGCTTAGAGTTACCAGACATTCATCTTTCAGGATAAGAGAAAACCTCCAACGTTAAGTCATATCAGAAAATGAATGAAATGATGTTCAAATGAGTACAGGGTACATAGAGCTTAGAGTTACCAGACATTCATCTTTCAGGATAACAGAAAACCTCCAACGTTAAGTCATATCGGACGATGAATGAAATGATGTTCAAATGAGTACAGGGTACATAGAGCTTAGAGTTACCAGACATTCATCTTTCAGGATAACAGAAAACCTCCAACGTTAAGTCATATCGGACGATGAATGAAATGATGTTCAAATGAGTACAGGGTACATAGAGCTTAGAGTTACCAGACATTCATCTTTCAGGATAAGAGAAAACCTCCAACGTTAAGTCATATCGGACGATGAATGAAATGATGTTCAAATGAGTACAGGGTACATAGAGCTTAGAATTACCAGACATTCATCTTTCAGGATAAGGGAAAACCTCCAACGTTAAGTCATATCGGACGATGAATGAAATGATGTTCAAATGAGTACAGGGTACATAGAGCTTAGAGTTACCAGACATTCATCTTTCAGGATAAGGGAAAACCTCCAACGTTAAGTCATATCGGACGATGAATGAAATGATGTTCAAATGAGTACAGGGTACATAGAGCTTAGAGTTACCAGACATTCATCTTTCAGGATAAGGGAAAACCTCCAACGTTAAGTCATATCGGACGATGAATGAAATGATGTTCAAATGAGTACAGGGTACATAGAGCTTAGAGTAACAAGACATTCAACTTTCAGGATAAGAGAAAACCTCCAACGTTAAGTCATATCGGACGATGAATGAAATGATGTTCAAATGAGTACAGGGTACATAGAGCTTAGAGTTACCAGACATTCATCTTTCACGATAAGAGAAAACCTCCAACGTTAAGTCATATCGGACGATGAATGAAATGATGTTCAAATGAGTACAGGGTACATAGAGCTTAGAGTAACAAGACATTCAACTTTCAGGATAAGAGAAAACCTCCAACGTTAAGTCATATCGGACGATGAATGAAATGATGTTCAAATGAGTACAGGGTACATAGAGCTTAGAGTTACCAGACATTCATCTTTCACGATAAGAGAAAACCTCCAACGTTAAGTCACATCTGACGATGAATGAAATGATGTTCAAATGAGTACAGAGTACATAGAGCTTAGAGTTACCAGACATTCATCTTTCAGGATAAGAGAAAACCTCCAACGTTAAGTCATATCGGACGATGAATGAAATGATGTTCAAATGAGTACAGGGTACATAGAGCTTAGAGTTACCAGACATTCATCTTTCAGGATAAGAGAAAACCTCCAACGTTAAGTCATATCGGACGATGAATGAAATGATGTTCAAATGAGTACAGAGTACATAGAGCTTAGAGTTACCAGACATTCATCTTTCAGGATAAGGGAAGATCTCCAACGTTAAGTTATATCAGACAATAAATGAGTCCAGGATCTTCAGAGCTTAGAGTTAGCAGACATTCATCTTTCAGGATAAGGGTAAATCCTTAAAACCTTATGCAGACTACCTATTCTGACCGAGATTCAAACTCGGGACCACTTGAACGCTACCACCACGCTACAGATGCCCGCGTCGGTAGCGTAGATGGTGGCGTGTCTTCCTCACGTTCAAGAGGTACCGAGTTCGAATCTCGGTCAGGGTGAGCTACCTGGACAAAAATTTTTTCCGGGGTTTTCCCTTATCCTTAAAGCCGAATGTGGGGTAACTCTGAGCTTCATGGACCCTGTACACATTTGAACATCACTTCGCCCGTCTCATTCACCCTCCGATATGACTTAACGTTGGAGGAGGTAAAATTAAAACAAAAGAACGCTACAGAGGCAGGCCTTTGTTTTGTGCAGTTTCGTAAGAGATATGAGAGACTGTGCAGAAGTTGGATTTATCGAGAAATACATGATGACTTCAGCACATTATTTGACAGCGATTGAGTGTTTGGAGGAATGTACCGAAGAAACAGCCTCACAAATCACTCGGAAGCTGTCTCCTAAAGCACAATTTGTAAACATAATGCCAACTGTAAATTAAATACTGGCATCGGTCCAGACTTCAGGTAACGCTAATAGCACTTTGCTAAGATAAACGACAATCACAGATTTCGTCCTTTTTTTGCGAAATGTTTAACAGAGAATGTGGGGGCGCGGTTCCTCGCGTTGACCTTGGCCATTAGACGAAAGCTTCCAACTAGTTCGTGCTGAAGGGCCAAAAGTTTGCGAATGTTCAACTAAACTAGGTTCAACGCTTACATGTGCCTTCTTCATTCTTACAAAATCTCATGTACGGGTATTTACGTCTTTAAAGAAAACACGGAATTATAAGAAACGTTTAACAATCGTTTTAATGAAGTTAGTATTTCACAAAACAAACGAAATTTAACTAATGATATGTTACATTCACGTGACTTTTCTCTTTAATTTCAAGTTTTCCATATTATTCTAGGTGCATCTTTTCAAAATATTTCCCTTACACATTTCTGTACTAACGTTTCTACTTACCAAGCGGACAATCCACGTTCAATTCCAGATACTAACACAGGTTTTTTTTTTTTTTTTTTTTTTTTTTTTTTTTTTTTTTTCCCCGCTGGGAGCTAACATGGTTAGGTTCCTGAGGAATCAACTGAGGAGCTACTTAACTACGAAGTACACGGCGAGAGCGTGATTTGGGCACTATCACATCCTATCCTCAAGTACTGCACCTCACCATGGCACCCGTTGTGGGCTGTGGATTGAGGTGGGTGACGCAGCGGTCGGGCGGTTGGCCTTGTACTGAGATCTCACAGAGCTGAGCCTTTTCACACACAAGTAAATAGAGGAAGCAGTCTATAGCTAGATATTTCAAAACAGGTGATGTCCTAAATGACAACAATTGAATAGCGGTAGAACTTTCAGAAATGATAAGAGTTTAATAATTTAAACCAATAAAAATGTATGAGTCACCCGCCTCTGTAGCGTGGTAGTAGCGCGTGCGTCTGAAATTCAAGAGGTAACGAGTTCAATCTCGGTGAGGATGAGTTAACTGTATACGGCTTTTCCAGGGTTTTCCCTATCCCTCAATCATGAATGTCTGGTAACACTAAGCTCTATTAAGTCTGTACTCATTTAAACATAGTTTCATTCATCGTCCGATATGACAACGTTGAAGATTTCCCTTATCCTGAAAGATGAATGTCTGGTAACTCTAAGCTCTATGTACCCTGTACTCATTTGTACATCATAAGCCCATTTCATTCAACGGTGTAACCTAACCGGTTAAAACTGTTTTTTAAAAATGGATAATTCAAATGGCTGAGAACCCATAACATTTTAACACAAACTGTCTGTTTTAAATAGATGTAAGATTTATAAGAAGAAACAATTTTTCTATAAGTATTTTTTATTTTACCAGATTTACATTGTAGGAATGGAGATTTCATAGTGGACCACCAGAAAAATTTGAGATATAGATTGTTTTTTGTTTTGTATTTATGTACTTTAATCACAGTCGCGAAAGTTACTTTTTTTAAAAGAAAATGTAAGTATTTGACGTTAGACGTTTAGTTTTCTAGTTCTACTGTTGACAAAACACAAATTATCAATTTCCAATTAAGCCTCTATATGAAAGCTTTTAGAGCAATGTAAAGTTCTTTTAGATAAAATAAAAAAGACATAAAATAAGACCTGTAGCTTTCCTGGCGACGAATACGCTAACTTTCTTCTCGATCAGACATCCAGGTGAAAAGATGATTAGATATCAACGTTTCGGAAGTGTACATCTCTCTCATCATCACGATATTTATAAAATGTTATAACCACAAATGAAATACTGGATATAACATAAGTATAAACAAAGACAAAACACTATCAAAACTAAGTTCAGTAATGCGAATTTTGATGCTGTTTTGTTTTTGTTTATAGTTCTGTTATATCCAGTATTGCATTTGTGGTTATAACATTTTATAAATATCGTGATGATGAGAGAGATGTACACTTCCGAAACGTTGATATCTAATCATCTTTTCACCTGGATGTCTGATCGAGAACGAAGTGAACGTACAAAAGTCATGATACTTCTGGACAAACAAAGTTATTGCCGAATCTCTCGCTATTTGTTTTTTGACAACAGATGGCGTGCAGCGCCGTAATCTCCTGCAACCCGCAAAGCAATCGTGTACGAGCTTGACGGTCGAACTGTATTCTGAATATGGCAAATGGTGTTTATGAAATAACGCGGCCTCTTTTGCCAAGAAACATGCAAGCTGCTTGTTGAATTTAGCAGAAATGTCCATGTAAAGAGAAGTTGATTCCTAGAGTCCTATAGAAAATGTAGATAGCTATAGTTGAAGGTCTACAAGGTTATCGACATGCAGCGCCGAAAAGGTTTTGGATACTGCGCTTACATTACCTTCTCTAAACTTACAGAACATTCTTGTATTTATTCCATGTTAATCGATATAAATATTTGTATTACCTATATTCCTTTTTTTTACATCCTCCAACGTTAAATCTTATCGCAAATGAATGAAATGCTATTCCAATGGGCCCAGGTTCCATAGAGCCTAGAGTTATCAGATCTTTCAGGATAAGACAAAATCTCCAACGTTAAGTCATATCGGACGATGAATGAAATGATGTTCAAATGAGTACAGGGTACATAGAGCTTACAGTTACCAGACATTCATCTTTCAGGATAAGAGAAAACCTCCAACGTTAAGTCATATCGGACGATGAATGAAATGATGTTCAAATGAGTACAGGGTACATAGAGCTTACAGTTACCAGACATTCATCTTTCAGGATAAGACAAAATCTCCAACGTTAAGTCATATCGGACGATGAATGAAATGATGTTCAAATGAGTACAGGGTACATAGAGCTTAGAGTTACCAGACATTCATCTTTCAGGATAAGAGAAAACCTCCAACGTTAAGTCATATCGGACGATGAATGAAATGATGTTCAAATGAGTACAGGGTACATAGAGCTTAGAGTTATCAGACATTCATCTTTCAGGATAAGAGAAAACCTCCAACGTTAAGTCATATCGGACGATGAATGAAATGATGTTCAAATGAGTACAGGGTACATAGAGATTACAGTTACCAGACATTCATCTTTCAGGATAAGAGAAAACCTCCAACGTTAAGTCATATCGGACGATGAATGAAATGATGTTCAAATGAGTACAGGGTACATAGAGCTTAGAGTTACCAGAAATTCATCTTTCAGGATAAGAGAAAACCTTCAACGTTAAGTCATACCGGATGATGAATGAAATGATGTTCAAATGAGTACAGAGTACATAGAGCTTAGAGTTACCAGACATTCATCTTTCAGGATAAGAGAAAACCTCCAACGTTAAGTCATATCGGACGATGAATGAAATGATGTTCAAATGAGTACAGGTACATAGGCTTAGAGTTACCAGACATTCAACTTTCAGGATAAGAGAAAACCTCCAACGTTAAGTCATATCGGACGATGAATGAAATGATGTTCAAATGAGTACAGGGTACATAGAGCTTAGAGTTACCAGACATTCACCTTTCAGGATAAGAGAAAACCTCCAACGTTAAGTCATATCGGACGATGAATGAAATGATGTTCAAATGAGTACAGGGTACATAGAGCTTAGAGTTACCAGACATTCACCTTTCAGGATAAGAGAAAACCTTCAACGTTAAGTCATATCGGACGATAAATGAAATGATGTTCAAATGACTCCAGGGTACATAGAGCTTAGAGTTACCAGACATTCATCTTTCAGGATAAGAGAAAACCTCCAACGTTAAGTCATATCGGACGATGAATGAAATGATGCTCAAATGAGTACAGGGTACATAGAGCTTAGAGTTACCGGACATTCATCTTTCAGGATAAGAGAAAACCTTCAACGTTAAGTCATACCGGATGATTAATGAAATTATGTTCAAATGAGTACAGGGTACATAGAGCTTAGAGTTACCAGACATTCATCTTTCAGGATAAGAGAAAACCTCCAACGTTAAGTCATATCGGACGATTAATGAAATTATGTTCAAATGAGTACAGAGTACATAGAGCTTAGAGTTACCAGACATTCATCTTTCAGGATAAGAGAAAACCTTCAACGTTAAGTCATACCGGACGATGAATGAAATGATGTTCAAATAAGTACAGGGTACATAGAGCTTAGAGTTATCTAACATCCATCCTTCAGGATAATAGAAAACCTCCAACGTTAAGTCATATCGGACGATGAATGAAATGATGTTCAAATGAGTACAGGGTACATAGAGCTTAGAGTTACCAGACATTCATCTTTCAGGATAAGAGAAAACCTCCAACGTTAAGTCATATCGGACGATGAATGAAATGATGTTCAAATGAGTACATGGTACATAGAGCTTAGAGTTACCTGACATTCATCTTTTAGGATAAGAGAAAACCTCCAACGTTAAGTCATATCGGACGATGAATGAAATGATGTTCAAATAAGTACAGGGTACATAGAGCTTAGAGTTACCAGACATTCATATTTCAGGATAAGGGAGAACCTCCAACGTTAAGTCATGTCGGACGATGAATGAAATGATGTTCAAATGAGTACAGGGTATATAGAGCTTTGAGTTACCAGACATTCATCTTTCAGGATAAGGGAAAACCTCCAACCTCCAACGTTAAGTCATATCGGACGATGAATGAAATGATGTTCAAATGAGTACAGGGTACATAGAGCTTAGAGTTACCAGACATTAATCTTTCAGGATAAGGGAAAACCTTCAACGTCAAGTCATATCGGACGATGAATGAAATTATGTTCATATGACTTAGAGCTACCGGACATTCTTGTTAGGATAAGAGAAAACTCTAAAGAAAAAAAGGTAGCTTAACTCACCCGAATCGGGATTCGAGCTCAGAACCTGTTGAGCGAGAGGCAGATACGCTACCAACATACTTTAGTCGTCCGACATGACTTAACAGTGGAGGACGTAAATTACAAAAAAAAAAAAAAAAAAAAAAATACTTTAGGGATGGAAGAATTGATTTTATTGCATTTGTCCTTGTAGGTACAACGGGTTTAGGGGAGCGAGAGAAAGATACCCATAAATAATGCTTCAAATTGCAAATTAGGGGAAATTATGTGTGTTTGAAAATTTCAACTAAAAGCAAAAAATGTCTTGAAAATGGATAACCAAAAAAAAAAATTATTTAATTTTTCTGACGAATTACGTTTTTACCAGATCAAAATCTTTTGTAGTAAAATTGTATCTTGTATCTTGATATTTCAGTATCACTTCGACAATTTTGTTCACTCTCCGTAAGATATCATTTAAATGACGTTACAGTTTAAGCACCATCAACTAAAAATTGAAAGCCATCACATAGCAACATAGTTTTAAAGAATCTAACTGCCCCATTGGTCTAGCGTATCCGACTTACAGCAAGCAGTGTACGTTGAGATGTTGTCTTTGCTATTCCTTTTGGTAACCTAACCTAACCTATAAATTTGCAAGCAACGTATGGGAAGAAGCTCACGACCTGCGCCATCTCATATGACCAGACAGAAATTCCGCTACTCGTATTTTAACTATGGTTGGAATGTCTCGAACACATCTTCCGTCTTAATATAGTAGGCAGTGGTAACCAGTTCCTCCTTATCTAAGTCACACAATCAGAGATGAAGCCAACTTAAAAGTGTGTTTATGTAAAGCCCGAGAGTACACCTGTATTATACGCGGGCTGGCAATCCATCACGAAAACCAACTTTAGGGTATCCTCTTTTTTGTTGTTGCTGCAGTGTAATAAACAGAACAGGTTTCAGTATTAACGCTTTGTAAACCTGATTTATACAGCTCTTAAGTGGTCTGCGAATAAATTGTATGCATTTTAAAAATAACTCTAGAGGGATGTACATAAATTACCCACTTTAGGTTTTACACTTCTGGTGGTTAGAGCATTAGAGAAACAGATGACTTCCCCAACTAATGAATAACTCACGTATGTTCATTATTTGTAGAAACAATGTGCAGAAATTTACAGAGAAGCAAGACGGTGCCAAAATAAGTAAGCATTTTGAGGTTAGGAAACACGCTTGTTTATTGCACTACGTGCGTCAAAAAATATGACAATCGCCTTTAGCCTACTCTATGCTTGTACACATGTATAAATTTAGAGAAGGTCTTAACACATCTGATTTGACTGTACCCAAGAAGTGAGGAATCTCGCATTAATCTCCACTTTTGAGATGATACATCTCTGCAAGATGTTTAGACTGCGACGTTCCAGTAAACATCTTCACTCCTTTGAAGAAAGATTACTTTACCTCCCCACTTGGTCTTAAGCAGCTCTACAACTGTAAACAACAACTTTTTTACCACATATTTTGTTTCACTTCACTCTCTTGCACTGGACTTAGTTCAAGAGTATCTGAAATACATACATACCTTCTGTGTTTATCAACTTCAGTCTAGGGATGTACAAGGAGATTACACGAAGCAGAAGTTTTACTTTTTCTACTCTTTTGTTTATATGTAGATTTTAATGTAAGCCAATAAAGGCTAAAGAATTACGATTGACATACAACTTGCCTGAAGAATTAATGCAGACGGCTGAGAGTAGAAGCTTGCATAAAAACAAATACATGAGGGTATTACGTCCCCATTCCCTACACAGTAGCCGCACTTCCATAAAGTTCCTGCATTTAAAGAAGCTAGGCTTATAAACGGGTCCAGAGGGAATGGTATTAGGTGTGACGTTGGTGCGCTGCACTACTACGATTGGGGAAGCTCTGTGATGTCACCTAAATCGTCGTCTGCTTCGCTCGTGTTAGAAACATTAATGACCGATTTCACCGACAGATGTTAAAATAGACGTTAACAAATGTAAAGTAACAATTGTCACAGCGCTAACAAAGCTGTTAAATTTCTTGCATTTCACCAACTTGTTTTCTGAAAATGTTAAGACACACGTGTTAACGCCAAGAGACTTGTAAATATTACAGTTATGGATGAATCGTATTATTTTCTGAACGTGCTACGAGGCGCTTTTGTTTTCACTTTCGTCTGCACACAGCTGAACAAAATGGCGGGTGAACAAAATCGTAAGAGAAGCCGTGGTTAATTGAATTGGTGACGAAGTGTAAGGATATCGTGGAAAATAGGAGGATGGATGCGGTGAATGTAAAACAGAGAGATGTCATGTGGGGAAAAACTAGAAACTAATTTAATTCAAATGCGTGTGTCATTACTAGAAGCACGAAACAACTTCGTCAGTATTACGTAAATTTAAAACGAGGAGCGAAGAAGGACAAGTGACGAGTGACTTGAACGTTTCAAGACGGGAGGTGGACAGTGTATTATCCACATAATTCAGTGAATTATAAAATCACAAAGTTATTAATACTTGAAGCAAAGGCGAGATCGGCATATTCCTTTCGATGCATGTTCTAACTCAGTATTACGTAAATTTAAAACGAGGAGCGAAGAATGACAAGTGACGAGTGACTTGGACGTTTCAAGACGGGAGGTGGACAGTGTATTATCCACATAATTCAGTGAATTATAAAATCGTAAAGTTATTAATACTTGAAGCAAAGGCGAGATCGGCATATTCCTTTCGATGCATGTTCTAACTCAGTATTACGTAAATTTAAAACGAGGAGCGAAGAATGACAAGTGACGAGTGACTTGGGCGTTTCAAGACGGGAGGTGGACAGTGTATTATCCACATAATTCAGTGAATTATAAAATCGTAAAGTTATTAATACTTGAAGCAAAGGCGAGATCGGCATATTCCTTTCGATGCATGTTCTAACTCAGTATTACGTAAATTTAAAACGAGGAGCGAAGAATGACAAGTGACGAGTGACTTGGACGTTTCAAGACGGGAGGTGGACAGTGTATTATCCACATAATTCAGTGAATTATAAAATCGTAAAGTTATTAATACTTGAAGCAAAGGCGAGATCGGCATATTCCTTTCGATGCATGTTCTAACTCAGTATTACGTAAATTTAAAACGAGGAGCGAAGAATGACAAGTGACGAGTGACTTGGACGTTTCAAGACGGGAGGTGGACAGTGTATTATCCACATAATTCAGTGAATTATAAAATCGTAAAGTTATTAATACTTGAAGCAAAGGCGAGATCGGCATATTCCTTTCCATGCATGTTCTAACTCAGTATTACGTAAATTTAAAACGAGGAGCGAAGAATGACAAGTGACGAGTGACTTGGACGTTTCAAGACGGGAGGTGGACAGTGTATTATCCACATAATTCAGTGAATTATAAAATCGTAAAGTTATTAATACTTGAAGCAAAGGCGAGATCGGCATATTCCTTTCGATGCATGTTCTAACTCAGTATTACGTAAATTTAAAACGAGGAGCGAAGAATGACAAGTGACGAGTGACTTGGACGTTTCAAGACGGGAGGTGGACAGTGTATTATCCACATAATTCAGTGAATTATAAAATCGTAAAGTTATTAATACTTGAAGCAAAGGCGAGATCGGCATATTCCTTTCGATGCATGTTCTAACTCAGTATTACGTAAATTTAAAACGAGGAGCGAAGAATGACAAGTGACGAGTGACTTGGACGTTTCAAGACGGGAGGTGGACAGTGTATTATCCACATAATTCAGTGAATTATAAAATCGTAAAGTTATTAATACTTGAAGCAAAGGCGAGATCGGCATATTCCTTTCGATGCATGTTCTAACTCAGTATTACGTAAATTTAAAACGAGGAGCGAAGAATGACAAGTGACGAGTGACTTGGGCGTTTCAAGACGGGAGGTGGACAGTGTATTATCCACAAAAATCAGTGAATTATAAAATCGTAAAGTTATTAATACTTGAAGCAAAGGCGAGATCGGCATATTCCTTTCGATGCATGTTCTAACTCAGTATTACGTAAATTTAAAACGAGGAGCGAAGAATGACAAGTGACGAGTGACTTGGGCGTTTCAAGACGGGAGGTGGACAGTGTATTATCCACAAAATTCAGTGAATTATAAAATCGTAAAGTTATTAATACTTGAAGCAAAGACGAGATCGGCATATTCCTTTCGATGCATGTTCTAACCTCTCTTGTACTTCCGCAGTAACCTCCATAACAACTTGTTTCGACGGTTTATACCTCTGTAGAAAATTTTCTTCTAATAGCTCCTCAAAATAATTTCTCCTAATAGGCCGTACTCTATTACGAATGCCATTTAAACGGTCTTAAATATAGCAAATCGACATCAAAAGCTGGGTTCACGCCCGCCATCTTGAATATTTACAATTATTAAGGACTGAACAACAGAAATATGTAAATAATAAAGTGAAAGGGGTTAAAAATTCAAAGTGTACAGGAGAAAACCTTGAACATCACCCACATCCAAAAGGTTCGAGCTGGATAAGTTTGAAAAATGTGATTTCTCGAGTTTTACGAACAGAGAAGAGAAATTCCTACAGTACGTAAGCTTATGAATGTTGCTAAAGAAAAGATCTATTTTGAATGTAGAAAGACACATTCTGGAGAGTACTTAAACACATGGGATATCGATATACGTCGTGTTACGTACGATGTTCTGATGTTTTGATGGTGAGACTGTACTGTACTATATTCCCGCCTTCACTGATCTCTCTAAACCGAGCGACCTTCCATAATAAGTGTACTCATTCCTCAGACAGGTAATAGTTACAATGTATCAGCTGTTCAAAAGAACCAAAAACAATGTATTTGTCATGCACTTTATGAAAAAAGAGCATCATAGTTCATTCCAATATATGCATGATACATTCTTGCTTTCCTAAAGAAACTCTGCAAGCCAGCAATAATTGAATGCTGAGATGCCATCAGCAGCGCATCCCAACACTGGTCTTCACCCAGTAGCAGGAAGAGCAATGGGATTTTCGCTATGGTACACACCGCAGAAATTCAGATATCACCGGTAACCTTGAAGTATTAACATTTGTCATAAATTAATTACAATCCACCCAAGAATTTGTCTGAATTCTCAAAATTAATTTTCTTTTGTTAATTTAACTATTCTATCAGCAGTGCACAGGACTGCTGCACATTCTGCAGCCGCAGAGGAGCAAAAGGCGACCTCCTTTCGTTCCCCTTCCCTTACTGTCACCTCCTGTTGAATCCCCATCCCATAACTTTGTGGTTAAGTCCTTTCCAGGGCAAGTACACGTTTGGCTGTCCCTCAGCCTGCCAACTCCATCGATGTCCTCGTACTAGAAGAGTGAGTAGTAGTGAGAGCAATGTGTTTGACGCTTAGACCTTCGAGTTGAGTGCGGCTCCCTGGGGGAGGAGTCGGCGCCGTGGAACAGTTCACGAAATAGTCGGTCAGTGAGCACTGTCTATAAGTGTGTTACGCTCCAAGCTCCGTGATAAGGAATCGGAAGCAGTTCACGTGTCAGTAAGTGAGGGACAGCCGAGCTGTGGAACAGGCAGCGAAGTAGTATAATTATGAATGCCGTAGTTGTATTTGAAACAGAATGTCCAGCTCCGTGTTAGAGGTGGATCTGTATGTAAGTCAGCAGCTCAAAGGGTACCTGCTACAGACTTAGAAGAACATTGTAGAGAGTTTCAAAGTGTTGTATTTGTGGAAAAGAAAGACTGAATGAACGTTAGCAATGTATTAACGATTTGGTGACACATAAAGCACATGTGGAGAGACATTTTCCATCTTTGTCACGATACGTATTCCTAAAAATGTAATTCAGTTATGATATATAGTTTGCAGTGTAAATAAATTATTATTTCCAAATAATAGAATTGTTTTACCCTAATACTGTCCTTTACAACAGTCCATGGTCCACTACAGCCACGGCCCTATATAAATCACAGCGTGTTTTTGGTATCGAAGGACACTGGGTAATTCCCAGGTTTAGTGTATTGTTGGCCATGACAGCAGTAAATACTCAAAACATTTGCACAATCACTTCACAAGTCATGTGACTATTTCTCTCCTCGTTAAGTGGATTATTCCGGTGTATAAATGTGTTTCAGAATATCGGCGGCTCTTTAACTGTGTGAACATTTCGTGACTAACCTTGGGCTACTCACAAACGCCGCGCATTTATTTTGGGAAAAGTTGCCTATCGTTAATTAGGAGAGGTACCGTTCTGTAATTGTAGATATTCACGTGTTTCTATAGACTTTTATGGGGCTCTTGCATGTTTTACTGCAAGAATAGCTATAAAAACAAGAAGAATGCAAGGGCATGATGGAAAATACAAAAAAGTGGCGCAGTCTCTTGGAATAAATCGAAAATGTTGCTAATATAGAACAGAAAGTAAGGTATTCGTCTCCACTGTAAAAGCTCTCTATTTAGTTTTGTTTATTTTTATTAGGAATGCGTCCTCGATATTTGCGATGCATCGATACTTACGATATCGTACTTTTTCGATATTTCATTGGTGATTCCGAAATTGTTATTTTATTTTAACATCAGAGAATATTACAGAAAATATTAATATTAGGTGTCACACCACGAAAATGGAGAAAACGAATGATTACACGCTGGCAATGAAATCGTCGCCATTTTAAGTAACAAAATCAGTGCTACTGTATGCCCATGACAAGAATGCTAGAGGGGTATCAGGGCAGAGGAGCTTGAACTGTTTATCTGCTCCGGTAACGGATCTGTTTATGAGAGTACATATGAGTCACACATGCTGCCAGATCTAATGTTTGTTGCAACAATAGGTATAATGCATAGAGGAGTTATGTGACAACAGTTGTGTATTTTGAATGATCCTTCCATCCTTGTCATACTGGGAAGGCGAGAGTACACATCAAGGAGGCAGCAAAAGTGATTACTTTGCATATTCCTCCAGCTTGCGTTCTTGTCCTGGGCAATCAGTAACTCTCGTCGCTGCCACTACAGTTCTGTGTACTGAAACAGTGCTGACATCTCTGTCACGCATTCACAAAGAGTCCACGTGTATTTTTTTTAAAAAAAAGACAGAAGTTCCTATGTGTCTCAGTCCTGAAAAAAAAATGGGTGTTATAACTTGAACGCATTTCGTATTTAGTTTATTTCTTAACGTTTGTCGGCTATGCAATACTTTACAAACTTTTGAGTTAGGATCTCTTAATTATTAGTTACTTTTGCAGAACTGTAAACGTAATCTCCATATAAAATGTCTAACCTGTTAAAACATACAATTTATGTGAAATAAAATGCTTTGGCGTTAGCCATTTGCAAGATATTGTTGTTGGTTTCAATTTTATAGCAGTTATTTTTATACATGTTGTTAGGAATAGTCAAAGATATTAGTATTTATAATAAAATAAAGAAGAAATATATAGTAGGTAATGGTGTAGCCATGGCAACGGATCATAGTGAGTTGTTGAATATTTTAAAAAGACTTCGTTCTTCAGTTTATGAAAGTATTAGTGGTAAGACGTGTATTTGTCTACCCGAGTGTGTAACAGAAACAATTTTGTGTGTACATCAAAGATGTATAAGTAGCGTGTGAGCAAGAAAAGATATAGTTCACTGTGGAATCTACCGCTGGTGTAAGAAGACTGCATTAATATTTGTGATTGTTTCAAAGAATTTAAAATTGTTTATGGAGAATTAAAGTTCCATCTTTGAACGAGAAAAGTATTATTCATTCTTTAAAGACAGCAATATCATCTTTATCAGCCCCGTTACCGCGATCCTGGGAAAGAAGATCTCATCGCTCAAAGATTACAGATGCGTCTAATTATCCAGAGTTGAAGGAGAAACTTCTAGATGTCTTCGAGATCGTCACTAAAGGTGAGAATTAATCTGCATCCACCATCATCGCATCATAAGCCATCACAACGAAAACTGCTTTAATTTTCAAATGTTCACACATTTTTAAGTGCTTAATCACCATATGTTTTCCTTTTAAACCTTTATAGTTATGCAAAGAGATAAATTGAGTATTTATGGTCTTGTTTTCAACGTCCCATTGGGCGTGAACGAATGCTTTTACTCAGAAGCCTCTTTATGAGGCTTGAGGTTCTTTAACGTGTCATAAGTATACGACATGGAATCACCGGCTTTACTTTCTTTCCGATGGAGGCGATACTAAGGATTTTTCGTCCGAAAAGATCCATCGCTCTACTCCGAAATCGCGATCTCGTGAACAAGAGGTTATAAAAGCAGATTGGATGAGAGCGAGTAGAGAAAGTGACATTTTAGTAATATATATATATATATATATATATATATATATATATATATATATATATATTGTGTTGGTTGAATATAAATAGGGATATTATATAAAATTTCAAAACTTGCTGAATATAACCTCATAACCTGTACATAACCTCTTTGTCTTGAGTTAGTAATTAAGTAAGTAGGTAAAGATGTTTTGTAGAATTTTGGTATTTAATGTGTGTTAGATTTTGTTAGGATATAGTTAAATATTTTTCTCTTGTTTTTTGGTTTTTAAGTAGAAATGTTTAGAAATTGTTATTTTTGTTTATTTTAATTAAGAAATTGAGCTGTTTGTTTTTCCAGTTTCAGAGTTTTGCTGGATACCAGTATAGAATTTAATATTATTTTAGTTTTTCTGAGTAGATAGATTTTCTTAGATATTATTTTTTTTTTTTTTGTTTTGTTACTGTTTTTTTCTTTCAGTTTTGTTTTTTTAATTAATCTGAAAAATTATGTATACTGTATATTCATGTGTATTATGTGTATTTTGGAAATAAATAGAAATTTGAATATATGCCCCAGTATAGTTCATATAGGGTGGTCTATTCAGATTTTATTTTATTTTGTACATAACCTCAATATATTGAGATATATCCGTACGTGGGTCCGTCACGGGAATTGATTCATGGATATCTGCTGCGATCCACCACTGATACCTGCGAAAGACCACCATGGCCGCTCCCACGCACTCAACAAATTACCCTAACACTTGAATCACAAAAGAGGGATGAAGAGCGGTTTGCTGATGGCTCTTAACTTCACCACTGACGGTTCCTTCTTATTGATTGGATTGCTTTTCTGACACAAGAATTTGGACTCGGTTATAAGGGGCCCACAAACGTCTGTAATGCTGGTAGGACCTCCTTCCTCAAAGGTTACTGAATTTAACTGCAAAGGAGTCAGCAAAATTGTTGTAGTGACAATTTATAGAAATCCTCTATGATTTATTTGAAGGCATTCTATAATATCATGTACCGAATTTTGAATTGTACATAGTTTGAGAACATTTTTAGGAAATTGTTTAAAAATATGTAGCATTACAGATCTTAAATAACCATAAACATTAGAACAAAATATTTTCTTGTTGTTTTATTTTATTATTTTATTTTTAAATAACTGGCGTCAACGTGAAGTATTCATTCTGAACTTAGGTATTTTACTTTCTGCTACACGTAAATATAGTCCATACAAAAATTTGATTTTGTGATTTCACTTGAAATGTCTTCCATGAATAATAAAATAGGACATTTTTAGAGGGAAAAAACCCCACATACAAACATATGTGGACGACGAATGAGATGGGCGAAATGATGCTAAAATCAGTCCGGGGTCCATGGAGCTTAGAGCTACTCGATATTCATCTTTCAGTTTAAGGGAAAAAAACGGACAAAACCTTATCCAGGTAACTCATGCTGACCGAGATTCAAACTTGGGACGTCTTAAACGTGAGGCACTATAACACCTACTACAAAGGTGGGCAGCTTTGGACTCCTATTCCTTAGGGGAAACTATGGGCTACTGACAGCTTTCGAAAACCACCCCTAACCTTACTTTTACCCCTTGTATCGGTGTAATGCATTGTCGCAGTGAACTGACAGTCCACCTGTGTCAATGAAACAAGGCAACCTTTCTATTGTTTACGAAACATCAGACAGTCTGAGATAGAAATCAAGTAAACATCGCGGGAATGTGTAACAGGCACATAAATACCTCCCTTCCCTATACAATTATTCAAGGCACGTCTGTTATGAAGGTCGTACGGACATCACACCATATTGTTAAAATATAATTGTCATGCTTTCTCGGCGAGACATGCATACATTAATGTCTTCTTGTGAGTTCCTTCTTTCTTTCTTTCTTCCTATCACATCACTTATTTTTCCTTTTTGCTTTCATTTTCTTCTCTCTTCCACTAAAAATTATAAAAAATATTGTTGCGTTCACAGCTGTGTGGTATCAAACCGAATAGGAATGTGACATGTTCAGGATTGCCAATTTAACGGACGTATGTTTGTTGTATTTAATTTAGACGTTTCAACGACATTTTCGAGAAAGCCTTACAAAAGCTGCCCTTTTCTGTAACATCTTGATTTTTTTTTTTTTTTTTTTTTTTTTTTTTTTTTTTTTTTTTTTTTTTTTTACATATGAGTAGTGATCTGATTCAAATTACAATATTGTGATGCCAAATGAAATGTACATTTCGAAATTTTCTGGATATTGCTTATTTATTTGTGCTACAACAGAGCAATGCTGTAATTACAGTAGCTTCATTATAAACATAAAAGGTACCAAAAAGGAAAATGCACAAAGTAATAGAAAAACGTAAGACTAACGACATCACCATACAAAAGTAACACAAAGAAATTAAGGCTAAGGCCAAAGAATATATAATTAAAGTCAAAACATTTGGAACTGTGTTATTATAAAACATACAGCGTAAATAACACAACTGAAAGTTAAATGCGGTTAATTCCTGTATTTAATTGCTACTTAAATTGCTCGTTGGGAAAAGTATGATCAAGTTCTGTTTTAGACGAGAACACATAACCTTAAATTAAAGAAATTTTAATGTGATTACCTTTTAGGTGTTCTGAACTGAAGTAATTGGAGGTTTCTGAAATGTGTAATACTGACATTAACATTTTTTTTGATCAAATAATTCTTCGCTACATACCAGATCATTCATAAGTTTATACAGGAATCATTAATCAGCAAATACTCTTATGATCAGAAAGCGACATCGTTCTGAATTCCTTTAGCAGTAGAAAATATAGAATGCACAGATTATAAGTTAATACGCCGTGATTTTTGTAATAAAATATCTTAGAAGCATTTTTTTAATTTTCTCCAGGTAATTGTTATAACAGTTAAACATAGGTAACCATACACCTGAGACCTATTCCAAGTTACTTCGAAAAACGTAACCTGAGTATCCTGTAAGGCCCTGGGGATTCTGAATACAAAATCCAATGGTTAAGAGAGATATTTGTTATAAATAATAATAAGTGTTTTGAAGAAGGGTAAAGAAAGTAAATACATCAGATATTTGAAGACGTATTTGTAGAAGCCATATAAAAATAAATGGTAGTGGGTGTAAGAATTCCGTGGAATGTATCACATACACAAAACACGTATGAATACCAAAGCCCCACGCGTTTTCCTGTGTTTACGCTTAGATTTTGTTCTCGGAACGTTAACACAACATTAAAATGTTGCAGATGCAGACTTGAGGGGGATATTTAATCATTTCCAAAAGCGTTTTGGCTGACAAAGCAGAGGGAAATCACGTCGAGCACAAGGTCCAGTTCTGAGGAACAGTTTCCCCGGACGTGAACGTGGAAAATCAAACTTCATTTCTCACGGTTTGCACGCTTCCTGGAATCTCATTATTCACAGTCAGCCTCACAAATAAGTATTCACTTTCTTTCATTGATGTTTGGTGTCTTACATCACACGACTTTCTCTGCTCACTTTTGTACACGTTTGTGCTAGCTGAAGATCATCCATCTCTACAAGTAATGCATGATCATTTCACACGCGGGAGGTTTTCACTAAATGATTCGATACCAGAAACTTACTCGCTTTAAGACTACATTAATAATAATAATAATAATAATAATAATAATAATAATAATAATAATAATAATAATAATAATAATAATAATAATAATAATAATAATAATAATAATAATAATAATAATAATAATAATAATAATAATAATAATAATAATAATAATAATAATAATAATAATAATAATAATAATAATAATAATAATAATAATAATAATAATAATAATAATAATAATAATAATAATAATAATAATAATAATAATAATAATAATAATAATAATAATAATAATAATAATAATAATAATAATAATAATAATAATAATAATAATAATAATAATAATAATAATAATAATAATAATAATAATAATAATAATAATAATAATAATAATAATAATAATAATAATAATAATAATAATAATAATAATAATAATAATAATAATAAAAACTTTATATAAATGCACGTGGCTGCCTGTTACACTGTGTGTTTTTTTTTAATTTAAGTCCTCCAACGTTAAGTCATATCAGACGATGAATGAAATGATGTTCAAATGAGCACAGGGTACATAGAGCTTAGAGTTATAGACATTCATCTTTCACGATAAGGGAAAACCCCCAACGTTAAGTCATATCGAACAATGAATGAAATGATGTTCAAATGAGTACAGGATACATAGAGCTTAGAGTTACCAGACATTCATCTTTCACGATAAGGGAAAACCCCCAACGTTAAGTCATATCAGACAATGAATGAAATGATGTTCAAATGAGTACGGGGTACATAGAGCTTAGAGTTACCAGACATTCGTCTTTCAGGAAAAGAGAACACCTTCAACGTTAAGTCATATCGGACGATGAATGAAATGATGTTCAAATGAGTACAGGGTACATAGAGCTTAGAGTTACCAGACATTCATCTTTCAGGCTAAGGGAAAACCTCCAACGTTAAGTCATATCGGACGATGAATGAAATGATGTTCAAATGAGAAAAGCAGAACATTCTTTGACTCAACGCTCAAAAGTTTTTAATACGCAGGTAATGACAACTTTGCTTTATTGCGGAATATGATAATCGCGTCTTTCAAGAAGGTAAGAGCGACTGGACGAAAACCAGGAGATCCGTGTTTCAAATCCCGGTCAGGGCATTACATTTTTCAGGTTGACTCTATCTAAAATCTAAGCCTATGTGGGGTTAGTGAGAAGAAATGATTAAATTGCATCAATTAACTTAAATAATTCTGTAATATAGCTGCACGTGTCAATACAAAGTAACACTGCTCCTAGGGCACTCCCACCGTTGCAGTTTATGAAAACAGTGTCATATAAAAATATTAAGACAGAGTGGTGCTCTGGACTGTCAGTGCGCCACGTGAAAGCGAGTAACTTCAAGTACTGTGACATTCCAGCAGGATAAACACTTAAACCGGAGCTACGTGACCATGCATAGATACAGAATACAATAGCATCAGTGGCGCTAGGAAATGTAACTCTAATGATGGTCACAACATATTAAGTTTTCCAACAAACTCTCTATCACATAGGTACTCATAGGTAGACAAATATTACTTTATAATTAACTGCAAATACATTTTTGTGGTCTTCCCAATTAAAAACAAAAGTTTTTATAGAAAATTATCTAGATGTACGCGCCCGTATGTCGTCTGTACGTCCTAACCTAGAAACTAAATTTTGGAGAAGTACATACTTGGTACGTAAGATCTGCATTTTCAAAAAGTACGACAGGAAAATGTTTACAAAAGTCCCCTCACTCCAAACTAGCTTTCACAGGAAAACATTTAGGAATGTTTCATTTTTCCCAAAAAAAGTAGGCTAAATATTTACATGACAAATAATTATTTAATTTATATATTAATTTAACAATAATAACTGTTTATAAGAGAACAAACATAAAAAATTAAAAATAAGTTTTGGAATCAGATCCAATAGAATTGTGCTTTGCTCTTTTTTTTAATTTAAGCATCTAAATATGGTTGGTGGTTGGTTACCAA
Source organism: Mantis religiosa (assembly GCA_030765055.1). Classification (NCBI taxonomy): domain Eukaryota; kingdom Metazoa; phylum Arthropoda; class Insecta; order Mantodea; family Mantidae; genus Mantis; species Mantis religiosa. Next base: position 7,787,153 of record CM060957.1, on the reverse strand, counting down.
TACTCCCCGCATGGCAGCTTTGATCTTCGGGGTAACCCGACCCCACGACGTGATGAGCAGACCCATTTCTCAGGTGGAGGCACCCAGAGGGCGGGTCCATTACCTCCAATGACAGGGTGTTAGTGAAGATGACGGTGAGGCGAGAGGACCTACAGCTTATACCGTGGACTCCGAACCACGTTGGGCATAGGGGACACTTCACATGTGATAGACAGAGGTGAAGGCGTGGATATGGCCGACTTAAAATCGCCAACCCCAGAGCCGGGATTCTGCACAGGAGCCACGAACGAAACCACTGCGCTAACCCGGCGCCCAAGCATCTAAACATTTAAATTAGGTTCTGAAGGGTATGCAAACAGTGCAAGGAATGCTCACTTTCTTCTCGGGAAACAAGCCAGGTGAAAAGATGATTAGATATCAACGTTTCGGGAGTGTACATCTCTCCCATCATCAGGGTATTTATAAATTGTTATAACCACAAATGCATCACTGGATGTAACACAAATAATTCACCATTTGGTCGCCCAATTTAGGTTATAAAATTGAGGTTAGGATTGCTTGCTATCGTTGCTGCTTTCTAGAGTTATTTTGCATGGCACCGTTCTTGGGCAACTGTCCACTAACTTAATTTAGTTTTGTAATTGTGGAGATTGTAGATGTGTCCAAAATAGTCAGGCAGTTTTAGATATTAATGTTTAATTATAATTATCTGTATGCCTAAAGAGAATGAAACATCATAATTTTATAACTATTACTCGTACAGTTTGGATTCTGAGATAGTGTTATTGTCGAATACGCAACAGGACTTTTGATGTCCCTTACACAGTCAAATTATGTCACAAACAGCGATGATTTGTGGTTGCTGCATGGTTGCTGCAAGATGGCCAACGGCTGAAGAAAAAGGCTTAACATGTGGACTTTTTTAAACTGTTTACAGGACTGTCGATCTGGATATCTTTCAGGCTTTTACTGTTGGAATAACGATGTTCAGTTGTTACAAAGCACAGGGCTTCTTAGCTTGGACCGTTCGTAATAAAGGGCTTAAAACAAAATCGCGACTACTAATCGTTACACCAATAATAATTAAAAAAAAACCATCCCATTAGTTCCGAAATAAATAAAAAACTCGTCTAAATGATGGAATGTTTCCACCAGACTGATGGCATTGCTTCGACGAAAATCAATATTGACTCTATTTCAAGAAATCTGTAGAATGGAGTTATACATTAAGATATAGCAATTTCCTTCCTGTTTCTGGTACCACTGATTCGACATCAGAACTTCATGGTTTCGATAACACCTGGGCTCTTGTTGTTCTCCTTGCTGGCGGCTAGTTAAGGTACATTAGAAGATGCTAATCCAACGCAAGAGCTCATGCGTTTTTTAAATTTCTTTTTACTTATGGGCCCTCTTTAACTCTTTCACCATTCTATATTTGTCCGAAAGGCCGTTTATGTGGTCAGAAACCTGTTTATTAGGCTCGAAATTGTTTTACGTGCCGCAAATCTACGATATAAAATCACCGTAGGCTGGCCCCGTAGCTCAGTCGGTAGAGCACCTGCCTGCCGTGCTAGGGGTCACGGGTTTGATTCCCGGCGGGGGGTGAGGATTTTTCTCCGACCAAGATAATTCCTCATCTTCCCCAGAGTCTGGAAGTATGAATAAGAGTGCGAATGTGTGCGTGATCTAATGATTAAAACCAACCGAACAGGAATTAACACCCTCGATATGTTTCAAAGGAGATTTGCTTTCCTTTCGAAGGAAGTCATATGAAGGACATTGACGCCCGAGAGGCTACATCACCATCCGCCGAGGTTAAAGCTGCGACCTCGGCAGCGTTCCTGAATCCAGGACGAAGAACTCCTTACAACCTGATGGTCACAGGCGGTTTCCTCACTACATCCATTTATCCTATCACCGGACGGGTGGGGGAAAGAGCCTGTGATCTTAGAACCTTACATCTGTGTGGAGGTCGCAGTGCATCAGATGTACGCCTTTGTTGCCTATCACTCTTTTATCCTAGTATTATCGGAAGCTCCTTCATTAGTTATTTACGCCCTGCAACGTTAAGTTATATCGCACGATGAATGAGATGATGGTCAAATGAGTACAGGGTCTACAGAGCTTAGAGTTACCAGACATTCATCTTTAAGGACAAGAGAAAACCTCCAACGTTAAGTCATATCGGACAATGAATGAAATGGTGTTCAAATGAGTACAGGGTACATAGAGCTTAGAGTTACCAGACATTCATCTTTAAGGATAAGAGAAAACCTCCAACGTTAAGTCATATCGGACGATGAATGAAATGATGTTCAAATGAGTACAGGGTACATAGAGCTTAGAGTAACCAGATGTTGATCTTTTAGGATAAGGGCAAACCTCCAACGTTAAGTCTTATCGGACAATGAATGGTGTTCGAATGAGTACAGGGTACATAGAGCTTAGAGTAACCAGACATTCATCTTTCAGGATAAGAGAAAACCTCCAACGTTAAGTCATATCGGACGATGAATGAAATGATGTTCAAATGAGTACAGGGTACATAGAGCTTAGAGTTACCAGACATTCATCTGTAAGGATAAGGGTAAACCTCCAACGTTAAGTCTTATCGGACAATGAATGATGTTCGAATGAGTACAGGGTACATAGAGCTTAGAGTAACCAGATGTTGATCTTTTAGGATAAGAGAAAACTTCGAACGTCTTATCGGACGATGAATTAAATGATGTTCAAATGAGTACAGGGTACATAGAGCTTAGAGATACCAGACATTCATCTTTCAGGATAAGAGAAAACCTCCAACGTCTTATCGGACGATGAATGAAATTATGTTCAAGTGAATACAGGGTACATAGAATTTAAGAGTTACCAGACATTCATCATTCAAGATAAGGGAAAACCCCGGAAGAAACCTTATCCAGGTAACTCATCCTGGCCGAGAGGTATGATGGTAATAACGGTGTTTTCGATCCGCCACTGACGAGTCCACTCCCGTAAGATACACACTCCATTAGCATGAGTAGAGGATTAAGCTCTCATGTGGCTGACTTTGCATATCAACTCTTGGTAACAGTTTCTTTTGTTTGTCTGCTCTCCTGTTTTGGAAGCCCGTCCACACTCGAGATTCCTCAACGTTTGTTTACGAGCAAGAAAGAATTGAGTTATTCAAGCCCGCCATACAACAAGTTGCACTGCTTTTACGTGTAGAGAACGTGGCTAACTGGCCGAGAAATGTAACACACCTTACATACCCATCTATGCTCTTTGATACGGTCCCGTGTGAGGGATTTATCTTCGCAGTCTTTCCTATTGGAGGATAGGACGAGGTAAGAGTAGAGAAACGGTGTCGGATCCTGAGGAGAGACAAGAAAATGCGAGGGTGTTTGATAAGTGTGGTAAATTTCCATAAAGGATTGAATTTTTTTGTTGCAGCTTTGTGTTGGTACGCTTGATTATTCAAGGGATTGTATGGAAAGTTTGAACGTGCTACAATACACAGTTCATTGTTGACAGCCATCTGATCTGATCAGTGTAACCTAATAGACAGTCCTGTAAACAGTTTTAAAAAGTCCATATGTTTAGCCTTTTGTTTCAGCTGTTGGCTAACCTGTAAAATATCCATGCAGAAACTACAAATCATCGCTGTTTGTGATATAATTTAACTGCGTAAGGGACTTGTCCTGTTGTGCATTCGACAATAACACTATCTGAGAATCCAAGTTAAACTGTACTAGTAATATTTGTAATATTATAATGTTCAACAGAAATCAAGATATATTTACATCAATGATCTTCCCTCGGCTGTATCAAACAGAGAACTAAAGACATCTCTTTTTGCAGATGACATGATCATGTGGACATCTTCCCCACAAACAGAGAAATCCAAATCTTCAATGAAAAGGCTCTGATACTATTGGAAAAGTGGACTGGCACCAATTTGATGAAAATAAATACTGATAAAACAACATTCCAAATATTTAGCGTAAAAAAAGAAAATCCCTAAACTTAATCTGCAGTTCAAGAAAGCAAACCTGAGACAAACATATGAAACACAATATTTAGGAATAATTTTTTATCCAAAATTGTCTTGGAGATATCATATTGAAGCAGTAGTAAACAAATCAACAACAAAATTGTCAATGGGAGACACTGAACACCACATACAAAACATTCATCAAGCCAATACTTCTTTACAATGCAGAGGTAATAATTACAGCAAACAGGTCTAACGTAAGTCACCAAGTCAGGCCCTGTAACTCATAACTGGTGCAGCAAAATCAACTCCCCTCACGACAATGCAAGCCTTAACTCAAAACTCTCCAGTACGTCAAACTTTAGAGGAGCAGGCCCTAATACCAGTGTGGGTCAAAAAGTAATGCCTTCTATTTGTTTTCTGTTTTAGTTGCAAAGAAAATTGAATCCAATTTACATAACTTGAAAACTACAACACTGACGATTAATTTGTCACTATTCAATATAATCTCCGTCCTTTTCCACAGTTTTGGTCCACCTTTTAACTAGGGCATGTATTCCAGTGTGGTAAAACACACGGTCTTGCTTCCCAAGCCATTGACGTACGGACGTTTTCACAGCCTCCTCATCTTCAAAATGAATCCCACGATGAGCTTCCTTTAGTGGCCCGAACAGATGGAAGTCTGATGGTGCCAGGTCAGGGCTGTAAGACTTGTCATCCCAATTTCTCAATTTCTGCAGTGGTGTAACGGTAGGTGTGTGGTCTTGCATTGTCATGCAAAAGAAGAACATCCGCCATAGTTTTTGTTGGGCGAACTCGGCGAAGACGTGCTTTCAGCTTTTTGAGAGTTCTGACGTATTGGGCAGAATTTATTGTGCATCCTTGCTCCAAAAATCAATCATAAGCACACCCTCTGCAACTCAAAATACTATCGCCATAACTTTCCCTGCCAACCGCTGAGTTTTGATTTTTTTCTTCGGTGACGTGTGATGCCATTCCATTGACTGCCTCTTTGATTCAGGTTCAAAAAACTGAACCCACGTTTCGTCTCCAGTAACAATTTTTACCAGAAACTCCCCTCCCTCCAAATTGAAGCGCTGCAAGTGTTCGGAGGTTATTGTTTTCCTTGTTTCTTTGTTTTGGGCAGTTAACATTCTTGGTACCCAACGTGAACAAACTTTTGAGTAACCCAGTTGTTGAATAATCTTCATCACACTGCCTTTACTAAGGAAGGTAATGCGACACAATTCAGCTGTTGTTACCCGGCGATCACCACGAATGATGTCATCGACTCGCTGAATGTTACATGGAGTCACTGCAGTCACCGTCCTGCCACTTCGCTTTTCATCTGTCAATGGTGTTTGCCCTTCAGCTTCGTTACAGCGACGAACCCATCGTCTAACATTGCTGACATCCACCGTTGCATCACCATACACATTTTTTAGCCTTTCGTGAATGCGAATTGGCGTTTCACCTTCCGCAGTCAAAAATTCAATCACAGAACGCTGTCTAATACGAATGTCGATGTCAGCCATTTTGCAAGAGGATGCAGTGCTACCACCTGTTGACTTAGGATGTTACTACTGCAGGGGATTGGAGAAGAAGGTTTAAGAAATTGCGCCAAATTCAAAGTTTTCACATAACTTATTTAGGGAAAAAAATAGGAGGCATTACTTTTTGACCCACCCTCGTACAACATGAAAAAAGTTGCTGTTAAAAACAACAAAATGGGAGAAAAGATTACTACAACCAGTCAAGATGACAGCCATCTGATCTGATTAGTGTAATAGCTGCGATTGAGAATGGGGGGAAAAAAGAAAAACCGTTTCGTGCTGTTATTAAAAATTGTCACTTGAATGTCTGGACAGCAGCACAAGTCAAAACTGAATTACATGAAGTTCAGGCGTACTCCGCACCAACATTGAAGGCCATTTACTTTTCGATCAATGAGTTTAAAAGTGGTCGTAGAAGCACCGAAGATGAATTGCGCTCCGGTCCTGGGACAGGAAATTCGGGGGATGTAAGTAAAGTGCTTTGTATTCGCCTAGCGACTCGGAAAAGCCTCTCGAAAAAAAAACCATGGGTCATATCGACCACGGGAATCGAACACGGACCTTCCGAATGCAGTCCACAGACAAAACCGCCTGAGCCATCCTCCTCAACAATTTAGAATAATATAATTTTTTTCAGATTAGCTTAAAGACAAAATATTGTCGCAAATCCATTATTACAACTGGCGGCGTACGCGCACAAAAGGCTCGCAGCGGAGTGATAACAGACTGATAGACAGCACGGAGATAAAGGTCTGCGGAAACAAATAAAGAGATAAAGGGAACATTCTAATGACGTCTTGATTGAAAGAGGACATTCGATTTCTTGTTTGTTACAGTATATTCCAATTAGCTTTTTGTTGTCAACGACCTTGGTAGACTGTAATTGTGTATGTGACGTAATGCTGCCACTGTAAGTGTATTTCTACGCAAATAAAGAACATTTTGAATTTCTGCAACTGGTACTTTAAATTCTACGAACACACAAAGTCACAATATCTCTTAAAGTTTAAACTACTAAATATTTGTGCTCAATGTAAAACAACTCCCGAGAGATGAAATTTAGGCACATCGGCGAAGCTGATATAACCTTAAATCTCTGGGAGGTTCCCGATTTTTTTATCCAGATTTATGAACCCTATTTTACACAGTGGTGTATTAGCGTTAGAGTTGATACATAAAAATATACAATTTTAACAAAAATATTTTAAATACTAGAAGGAAGAAATTATGTTTTAATCTGATGCATATTAATTTAAACTATTTCAGACGTTTAAACACTGAGTTTATAAACATCATGAAGTACTTATACTGTTGTGGCTTCATTAGAAAAGATGTGAGCGGAGCAGAAAATTCAGTTCCTAGAGAGTCTAGCTTGAATATTAATTCTTGTCTTTCTCTCCAGAAAATGGGACAACAGAAAAGGAGATGAACCACAGTTTGAAATTCTTCACCACACATGCACTCGGGGTTGGATGTTAAGTGAAAACGTGATAAGTATTCACCAAATTGACCATGTCCACTTAAAAATTATATCAAAACAAAATTTGGCACAAGAGTTTCACATTTTCCTCTGTCATATACACTAGGGAAAAATAATGTTTTTGTTAAACTTCCATTTGGAGTTGTTAGCCATTGTTAGTCCCATTCTTCAAAATATTTTGATGTATTATTCTCCTTACAGTAGAAATAGGACATAAAGAGTATGTCACAGGAAGATTGGATTCTGCAGCCTTCTTAGCCAAGCAATCAGCTCTCTCGTTACCTAAAATTCCACTGTGTCCTTTAAGCCATCCCATGCAAATATGTCCTGGATGGTTTTGAAGCAAGGTTCTGATTTCATGTGCTAATGAATTTAAATTCTATTTATCATTAATAGCGAGTAGAGCTGATTGTGAATCACTGTTCCCATTAACAGTACACCATTTTATAACTTCTTTAATTGCTAAGAGCTCCGACTGGAATACAGAACATTCAGGTGACAATTTAAACATGGAGTGAGTTAGTTCCGTTTGGTTTTCATAAACAACAAAAGCACATCCTACTGCAGATATATTATCTTCAAATTGGTAACGCGAACCATCTGTATATATGTAATAATCATGAAAATTACATATTTCCTTTAAACAGGTTACAAAACTTGATGGGTGTCCTGCAGTGGTGGGATGCTCCGGGATTTGTAGTTTTAAGTGAGACAGATAAGACGCACATTCACGTTCATGTCTTAAATTCGTAATAGTTGCTGTTGATAAACCAGTGAGAGCCAAAGGTTCGATGTTAGCTATAATCTGAGCTGCATCAGTGGAGATTGTACGATATCCTCGAATTATGCGAAGGAGGAATCCCCTTTGAATTTGTGCAAGTTTTTTTACTGCCCATTTTTTATTAATAACATCCTGGAATGCAGATACACCATACAAAATTAGGGGCACTACAGCACCTTGCTATATAATTTTAAGAATACTAGAATTCAGACCCCAGGTGGGCAACTTGTTGTTGCGAGGGCACCAAGGAGCTTGCTGGCTCTTTCAGCAGTATAATCAAAGTGTGATCGAAATGTTAATTTACAATCCAGTATAACGCCAAGGTATTTTACCGTAGAAAGCACCTTCAAGTTGACGTTATTCATGGTAAGAGTAATGGGCTCCATTTTTCTTCTTCTGGTGACAATCATCGCCAAGGTTCTGTAAGGATTAGACATAAGTTTATTGTTAATTCCCCATGAGTGTATCATTTTATTATTTTTATTATTAGGTTCCCGAATTAAACTTCCTTAATCTTGCAGTGATTTAAATAAAAAGAACTTAGCACTGTAGGCGAGCGATTCGTGGATGTTTTAATGCAGACGACTCTACGCAGGAACCAGGTGTTGCGAACATACCTAAGTGCAGCACTGCGTGTCCCTTCACATTCCCGAGACTGAATGAAAGTTGTGTTGGCAATGGTTTGATTCAGTTGCTCTTGTGAATGAGTGTGTTTACTTTTAATTCGCACACCCCGTGTCAACAAAGCTCGGTCACGTTTTCTGCTTTTATACCGTACTGGCTAATTTTCCTCGTGAATGGCGTAAGCTTTATCCAACTTCCTTGCCCTTTATCCCACAAAACATCGTATAAAGGCAGCTGAAATGTGCAATCGTTGCACAAAGCTTATCTAGCATAGAGCGGAAATGATTTTGTATCTAATCCCCTCCCCAAAAGAATTCAACAGTTTCAAAATAACACCTAGCACTCTAAGCTGTGATAGTTGCTAAATGTTATAAAGGATGGAAAGGCATCTATTGCATTCCTTCCAAAACGTGCATGTTATAAAAAGTTTACAAAACAAACTATTCTAAATAAAAGTGTTTTGACGTAAAGAAAAGATTCTAAATAGCATGATATACCATGTCAAAACTATTATGATTGTGTATGACTAATGTACCTGAAGAAAGAGTGCAGTTAATATGGGAGGTCGTTCGGTTTAGAGAGATCAGAGAAGGCGGGAATATAGTACAGTACAACCTAACCATCAAAACATCAGAACATCGTACGTAACACTACGTATATCGAAGGGGTGTTTTCTTTAACGACACTCACATACTCTGTTCGTAAAACTCGAGAAAAGTTCTGTATACATCACATTTTTCAAACTCAATAGAAAGAGTACTGAAGATTGGCCTTACTTCTTTGAGTCATTATTCTCTCTTATTTTAATGGAAATTATTATTTGGAGCTTCCTTCGCTTTGAAAATCACGCCTCGCTACTGGACTTACGTGTGACTGTACAACAGAAAGAGTACTGAAGAGTAGCCTTAGTTCTTTGAATCATTATTCTCTCTTATTTTAATGAAAATTATTATTTAGAGCATCCCTCGCTTTAACAGTTACGCCTCGCTTTAACAGTTACGCCTCGCTACTGGACCTATGTGTGACTGTACAATAGAAAGAGTACTAAAGAGTAGCCTTAGTTCTTTGAATCATTATTCTCTCTTATTTTAATGGAAATTATTATTTGGAGCTTCCTTCGCTTTGAAAGTCACGCCTTGCCACTGGATCTACGTATGACTGTACAATAGAAAGAGTACTGAAGAGTAGCCTTAGTTCTTTGAATCATTATTCTCTCTTATTTTAATGGAAATTATTATTTGGAGCTTCCTTCGCTTTGAAAATCACGCCTCGCTACTGGACCTACGTGTGACTGTACAATAGAAAGAGTATTGAAGAGTAGCCTTAGTTCCTTGAATCATTATTCTCTCTTATTTTAATGGAAATTATTATTTGGAGCTTCCCTCGCTTTGAAAGTTACGCCTTGCCACTGTTTGTATCCACATGGAAATTATAATCTATACGATTCTCATAAACTAGATAGAAAATCACGCTTTCGTAAGAATAATTTTAGAGTTTACATAAAAATAAAACACCAGTGGTCATTTCTAGTACAATTTCGTGTTCCAGTAAAACAAGTATTGCTTATTCCACTTGTGAAGACGGCACAATTTAAATTGCAGTCCCCTCGCCGTTACAGAAATAAACAAGAAGAGTCGGGATTTGAATCAATAAAACTAACAATTTACTGGGCACGTCACAGATGTGAGAACGTATCAACAGAAAGCAACTCCCTTTGAAGTCTTTAGAAAGTTGCCGCCCCGCCCGTGTCTCCAGGCATTGTCCTTACAGTAGTCCAGCCTTACACTTGTTACGGAGCTTAGCACAACATACGAGCATCGCGGCCTCAGTATTCAGGATTAGGCCTTCCACTTTCATTACAGCCAATGGAGATATCGTAAGATTTAACTTCCATTTGCTGACATTGCGCACAGAGGGCCAATGCATGCGATTTCAAAAGATATCTCTCCTTTTTTTGAACATTTTATTTAGGTAGTTGATTCTCCCACATTTTATTTTGATAAATGTAATTAAGTTTCAAAAATGAGTAATAACCAGAGTTAGGAAGTTCGTTCCGATTTCCTTGAGTAGTGTAAGAGCGGCCAGACATGGCTATACCACGCAGTGCTACTAGCAAGAACAAGGTTCATAGTAGAATGCAACTCATTACTGCAAAACGGGTATAACTGCATGACACAGAGCACGTTGATAGGAAGGAAGACATTCGAATAACATCTTTGTTGTGCTTCAAAAATGAGCAACTAAATTTGCTGTACAACCATTGTATGTTTTCTAGAAGTGTACATATTCATGTCCTTATTTACTTCATTATTTACATTTACATTTCATTGGGACTCTTCAGCAAACATGGAAAACAGAAAAGCCACATCGAGAAACTAAATTAGCTGAAATCAATAACGAATTTGCAACAGATTATGAGTCAACTAAATCTTGTTTCATGGGACATAGAATGAATTTTTCATTTGAAAGGCTTCAGAGGTACATTATTGTTTTTAGTAATACGGCCACAGATGAGTAAATATGTAGTAAAATTCCTACTTTTGCATTTTATCTAATAAGTGTCTTCAGATATTTAATAAATCAATTTTATTATTTGCATATTTTACATTGGATCAGGAAATGTTACAATCCGTGTTATAATTGCTTGGGTGTTGCCACAATGTGCCTATTTATATAATGAGATCAGCCAGAGACAAACCCGTATGTACTATATAAGGGTTTGTGTGTTGTACATAATGATCTAAATAGATGTGCATTTACGAATGCCTCATAAGTCATTTTTGTTCTCTGGGTGACCGGTTTCAATGCCTCTCCGCTGTGCGTTTATTATCTATGACGTATGGATGTCGGGAGAAGGTCGGTCATAACCTGCATAGGGAACGGCGAGCGGTGCGAAATTCCTAGCCCTGATAATAACAAGGTATTAAGGGATTTTTAATCCCTTCTTTATTTCTCTAGTAGATGGGTATCCTCAAATATTCCACACAAAATTTGAGTTTTCCCCTCTGTAGGGTAGATGGTAGCCTGCCTGCCTCACGTTCAAGAGGTCCCGAGTTTGAATTTGGGTCAGGGTAGCGAGATTTATTGTTTTCTGAAAGATGAATGTCTGGTAGCTCTAAACTCTATGTACCTTGTACTCATTTGAACATCATTTCATTCATCGCCTGATATGACTTAACGTTGGAGGTTTTCTCTTATCCTGAAAGATGAATGTCTGGTAACTCTGAGCTCTATGTACCCTGTACTCATTTGAACGTCATTTCATTTATCGTCCGATATGACTTAACGTTGGAGGTTTTCTCTTATCCTGAAAGATGAATGTCTGGTAACTCTGAGCTCCATGTACCCTGTACTCATTTGAACATCATTTCATTCATTGTCCGATATGACTTAACGTTGGAGGTTTTCTCTTATCCTGAAAGATGAATGTCTGGTAACTCTAAGCTCTATGTACCCTGTACTCATTTGAACATCATTTCATTCATCGTCCGATATGACTTAACGTTGCTCGTCCTCCATACGTGAAGTGCCAAATGGGAAAAAAGAAAAAAATCTCCAAAGATAAGATATGAATTTAAAACTCTAATCTCACTACAAAGTACTCTTTATATGCATGTTTTCTTATACTTTTATTTTATCAAAAATATTTCTTAATCATTTTAAAAGAATACCATATGTTTAGAATATACCAGTGCTAAGAAAAATAATATTAATCTTTCTGAGTATAACCTTAAGATGCTCTTCACTGAAATCAGTTGTGAAACTACGATATGTCATCGAAAACTCATCTAACATGCAAAAAAATGAGATATCTTAAGTTTTCAGGTGCGCTTAAGGACCTCATTTACTTCCTTCGGCACCTCTGACGGTGGACTCTTGAGTTGGCGTAGTCAGCTATCCGACTGATGCCAGTTCTAGTTTATTACTTTATTAACTCTAGTTTCTATGATATACACAAGGTTGAAGTATTACATATTAACGGATTGAGAGAAAAGGATACATTTTAATTACATACATGCTAACAACAATTAAAGTGCATTTGATTTTTTTAACTGGTAATTACATGCTAAAGTTCTAAGTTGCTGGAAAAATACTTCGCAGATAGTCGTGTCTGAAGAGAATCATGACTTCGTCGTGTTTTAGCTTGCCTCTTGTGATGGAGTTCCGCAGAGACCAAGCATTACTTCATTCCAACGGCCCTGATATCTTTGTTCCATAACAGAAATGTCCTGATGGAATCTCTCCCCATGTTCATCACTAACAGCTCCACAACTAGGAGGGAAAAAGTCTAGGTGGGAGTGGAGAAAATGGATCTTAAGGGACATGTTGCAGGAGCACTGTCACCAAATGCTTGTAGTTGTCATCTCTTTTGTCTCCTAAAAATCCATGAACAATACCCTTGAAGGCTTCCCAAGCTTCCTTTTCTTTCCCCTTCAAAATTTGGTCAAATGCAGGATCCTTTACAAGTTCCCTTATTTGTGGTTCGACAAAAATGCTTTCCTTAACTTTTGCATCACTTAATTTACAAAATTTCTCTCTGATGTTATTTGACACCCGTACCAACTCCCAAAAATGTGCCGCAAATTTAAAATCTCCACTCTAAAAAATGAAATGTCACTTTATCTTCGAAACAAGAGCTAATCTATCATTTTTATGGTGACTTTTGTATTCAGCAAATGGAAATACATGTAAATTCACTATTTTTAAGCCCGAAACATTTTCATCCAACTAACGCCTTACTTTCACTTCTACTTGATTATGAGGGTGATCTTGTTAAGGTTTCATTGAGCCATTTCTATTTAATTACACAGTATTTAATCAAGATATATTTTTACATCTTTTATGCCCATCGCTGCTCTTGTATTACTGCGGCTTTTGCATATGATTGGCCAATTTTGCAAAAAGATTCAGATCACGAAAGGTCCACAGTCACCTGCAACAGAATCCATGACCTTCCTTGTGAAGTCATTTCTTTATGTTAGATACTCATCAAACCATAACAAATTGTGAGTTACATAGTTAAAATTCTTTGAAGTTATTTTACAGTAAGACTGGAAATATTGCGGCAGTTTAATTCTGAAACTGGCGTGTTTAACCTCACTTATTTCAAGTCAGCAAAAATTTCAGGAAAATAAATGTGAGTTCAAATGATGAGGGTGTAGACTGGAAACGTGGAAGAGCTGTGATTTAAATTGCGTCGATAACTCGTTTCAACGCCTTTGTCTGATGTGAAAGAACAGTTCGAAAATCATAGCAACACGTGACAATTTAGGGGCGTCGGTGTTGTGTGCAGTGTAACAGTGTTGGAATGAGTAGACTGTAAGTTATTGAGTTTGGATGTGAGAGACCGGTTATGGAATTAACGTAGGCACCTATTACAGTCGTAAAGTAGTGAGGCACACCCGTACCACAAGACATACTCCTTGCTTGCTACCTGTTGCTGTGATTTGCAACGTGGCTACCTTGTCTGTTTCTGCCTTATTTCAGTAACTTACGTCAGCAAATGTTGCTTGCGAAAAACACTGCGAATTTTGTTCCAGCAATTAAAAGGATTTTCAATTGAACATCCACAACATTTGGTCAACACTAACAAGATTACTGAATAAAATCCTTGATGATCGCAAATGATATACTGCAAGAGCTTGGAGTTACAAACAAAAAGTTCCAACAGAACAAATATTTGTAGAGCTTGTCTCCAGAAGCTGCCAAATCAAGAAGATATACTTTTACGTAAAGAAAAAATGCCAACACTTATAAAAGTATTATATATTATTATGGCTTAATGTCACTATTTGGCACTTTAACTCGTATTTAGCATACTTAACCACTTGCAAATTGTTATTAATATCTTTAGTTTTGGATTTGCTACATTTTGGCAACAAAATTGTACAAGGTGCGTTAAAGTTATAACACCTGGGACCAGACAGAAACTTCTGGTTTTTTAATACACGTGGTCTCTTTGTGAAAACATGACGGATGGCAGCACTATACAGTGCATAGAACTCTAGTGGCAGTGACGAGAATTAGGACTATGTTTGATACTTAAAATGATGACGTTTTCATTGCAAGAACAGCGTATAATGGTTCGTTTTCTCCATTTTCGTGATGTGACACCTATTAAAATACATCGCCAGTTGAGTGAGGCATGTGGTGATGGTACCATGGATGTGTCTAATGTACGTTCCTGGGTGTGACAGTTCAATGAAGACAGAACATCGTGTGACAACAAACCAAGACAGTTAAGTGAGGCATGTGGTGATGGTATCATGGATGTGTCTAATGTACGTTCCTGGGTGTGACAGTTCAATGAAGACAGAACATCGTCTGACAACAAACCAAGACAGTTAAGTGAGGCATGTGGTGATGGTACCATGGATGTGTCTAATGTACGTTCCTGGGTGTGACAGTTCAATGAAGACAGAACATCGTGTGACAACAAACCAAGACAGTTAAGTGAGGCATGTGGTGATGGTACCATGGATGTGTCTAATGTGTGTTCCTGGGTGTGACAGTTCAATGAGGACAGAACATCGTGTGACAACAAACCAAGACAGTTAAGTGAGGCATGTGTTGATGGTACCATGGATGTGTCTAATGTACGTTCCTGGGTGTGACAGTTCAATGAAGGTAGAACATCGTGTGACAACAAACCAAGACAGTTAAGCGAGGCATGTGGTGATGGTACCATGGATGTGTCTAATGTGTGTTCCTGGGTGTGACAGTTCAATGAAGACAGAACATCGTGTGACAACAAACCAAGACAGTTAAGTGAGGCATGTGGTGATGGTACCATGGATGTGTCTAATGTACGTTCCTGGGTGTGACAGTTCAATGAAGGTAGAACATCGTGTGACAACAAACCAAGACAGTTAAGCGAGGCATGTGGTGATGGTACCATGGATGTGTCTAATGTGTGTTCCTGGGTGTGACAGTTCAATGAGGACAGAACATCGTGTGACAACAAACCAAGACAGTTAAGTGAGGCATGTGGTGATGGTACCATGGATGTGTCTAATGTACGTTCCTGGGTGTGACAGTTCAATGAAGACAGAACATCGTGTGACAACCAACCAAGACAGTTAAGCGAGGCATGTGGTGATGGTATCATGGATGTGTCTAATGTACGTTCCTGGGTGTGACAGTTCAATGAAGACAGAACATCGTGTGACAACAAACCAAGACAGTTAAGCGAGGCATGTGGTGATGGTACCATGGATGTGTCTAATGTACGTTCCTGGGTGTGACAGTTCAATGAAGACAGAACATCGTGTGACAACAAACCAAGACAGTTGAGTGAGGCATGTGGTGATGGTACCATGGATGTGTCTAATGTACGTTCCTGGGTGTGACAGTTCAATGAAGACAGAACATCGTGTGACAACAAACCAAGACAGTTGAGTGAGGCATGTGGTGATGGTACCATGGATGTGTCTAATGAACGTTCCTGGGTGAGACAGTTCAATGAAGACAGAACATCGTGTGACAACAAACCAAGACAGTTAAGTGAGGCATGTGGTGATGTTACCATGGGTGTGTCTAATGAACGTTCCTGGGTGTGACAGTTCAATGAAGACAAAACATTGTGTGACAACAAACCAAGACAGTTAAGTGAGGCATGTGATGATGGTACCATGGATGTGTCTAATGTACGTTCCTGGGTGTGACAGTTCAATGAAGGCAGAACATCGTGTGACAACAAACCAAGACAGTTGAGTGAGGCATGTGGTGATGGTACCATGGATGTGTCTAATGAACGTTCCTGGGTGTGACAGTTCAATGAAGACAAAACATTGTGTGACAACAAACCAAGACAGTTAAGTGAGGCATGTGATGATGGTACCATGGATGTGTCTAATGTACGTTCCTGGGTGTGACAGTTCAATGAAGGCAGAACATCGTGTGACAACAAACCAAGACAGTTAAGTGAGGCATGTGGTGATAGTACCATGGATGTGTCTAATGTACGTTCCTGGGTGTGACAGTTCAATGAAGACAGGACATCGTGTGAAAACAAATCAAGACAGTTGCAGACATCGCCTCCAAAATTGGCATTTCCTTGGGATCTGTGCACATAATCCTGCATGAAGATCTGGAAAGATCTGAAGATCCACTTTTACTATCAACTGTCTAATAGAAAGTTATTTTGACAGTAAAATTAAATACATTATGAAAATTGATCAAAACGAAATATGGCGGACATTATAAATCTTAGCGTATTAGCCACTAGATGTCAGTGTATAGCGCATTTTAAATTTCGAAGTTGTCATCTATGTTTACGGAGTTTAACGAAACTTACCGAATGAGGACTTGGAAACCGATCGCTCTTCTTATCGCGCGCATATGGTATACACTACAAGTAGACATATTCCTGCTTCCCCTCTCCACTCAGACGTTCCAATTTTTCCTGCAGCTGGCCCACATCACGTGAACTGTTAGTCTAACATGGAGAAATAACTTAAAACTTAACAGAATTTCCTATTTGTCACTACTAAATACCAATCCACGTAAAATACTATTACTAATGCTATTGAGATATACTTACAGTTGTATTTAAAAGCGCCACATAAAACAAACATTTCTTCACATGCTACAGAGACTTTAAGTGACAAAATCTATCAGTGCTTCCTAACTATCTAAGAGTCGCGATGGCTTCCGGAAACCTACGAAGCATGGTATTTAGGGTTAGAATACAGAAATATTCAGTACTGAATGAGTTTGCGGAATCGATCACTCGAGTCTAAGCAACTGTCAAATTAATGGGCAGCACCGTGGATGTTCGCTAATAATTTTTGAAAATATATCCAGGGCAAATAAAATATATTATTTATCATGAATTTCTTGTGTCCCTTGTTTTCTTCTGAAGCTGTTGGGTGAAAGACGCTTCCAGTCATTGCAAGCTTAGACACTGGTGTATTTGTCCTTTTTCTGATAATAGCAACTGCATTTGTAGGTTTTACTAAGTCACTTGTGCAGTTTCATTCATCATTCGATTGTATCGATCCAATTAAACTTATTTGAAAATAAAAAAGGAGGAAAATAGGCGGGGCAGATACAAGCCTGGCTTAATCATGAGTAAGGCTCGAACGTTAAGAGACCGAGGCTATTCTGGTAGATAAGTACATAAAATATGACGTTAACTTATATCGCTCTTGCCTTGAGAACTTGGGACCACATCTCTGTGACTAATGAACCGGTCTGATAGCAAGGTGTGAACTTAATTGTGTTATCCTTAGACAGGTCAAGAGCCAGTCCACTCCACATTTTGAGACTACATCCTACGCCCTCACAAATAATAACATAAACAGGGAAACGCTTCCTACACGATTTCTCGCGAATACGAGGCATTAAAAATTTTATGCTTACATTATTATGACTTCCTGTCCAGTATCGTTTATTTTTATTATCTACCTAAAAACAATTAAAACAAACGACTAGCCAACATCGATTCTCTCATGTTAGGTATTAGCCAACGATGTCTGTGACATATATCAAGCCGGCATTGGTCTAAATAGCCCTATAGTACAGTAAAATCACAAATAATGTTCCTATTTTATTACACTTTAATTAGAGAAGTACTAAGCCAATTTAATGTATAGGATAAGTACTGGATAAAATACTGTATGGCACTAGTGAATCAAGACTTATACATTCGCGGAAATTAACAAACCTTCCACTATTGGATAAAATCGTCTTCATTATCTACAGAAATACGCTATACACTGACATCTAGTGGCTAATACGCTAAGCTTTATCATGTCCGCCATATTTCGTTTTGATAAATTTCGAGGTTAATAGCTAATCAGTTTACAACAATCGTATGTTAGAATTAGAATTTTAGTTCGTCCTTGGCAACATATACATGTTATGAGACACGTCAAAATGTATAAATACAGTATATTCATAAAGTCAAATTGATTACATACAATATACACAGTAAGCAGCTTTTCTATGGTTTCATGTGGTATTTGCATAGACTAATTTACTACAAGAAATGTCATAATATAAATATTACAGGTTTGTGAATGTACTATGCTCCCAGTGCTCATTTACATGGTTATAGTTCTAAAAATTCATTAACCGTATAAAACAGTGTGCATGCAAAAATTACTTAACATTATTCTTAAAGTGTTTTAATGATGCAGCTTGTTTAAATGAATTTGGAAGTTTATTGTATAACATTATCACTTTGTAGTTAAAGCTTCCTTCATAAAGGCTCGTTTGGTGCGCTCGAATTGCCAGTTTATCCTTGTTACGAGTGTGGTGCATCAGCATTTACTTGAAAATGATTTATATTTGTATGAACATTTGTGGATGTTATGGCTCTCGAAAGGGGACACATTATTATTCGTCTAGCTCCGTATAACTGTGATCTGAATGCAATTGAGCTGGCGTGGGCAAAACTAAGGAATGTTTTCAGAGAATGCAACGTTACTTGTGATATCTTCGCTTATCTTACACGTTATTTTGCTGAGCTGTGTTTTTCAAGGTAGATCACACTGCAGAAACAAAAGAGCGTTAGCTCTCGCTTCTTCCCCTCTGCCCGCACCACACCGTAAATCTAGAGGTCATCTTAATTTGCGCGTACTGTATTGTTTGCTAAATGGCAAGGGTTACTTTTATAGCTGAAACAGCGACTACACCGCTCTGCTAGATGTCACTACCGCTGCTGCTCGCGGTCACTCCAGCACGCAGCTGTCAAGTGGTAAGGTTTGTATGTGGTTCATTTCCTCGCGAGCTACATGCCGCTGTTGCAAAGGCACCACTTGCTTCAATAAATCCTGTAACGAACTTGCAAAGGCGGTGGTCGCAAATAAGACAAGAGTTGTTAAATGACAATAACACTTTCAGCACATGTCAACTTTCCCGCCGCCCTCTGTGGGCCAGACCGTAAATAAACACGACCTTTCTCTTTTGGAAACTGTTTTCTGTCCACAGCACGTGGTTCTTTACAGATGATGCGATAAAATGTGTTGTGTTTGGCAAAGAGAATCCTGAGATGTCCCCAAGGTCACGGGTTCCAGACACCTTCACCTAGGACCTAAAGTGCAGGTAGCCCAACAAATACGGCATTAGACCCTGCACCCCCCGGGGGCCCACATTCAGATTTATCGTTGGGTTATTTACAGTTTCCTGTGTCAAGTCGACGACGGTTAAAGAATGTTAATGAGGCAACATCTTCATCGCGGATTGTCCATTTTCTACCGTAGATTTCTATTCTGTACCCACCCTCTCTGTTCTTACCCCTAATAGGTAAGACAAGATATTTATACAAGAAACTTTCATAAAGGCCCAGCTAACAAGTTTTATTTGTCTTATTAATTTTCCCTAATATGGTCTAAAACAATAAAAGCTACCGATAACAAATATACCTAACAATTGCAGGACTTTCTCTACCCATTCATTGCCTTTAATTTTTATGCATCCGATATGACTTAACGCTGGAGGTTTTCTCTTATCCTGAAAGATAACTGGTAACTCTAAACTCTATGTACCCTGTACTCATTTGAACATCATTTCATTCATCGTCCGATATGACAACGCTGGAGGTTTTCTCTTATCCTGAAAGATGAATGACTGGTAACTCTAAGCTCTATGTACCCTGTACTCATTTGAACATAATTTCATTCATCGTCCGATATGACTTAACGTTGGAGGTTTTCTCTTATCGTGAAAGATGAATGTCTGGTAACTCTAAGCTCTGTGTACCCTGTACTCATTTGAACATCATTTCATTCATCGCCGATATGACTTAACGTTGGAGGCTTTCCCTTATCCTGAAAGATGAATGATAACTCTAAGCTCTATGTACCCTGTACTCATTTGAACATCATTCATCGTCCGATATGACTTAACGTTGAAGGCTTTCTCTTATCCAGAAAGATGAATGTCTGGTAACTCTAAGCTCTATGTACCCTGTACTCATTTGAACATCATTCATCGTCCGATATGACTTAACGTTGAAGGCTTTCCCTTATCCTGAAAGATGAATGTCTGGTAACTCTAAGCTCTATATACCCTGTACTCATTTGAACATCATTCATCGTTCGATATGACTTAACGTTGGAGGTTTTCTCTTATCCTGAAAGATGAATGTCTGGTAACTCTAAGCTCTATGTACCCTGTCCTTATTTGAACATCATTTCATTCATCGTCCGATATGACTTAACGTTGGAGGTTTTCTCTTATCCAGAAAGATGAATGTCTGGTAACTCTAGGCTCTATGTACTCTGTACTCATTTGAACATAATTCATCGTCCGATATGACTTAACGTTGGAGGTTTTCTCTTATCCTGAAAGATGAATAGTCTGATAACTCTAAGCTCTCTGTACCCTGTACTCATTTGAACATAATTCATCGTCCGATATGACTTAACGTTGAAGGTTTTCTCTTATCCTGAAAGATGAATGTCTGGTAACTCTAAGCTCTATATACCCTGTACTCATTTGAACATAATTCATCGTCCGATATGACTTAACGTTGGAGGTTTTCTCTTATCCTGAAAGATGAATGTCTGGTAACTCTAAGCTCTATGTACCCTGTACTCATTTGAACATCATTTCATTCATCGTCCGATATGACTTAACGTTGGAGGTTTTCTCTTATCCTGAAAGATGAATGTCTGGTAACTCTAAGCTCTATGTACCCTGTCCTTATTTGAACATCATTTCATTCAT
Source organism: Mantis religiosa (assembly GCA_030765055.1). NCBI lineage: Eukaryota > Metazoa > Arthropoda > Insecta > Mantodea > Mantidae > Mantis > Mantis religiosa. The sequence goes on along the minus strand of CM060957.1, from coordinate 7,766,064 downwards.
CGTCCGATATGACTTAACGTTGGAGGTTTTCTCTTATCCTGAAAGATGAATGTCTGGTAACTCTAAGCTCTATGTACTCTGTACTCATTTGAACATAATTCATCGTCCGATATGACTTAACGTTGGAGGTTTTCTCTTATCCTGAAAGATGAATGTCTGGTAACTCTAAGCTCTATGTACTCTGTACTCATTTGAACATAATTCATCGTCCGATATGACTTAACGTTGGAGGTTTTCTCTTATCCTGAAAGATGAATGTCTGATAACTCTAAGCTCTATGTACTCTGTACTCATTTGAACATAATTCATCGTCCGATATGACTTAACGTTGAAGGTTTTCTCTTATCCTGAAATATGAATTTAACATGAATGATTCAATGTTGACACATGCAGCTCAGTAACCTAACCTCAATACATTATAGTTACCAGACTTATGACACAGGCATCCGCTTTGCCAATTGTCTAAAACATATTGCAAACGCCCATTTTTCTATCTACTTGAGGCTTTGAAATTGGAAACTCTTGCCAGGACATCGCGAAAAAACAGTTTCAAAGCATGATAAAGTAATGAAGAATTCTAACATCAAATATTTAAATGCTATCCGTTGAGAATACAAAATATACTTAAAAAATCACATCACATTCGGCATTTTCGTTTTAGAGTTGTGGTGTTTAGACATCAGCAATAAATTAGCACAGGTATTTGCCATGCCTACAGCAAGCAGTGCGTGACCTTCTCACAATAATAATCAGATAAGTTGTATCTTGCTAATTAAATTAGTGGCCGGGAAGGTATTTAACAGGCGCCATACCGACCCGGAGGCTATCACGCTTCACTACCACTTATCTTCACTAATTTATTCCTTCTTCAATGTCAGATACTTCAATTGCTTAGTGAACACAATGCTCAGCCTCCTGCGTGCAACAGTATCCATAAGCTATAGAGTTGGCGCTTTTACTGGCATGTTCCATCATCTCATCTCCTGTCGTGTCTCTATCACGTGCAAATTCAATACCAAGAGTTTACTGTAAATACACGTTTTGAGGTTTCCTGAACCCGAAGAAAAAGGTTCTTCACTTTGTTCTCGGGCAGCCAGCCGGGTGAAAAGATGATTAGATATCAACGTTTCGGGAGTGTGCATCTCTCCCATCATCAGGATATTCATAAAATGTTATAACCACAAATGTTTCACGGGATATGACACAAATATAAACACAGACAAAACACTATCAAAATTCGCATTACTGAACAAAAGACTGTTTTCAGTAAATTAAGTGCCAGCTCAGGAGATGGCATGAGTACAGAACTAATGGTTGCAACGGGTTCGTTGTGGTGGGGATTTGAAGGGATGAAACCAAGTTACACGCCAGTGTTGCCGGATCTCGCGTAATAGCGTTCCTCACGGCTCCAGAGCCTTGGAGACCTCATTTTACGGATACGCCTTGTATAATAGTAAAATAAAATATTATTTAAGCCACTTTAAAAGAACTATCCGATATTCGGCTCCTCTTCCCTAAAGAAATATTTAGCGGCTGTTATTTTTAATTTCGGAAATGTTGAATTTGTTTTCCAGTAATGTAGAACACTAGAAAGAGGAGGTGAGAGGAGATATGTAGTAATTTCTTCTTGGGAACCGTTAACTGACAGTTGACACACGATTATTCTCTTGTATAATGTTACTGTACAGATACCACATTCCTGGTTTTGTAATGTTCTAATTGCAGCAATAATATTTTGTGATTTTAAAATACAATAAAAATTGTAGAATCACCCCCGAAGTATATAAAAAGTATCGAGCAAATTTTCAGAAGTATCTTTCGATATCGATATCATGCACGTATCGCGAGTATCGATATATCGCAAGTGTCGAGAACCCATTACTAAACAAAACTTTTGTATTTATTTGATAATCGCTTTTCAGTTGCATTATAGCTCTCCCACACACAGAGTATGAACTTTTCTCTAAAACTGCTCGTTTCTCAGGGAAACTTATAATGTTTTGCAATTGTTGGGTAGATTACAATAAATTTTTCTATTTACTAAGATAAAAGAAGAAGGGCAAATTGGATAGAAATTAATTGCGTGTAGGAAGCATTTCAAAGTTGAAGGAAAAGACGGATAACCTTTAAATGATGTATGTAGAAATAATTATAAGGATAAATCCCTAAGTTTTCTGTTATTTATTGTATTGATGTATTCTGTATTTTCCTTGCTTTTATATTTAATGTGGTGCAAGAATAGGTTTTGGTAAGTACGTAGTTTTTTGTCATGTTTAACTTGAAAGCACCTTATTTTTTTAATCAAATTGCTACCCAATGTGTTGTTACCGTGTTTGTCACGAGAAAACAATCTGTAGCGTGTTGAGAGATTATGAACAGGAGTGCTTGTTACTGAAAGTGTGGGTGGGCAGCAACCATTTGCTTGGGTGGGCCCCAAGTGTGAGAGGGTCGTGACCTATGTCAGTCGGCTGATTAAAACAAGACTGCCCTGTCACATAAATCTACACCGTGCTTTATGAGTAAGCAAATTGTTTTGTTCCTTGCGGTAGCCATCGGCATAACCACAAAACAAACAAGGCAAATAACTATTTGAACAAGCAATTGTTGATAAACAATATGTGGCAAGCGAGGTAATGTTTCATAGAAACACAGTTTTGTCGAGCAGAATTTTAAGTTTCGCTTCACACTCTATTGAAATACGCTTGCTTACAAAGTTTTAAACATAAATTATGCTACAATTACCCACTCAATCTAATCTATTCCCACCTAGATATATTCTCATTGTTATTATAGATGCACTTTTTATTACACATTTATTTAGAGTAGACTTGCATAAACATTTTCGTATTTATTCCTAGAAAGCATAGGATTTATACCCCAGGCGCTGAAACATTGTACTTGATAAGTAGTGATTAAGTTAGTAAACTAGCAGAAAGTAAATAAATAAAAACCGATGAAAAAGACGTCTAAAATATACATCTGTATAGTCGTGCTGTGTGACACTAGCATTGATGACGTTATGCATTGTCAACGAAACAGTGGTGTCCTCCTCAAATCGGTACCACATGTGCCATATGTAAGAAACTATTATTGCGAGAGACAATTTACGTTCCATCCCTAAGTTCAGATAAGTACCTTTCCAAAATTTGTCTATTATAACGACTAAGAAAAGTCCTGGTACAAATCTCAGTCGGGTGGTATTTAAATCGCGCGCTTCTCGTTCAGAATTTCATGTCCGAACAACCTCAGCCAAACGCTGTCTTTTGAGGGATTAAAGGACTACAAGTAGACATGTTGTTTCTATCTTTATTTTTGTTTTTCGTCTTTTATGGCACCAATCAAGGAACGTTAGCAAACAGAAATAGCGTGAGGCGATAACATGAAAAACCTCGGTAACAAAAAATTGCTACATAACCTAAATCTTGTTGCACGACGCCGGAGATTTGCAGCAAGGCTGTATACATTACAGTCTCTGACATTTTGTAGCATTCTCTTGTTTTCCAAACAACTTCTCTTCTCAACAATACTTCTGAAGAAGATTCAAACACTCGTGTTTTACATATTAGTTTTGTGGTGTGGGAAGACTGGTGATAAGTAAGTAAAAACTGGCACGTAATAAATTACAGCATTATACCGTGTATCGCCGACCAGATGTCTGTAGAGAAAAGGAAAAACCCTTTCTCTGATTTATAGCAGATGGATCAAACGTTAATAATTGTGGGGTCAAACGTCAACATCCTGGCTGTAGAAAACAAACAGTATTGTAACAGGCCTGCGAAGCCATCCATCACGTGACCAGGCGTCATCAACTTTCATTAAAATGATTCAATGTACACACCTTGTGAATTTCATCGGAATAATCACACACCGTGTGTCTGTCTCACGTACAAGAGGTTCCGAGTTCGAGTCCCGGTTAGAGGCTTTCCTAGGATTTGTTCTTATTCTGAGAAAAACGTTGGGTAACTCTAAGCTCTAAGGCTCCAGGGTTCATTTAAGCATCACTTCAACTATTTTAACGATTCAGTGTCGTGTATGACCTACCCAGTTCAAGTACGTTAAACATCAAATCTTTCTGTATTGCATCCTGATTGCCCAGGACAAGAAGGCAAGCTAGAGGAATGTGCAACGTAATCACTTTTGCTGCCTTCTTGGGGGATATGCTCGCCTTCCGAGTTTGACAAGGATGGAAGACTCGTTTAAAATACACAAGTGTTGTCACATAGCTCAGCTAATACCTATCACTGCAACAAACATTAGATCTGGCTCATGTGCACTCTCATTCACTCATTTCGTAGTAAACAGATCCGTTACCAGCGCAGATAAACAATTCAAGCCCCTCTGCGCTTCATACCCCTCTAGCCTTCTTGTCGTGGGCATACAGTACTTTTAATAAGCATGTAATTTCTTCTCTGCCCTTATCTATATTTGGACATTTTGCCCAACAATTCAGTATAGAAATTTCACCAAAATGACCTTTCTCAGGATCCGTGAACCCAAACACAAGCTTTTAGCAAAGTGGACGTGTAAGGCGGATGGTGAGTGAGTGAACGAGTGAGTGAATGAGTGATTCAGTAAGTCATTGAATGAGTGAGTGAGCGAGTAAGTGAGTGAATGAGGGAGTGATTCAGCAAGTGAGTGAAAGAACGAGTGTTTTAATGGGTGAGTGAGTGATTGAATGGGTGAATGAGTGTTTGAATGAATGATTGAATGAGCGAGAGAATGAGTGATGGAATGAGTGAGTGAATAAGTGACAATGAGCGAGTGGGTGAGAGGATGAGTGAGTGGGTGAGTATGTGACTGAACAATTAAAACAAATCTGACATCTTCTGAGTATGCAAAAAGATAATTTTCAGAAATTCTCCCCGCATTTTACTTGAAAAAAGATTGTCTTATTTCTTAATTTCACAAAATGGCCCTAAGCGTTTTGTTTATAGCCTCCTATGTGTGAGATATTGGCATCATCAGGTTCTGTCACTGTTACCTAATTTTATATAACTGTGAAACCATGGGAAATAGACAAAATTCAGTGAAAAAAGCATAAAACCTAACAAAATATACAATTTGTCTAAGATGAAATTTTGTAGGTTACATTTCCTTTTGTTAAACACAATTTTTCATTATTTTAAAGAATACGTTTTCAAATGTTTTTAGTCAAATCATTAAGCTAATAAACTAAAGTATTAAGGTTTTTGTATTTTACTTTAATAGCAATTCCCTTCCCGGTCTATGTACCTGTAAACTTACAAGTATTAAACTATTTCTGTCTATCTACTGCTTACAAAGTGATGTTCCATTCTGTTTGCGTAGAAAATACTTCACTTATGAATAAACTCAAACTATTCATATTTGTTTCAGTTTTCAAACAACTCATAAAACGCGATAGTTTGCTCTTTCCATCTTTTATTGGTGACGATTAAATATTACAACAAAATCTATAGGTACCTATTCTTTGTTTAGTTTAGTGAGTATATTCTTACTTTCATAGTGACTTACTAAGCAGATACAAATGGAAATAAGTTGATTATACATAATACTTAACATGCACATAGATATTACTTTCAACACACACGCACACATACACACACACACACACACACACACACACACACACACACACACACACACACACACACACACACACACACACACACTTAGGATGGATTCGACTAGATTAGGTTAGATTAAGTTAGGTTATATTGGATTAAGTTAGCAATATTTAGGTGTTATATATAGGTAGGTAGGTTAGATTCGAACAGATACGGTTAGGTTAGGTCAGAGTAATGATCAGGTTAAGTTAGTTTAGATAAGTAAGTCATATTGAGAAAGGAATTTGGTCCCAGGTCTAGCAAACAGAAATGAATCACAGTCTTGATACTAACAAAGAATGAGTCTTACTTGAATTACACTCATTTGACTCACTTTAATCGTACCGCAGTCTGACAGAAGGCAAGGTCAGTTTCACAAGTCAAGTTCAGTGATATCATGTCTAATTCCATGCTTAGTACACAAGCTTCGCCGTTGAACTGTGCCGATTGTTTGAACTTGTAGGGATGATGATGTCGTAACGGTAACTTTGCAAAACAAAAGCAAAATATTCATTTATCTGCCACCATAAGAAAAATTACATCATTATGTGATACTTTTGTTATTGAAAAGTAGACCTTTCACTATTAGACACGAATAATCTCTGCAAAGAGTCGAATTATTTCTACCAGAGTCAATATAGCAGGTCAAGTAGAAAAATAAAGTAAAAACAAAAACACATTATTCTTCAGGAACGTCTACTCGAATATAGTGACAAAGAGATTATATTATCGATTACCTCGTAGATGCCTTAGACCGATGTTCGAGCTTCTTCTCGAATTTCTTCAGGTATAAAACTTCAGTCGCCTGAATCACTCATTTTGACATACAGTTTAGCATTTGTTATTTTTTAATCACCATAGTTATGATTCTTCGCTATTTAAAGCCTCCAATAGCATCTTACACCTAGTAAAAACATAAATTCTAAATATTTTGTAAAACAGTGTTTAATGTTATTATATAATTCACAATTCAATACATTTTTTCTTAGGTAACAAATAAAATTACATATGGGATTAGAGAGGTTTGATGTTTATCACTTATCATGCTTGAACGCCTCGGGTGTTGGTTTTTTTCACTCGCTAATAAGACATCAACTCACCTCGAAAGCTCCATAAATATTATGCAATAGTTTTATTTCTTGCAAGGTAATTTTTTTACCATCTTATTTCAAAACTGTGTTCTTTGCTCAACTTTTATGAAAATATACCACAGGTCTGTTTATTTCTTTAAAATGGTCTGCTATGTTGGTGTTTATAGGAGCAGTTGACATTCTTTCGCACAAAACTTATAATCAGCATTTAGTTTTGCCACAGTTTTCATTTTCTTCTCAAACCTTTCAATTAATTCTAATTTTTATTTTAATGTGCCATATGTGCTCTTTTCGTTTCTCCGCCATAAATGTCTTTTAACTTGCTTCGTTGACCCTACATTCTGACATCAGAGTAGCTGAACTTGCTTTCAATTTACTCAGAGCAGGCCAACCGATAACACACGGTTCTCTATTGTCACGCGATATCGCTTAAACAATGAAAATGGCGCTTATTATTACGCAGCGGATCTGCAAACCGGTAAATCCCTACAGGAATAATCCGGAGTATACTGCAGAGCAGGGCCGGCCACTAACCTCAATTTTGGGAGCCGCAAATTTATGAAGCTAATTCGAAGCGAGTCTCACTGTAAGAGATGTTCACAAAAAGAGCCCCCTTTTTTATTTTATAACAAATGAAAGAACTTTAATTTTTACACTATACAGAACATTACTGTTCAGTTACACATAAAGAAATGAGATTCTACTTTTGAGAAAGGATTTTCCGAGTGTCCATTTTTGCTGTTAGTTTATAGAAGTCTGGCTGATAATTGGTAAGCTGGCTGATAATTGGTAAGCGCACTTCGCATAAGTTCACTTAAATGATCGTTATTTCAGATCGATATTTAGATTTACTGACTTTAAGCACTGAGTACAGATAGGCACAGAGGATCTACCCGAAAGTCCCGAAAGACTTCGACCTCATGCTACCCGGGAGCGATGGATACTCCGGGGCTCTTTCCATAGGGCTACCTTATACCCCCTCCACCCCATCGACAACGTCAAGACGGGGTGGAAGTGGATACCCCACTTACGCGCCTCAACCCCGCAGGGAAGACTACCGTTAACCTCGGTTTGGCCACCTGGTGATCTAACACACGTTCTAGTAGCTATGCAGGCTAGTACTGGGACTACTTAGGCAACCCTCTACCCCCTCCGAGCGGCCGTAGCCTTGCTGGAGGTACCCGATCTCCCGCGGGTGTCGGGAACACACTGCCCCCTCGAGTCCAACCCAATTCGAACAACTCCCATTTGGGAGGGGCTCGAATGTTCGGCCCGAGTTTCCTCTAGTAACGTCAGAGGCACCACGAGTGCTAAGCGTCCGCAGCGTCCACACCACAATAGCTGAAGGGGACGGATCCCCACCCCCTTACGGAAAAGAATTGAGTACAGTGATTTACACACATAAGTAGTCCCTAAGTCTGTTAGCAAGCTTTTTTCTTCAAGAATATTCTTCCAAAATTCTATGATAGAAGCGCCACTTTGAGTTCTTTTAGTCCCTCGTCCAATTGCAGTTCTACTAGCTCCAACTCTACAGCTGCTGTATAATTTGTTATTGGTGATAAAACAGGACAGCCATCACCTACAAAAGGATTTTCCAGGAATGAAAATGAAGCTTTAAGTCATCTTAAACCATTAAATCTGCCATTGTTTCTTAATCAAGGCCCGACATGTTACTCAAGTAATCTTCAGTTGACATCTGAACGTCAGGAAGACTCTCAGTTGTTTTCTTCAAACATTTGAAGTGAGAAAATGCTTTATTCTGAAGCTTTAACTTGCTATGGAAACAAAATACAGTCTGGGCCAAATCAGAAATAAGTTTCTCTTCCGTGTAAAGATATGTTTAACGTTTGTAAATGCTGGACCACATCTGTAAAATTAGATTTCCCTTTTTTCACCGGCCTCGAGATGTTGTCAGTTTCCATTAATTATATTAATTAATCTTACTTTAAGCTTGGATTTTCTACGATTTCTCTTCATTCGGAATAAATTTAGAAGTAGAGAAGAAAGTGAAAAAAAAAAAAAAAGAACAGAAGAAAGATGTAGACGTCTTAATTTACTCTGTTTATGCTAACTTTTGTTTTGGTATTAAGTTTTTGAGAAATATTCTTTGTTAATGGTTTCAGTAATTTTATTTTTGAACTGTTTACTGGCAATTCCTTATTTTTTATGTAACAAAGCTTTGAAGACAGTAAACGGAAGTGAGCACGGGTTAACAACACTTTAAAAATTATGTATTTATGACGTACTCTGGATGCACGTCAGGCTTTAACCCTTGACCTGTAGTGTATCTAACCATTGGTCACAGTTCAGTGGAAAGCGAAGGCCAATAATTGATTTTGTGTGGCGCCCCACAAACACCGGCATATTAAACATTATTAAACAATAGATTATGTGTGGGTACAGGCAGTGTGGGCCGAAAATTCCATTTTGCATATGTAAATAGTGAACTGACCCGTGCCCATAAATTATTTGTGCCAAGGGAAGTTTGTTTTTGCACAACACATCCCACAGAAATCATGAGCGGACTAGAAATTGCACCCGAGGCTGTTTTCATTAATTATTTTAAATGCAAATTTTAGGTGTAACTATAGTGAAAAAAGTGTCCGTTAGAAAGACCCGCCCAGGCCATGATATAAATAATTAAGATATCAGAATAACACGTGCGACTTACTTTTTTGCTTTCTAAAGATTTCTCAACAACTATTGGAGGTCTGAAGAACGTGAAAAAAGATTTGATATATTCCATTCACCTGACTTTCTCTGCTAAGTCTTGTACAAACTATTCTTATATAAACATATATTTATATACGAGGGTGAAAAGTTATACTGAAAAGTTTCCGACCTCAACATGGATATGGCAGCCCTCCTAAATAAAAGCTAGTGAATTTCGTTATTCATCTGTTGACAGTTACTCACCAAAGTTTCAGCCATTTTGGATGCTCAGTTGTTATGTGACAGTCGTTTGAGTGAGTTGATGTGAGTGTTTTTATGAAAATGGACAAAATCCAGTATCGAGCTGTCATTAAATATTTGTTTTTGAAAGACAATACGCCTACGCAAATCAAAGAAGAGTTGGTTTCTGTATATGGAGACTCTCCAGCATCATTTATCACAGTGACATTTTGGGCCCATGGAGCTTCAAGTTACCCGACATTCCACTTTCAGGATAAGGGAAAACACTGGAAAACCTTATCCGGGTAACTCACCCTGACCGAGATTCGAACTCGGGACCTCTTGAACGTGAGGCCCCCAGGGATCTACTTCGGTAGGTACGGGTTTGGCGCACCCGGGGTCCCCAGCCAACAGTCTCCCTCGTGTGGGCTCCTCTTCGTGGTTGAGGGAGACGGTCAACAGGCCCACCCACGTGTAGGCCGTGCGTGGAGACCTGTGGAGAAGGTTTTTAGATTCTTGTCTAGTTTAGAGTTTAGGATTTAGTGAACGAAATTTTTAGTAGGTTTTGATTGATGTTTTTTTATGTACGTGTATTTTTAATAGGTTTTGTTACACTTGTATAGTTTTTAGAATGTTTTTTATCTGGCTTTTGCCATGACTAGTTTTTTAAAGGGCGCTGATGACCGCCGTAGTTCAGCGCCCTTATATATATCATCATCATTGAACGTGAGGCAGACACGCTACAATCTACGCTACTGAGGCGGGCGTCTCTCTGGCGTAAACAAAGGTTCACTTCTTACACAGAGCTGCACGCCGACTCTAAACACAGCAACCCTGGTATTCACTCGTGAACTGCTTCACTGCCTGCCGATTCCTCACCACGCAACATGGAACGTACAACACTTCTCTACACTGCTCTGTCGACTCACATAACTAACATACCGACTGATTCGGGAAGTGTGCTGCCTCCTCACCACACAGCCGTACTTTAGGCCTCGAAAATAGCCTCTTATATATCTACCGGGCGCAGGGAATCATTCCAGTAGTCGAATATTCTCGAATTACATTCTAGAACAGTCTCCAAAAGTATCTGCGTAGTAATAATGGGACTCGCTTCGTGACGTCAGCTAGTGGCAGCCCCATGTAAGGCCGTATCTCTCCGGCACTTCCCTTTGACGGCTCAATTACACGTAAACAGTAGGCTTGGCGATTCCAGTTACATTATAAAAGTCAGAGATACTCAAATTTTAACCGTTCACTCAAGATTTTACTCTTGAGTTATGGCACTCATCAAACACAGGCTGTACACGTGTTCTATTCTGCAATCAGGGATCTCAAGTCGTGTATTTCCTGAGTTATCTGCATAATAAATGTTTGATTTGAATACAACACTTCCTCTATTTATACGTAAATGGCAGATAATGTAACGTTAGACTTGACCAAAGCTGTTACATGTCACCAAATTTAGAATGTGCAAAATTTCGGTTAATATTTATGACTGCAGTAATTACCGGTTTTAAGAACGACATTTCTGCTGCCATTCGACACAGCAGTAAATCATATCTTTACAACAAATGTCGCCAGGCGCATATTTTGGCGCCGAAGGACCTCACAGCCATTTGTGCAATTTTAATTCATTCCATTCATCATCTAGAGAAGCTATTGCAGTCGGCTTGTTACATTAAAAAGACGTACACCAAACAAAAATACAAAACCAACGGTGTATAAAGTTGAGAGTCGTTTACGGCAGACACTAAGTGATATTAATGATGTCACATGTGCATGTGTATGCGGAAAGAAAAATTGGCATTTAAGTCCCTTCACTTGTTCTTCATGAACATAAAATGAGCAATGAAAGCTATGACATCAGCACCTCAAACTGCAAATTTACAGACTCAAAAAGCTGCCACCCATGTTTAGTAATGGCGTTACCAAGGAAACCATTACCAACAGCTCGTTAAGAGATATAAATTCTGTACCTTTTAACGAATTATTTTGCTTTTGAATCACATATATACAAATATAATAATTTTAAACTTCACTTATCTTATAAGAAATGATGATAATTCTTATAAATTCTCCGGGATCGTGATTTCATGTATATCCATACACATCTTCAGCTAGAAACAAAGCTGTTGCCATTGTTATTAAACATTAGATGTTAATATGTTCTTGTTAGTACTACCAAAATCTGAAAATAAAACAAAGTTAAAAACACAATCGACTGCCGGGATTTCAAAATTCAATTTTTCCAAACCATTAAATATATCGGACCATTTAATTGTTTTAATAACGTAACTTCTGATTTTATTTCATTGTTAAATGACCAAAAATGATCTGTTATGGCCGATTTATCAGTTTGTTTATACTTAATGTTACAAAAATGTTCTTTTGTTCTGGTTTCTAAATTATGTTTTGTCTTTCCAATATAAACTTTATCACAATCGAAACAATTAAACTGATATATACCAGATATAATATTATTAGGAATTTTATCTTTTATAGAGAAATGCAATAAATGTTTAATACTACATTTGTTTTCAGGAACTAAAGTTATACAAAACTCTTTAAAAACTTGTTGAAAATGTTCATTAACCCAAGGATGGTAAGTAAATTTTTTAAAATTATAATCGTCTTTTATTTTTTAAGGGTAGAAATATCATTAACAGTTTTTCATATTTTAAGTTTTCAATTGTTTTATTTATAAAATCTTTATTAAAATCATTAATTAAAGCAGTATTAATAATATATTTATATTCTTTACTAAATTCCTCTTTATTCAGGGTTATATTTATTAATATATAAATCAAACTTTTAAAACAGCAAATTTATGTGAAAAAGGGTTAAAACTTTTATTTGTTATGTAATTATCAATATGAGTAGACTTTCTATAAATACCAAAGTTTAATTTCTTATTATTTCTTATTATCTTTAGATCTAGAAAAGAAAGAAATCCATTAATTTCAGTTTCTAATGCAAATGTTATAGCTTTAACTTGCAAATTTATGAGTTTATCAGGAACAGTTGCAAAAATATCATCAACATATCATATATAAACATATATCAACATATCGTAACTGCATAATTGTATGTAGAAGGTCTATAATAGATGAAGTGGGTAGGAAAAGGCATGTGAACTCAACATTTTTATACTTTGAAGCAGAAAAGCTTTGTAAGCAAACTCCAAATTCTCTCCAGTTGATTGATTTTCATACAGCTGCAATTTAAACGACAGTCATTGCGGTTTATTGCTGAAATAATTTGCAGAGTTCATTAAACTGTGGAGTCGCGTTGTTCGGATGTTATTTATGCCTCTGACAGCGTCAATTGTAGGCGACAGACTTGTACTAAAAAATCTGCTACATCATAAACATATCACTGTCGCATTGACACCACTAATGCCTCTGAGAAATCTCTATTTTTAGTGCAATTTACATCGACAGCATTAATGACACTTAAATTAACAATGAAATGCTTGACCTCTCGACCAAACGTTAACAATTGCCAAATTGGTTTTATTGTTCAAAGTCAATGCACTTCAGCAGGCGTGTTTACGGAATTGGCACTCCATAAGGTCACAGTCTACCCAATAAATCCGCTTCCCATCCTCCAGTGCCCACCTCACATTCAAGAGGTTCCGAGATTGAGTCTCGGTCAGGTGAGTTACATGGATGAGGTTTCATTTCCGGGGGTTTCCCTTATCCTGAAATATGAATACCGATTACGTCATTTGAACATCATTTCATTCATCGTCTGATTTGACCTAGGTAATCTCTTAAGGGGATGCAGCATTGAAAACCCCAAGTCCAGCCTATCTTGCTGAAATTTTTACCACTTAGTTCTGATGCATAGTGAACAAAGCATTCAAAATTTGGTTTTTGTATCTGTTATAGTTTTTCAGTAATTAATTTGTGAAATTCAAAATTTGGGCAAAATTCAAACCACTCCACGTGATCTAACTCTACACACTTCTTCCAGCGATGTTCCCATCTCTGTAACCCGTCCAAATACTACTCGGCGTTTTTCAACATAGTCTCCTTGTAACTCTACACACTTCTCCCAGCGATGTTCCCATCTCTGTAACCCGTCCAAATAGTACTCGACGTTTTTCAACATAGTCTCCTTATAACTCTACACACTTCTCCCAGCGATGTTCCCATCTCTGTAACCCGTCCAAATAGTACTCGACGTTTTTCAACATAGTCTCCTTGTAACTCTACACACTTCTCCCAGCGATGCTCACATCTCTGTAACCCATCCAAATAGTACTCGACGTTTTTCAACATAGTCTCCTTGTAACTCTACACACTTCCCCCAGCGATGTTCTCATCTCTGTAACCCGTCCAAATAGTACTCGACGTTTTTCAACATAGTCTCCTTGTAACTCTACACACTTCTCCCAGCGATGTTCCCATCTCTGTAACCTGTCCAAATAGTACTCGGCGTTTTTCAACATAGTCTCCTTGTAACTCTACACACTTCTCCCAGCGATGCTCACATCTCTGTAACACGTCCAAATAGTACTCGGCGTTTTTCAACATAGTCTCCTTGTAACTCTACACACTTCTCCCAGCGATGTTCTCATCTCTGTAACCCGTCCAAATAGTACTCGACGTTTTTCAACATAGTCTCCTTGTAACTCTACACACTTCTCCCAGCGATGTTCTCATCTCTGTAACCCGTCCAAATAGTACTCGACGTTTTTCAACATAGTCTCCTTGTAACTCTACACACTTCTCTCAGCGATGCTCACATCTCTGTAACCCGTCCAAATAGTAATCGACGTTTTTCAACATACTCTCCTTGTAACTCTACACACTTCTCCCAGCGATGCTCACATCTCTGTAACCCGTCCAAATAGTACTCGACGTTTTTCAACATAGTCTCCTTGTAACTCTACACACTTCTCCCAGCGATGCCCCCATCTCTGTAACCCGTCCAAATAGTACTCGACGTTTTTCAACATACTCTCCTTGTAACTCTACACACTTCTCCCAGCGATGTTCCCATCTCTGTAACACGTCCAAATAGTACTCGGCGTTTTTCAACATACTGTCCTTGTAACTCTACACACTTCTCTCAGCGATGCTCACATCTCTGTAACACGTCCAAATAGTACTCGACGTTTTTCAACATACTCTCCTTGTAACTCTACACACTTCTCCCAGCGATGTTCTCATCTCTGTAACCCGTCCAAATAGTACTCGACGTTTTTCAACATAGTCTCCTTGTAACTCTACACACTTCTCCCAGCGATGCTCCCATCTCTGTAAACCGTCCAAATAGTACTCGGCGTTTTTCAACATAGTCTCCTTGTAACTCTACGCACTTCTCCCAGCGATGCTCACATCTCTGTAACCCGTCCAAATAGTACTCGACGTTTTTCAACATACTCTCCTTGTAACTCTACACACTTCTCCCAGCGATGCTCACATCTCTGTAACCCGTCCAAATAGTACTCGACGTTTTTCAACATACTCTCCTTGTAACTCTACACACTTCTCCCAGCGATGTTCTCATCTCTGTAACCCGTCCAAATAGTACTCGACGTTTTTCAACATACTCTCCTTGTAACTCTACACACTTCTCCCAGCGATGCTCACATCTCTGTAACCCGTCCAAATAGTACTCAGCGTTTTTCAACATAGTCTCCTTGTAACTCTACACACTTTTCCCAGCGATGTTCCCATCTCTATAACCCATCCAAATAGTACTCGACGTTTTTCAACATAGTCTCCTCGTAACTCTACACACTTCTCTCAGCGATGTTCCCATCTCTGTAACACGTCCAAATAGTACTCGGCGTTTTTCAACATAGTCCCCTTGTAACTCTATACACTTCTCCCAGCGATGTTCTCATCTCTGTAACCCGTCCAAATAGTACTCGGCGTTTTTCTCTGTAAAATAATTGTTCACGAAGGTGATTGCCTCTTCATTTGACGAAAATCTGTCCTCCGAGCGCAATTTTCAGATGACGGAACAAAAAGAAGTCGCTTCGGGCTATATCTGATGAGTTAAGCAGTTCAAACCGTAATTCATAGATTTTTGCCATTGTAACCGCTGAGATGTGAGACGGTACGTTATATTGGTGAAACAGGATCTTCTTTTTCTACAAATGTGGCTATTCTTCCGCAAATTCTGCCTTTAGCTTGTCAAGTAATTATGCGTAATATGCTCCTGTAATGGTTTTTCCTTTTTTGAAGATAATTGATTAAAATAACTTCATTACTATCCCAATAAACAGTCGCCATCACTTTCCCAGCCTAAAAAAAAAAACAGCTTTTGCCTTTTCTAGAGCCGGTTGCCCCTTTGTAGTCCACTGGACTGTATTTTTGTTTCAGGCGTATATTGCTGTATCCAAGTTTCATCTACAGTAATTTATCAGCGCCAAAACTCGGATTTATTGCGCCTAAACTGTACCAACAGAGCTTTGGAAATGTTCATTCGAACACGTTTTTGGTCTACTGTGAGCAAACGCGGCACCCAACGCGCGGACAGCTTTCTCATGTCTAAATGTTGATTTAATATGTGACAAACACGTTCTTTTGACATGTTCATAGCCTCTGCTATCTCTCTCACTTTAATTCTGCGGTCGTCTAGCACCATTTGGTGAACTTTGGCGATATTTTCGTCGGTAGTTGCAGTTTTTAGACGTCTCGAACGTTCATCGTCTCCCAAGCTGTTACGGTCACGTTTAAATTCAGTTGTCCAAAATTTCAGTATGGTAAATGATGGTGCAGAGTCCCCATACACAGAATCCAACTCATCTTTGATTTGCGTAGGTCTATTGCCCTTTAAAAACAAATATTTAATGACATTGAATTAAATGCGAGGATTTACTGCCATTAGTCCTGGCCCGTAGGACCTGAACCCGGGCCTCTTGGGTATATTTACCGTACGACAGTACCTATTTTATAAACTGCCCCCCGCCGCCTGCACACGGCAGACAGGATGGAAGTGGATACGCCACTTACGCGCCGGTCCTTAATGAACCAGCTACCAAAAACCCTTGGTAGGGCCGCCAGTGTCTAGCTCACCAGCTACTAGCTCTGCAGGCTAGTTCCCGGGACTTATGAGGCAACCCTCTACCCCCTCCGGGCGGCCTGTAGCCTGACCGGAGGTACCCAATTGCCCGTGGGTGGCGGGAACACAATGCCCCCTCGAGTCCAACCCAATCCGAACAGCTCCCAGAGGGAGGCGCTCGGCTTGTTCGGCCCGAGGTTCCTCTAGTAACGTCAGAGGTACCACGAGTGCTAGGGGTCCGCAGCGTCCGCACTTTGGCAGCTGAAAGGGACGCATCCCTCCCCCTAACAGCTCGATACGCGATTTTGTCCATTTTCATAAGAACACTCACACCATCTCAAACGACTGTTACATAACAACTAAGCGTCCAAAATCGCTGAAACGTCGGTGAGTAATTGTCAACAGATGAACAACGAAGTTTACTAGCTTTTATTTAGAGTGCTGCTGCCATCTTCATGTTGAAGTCGGAAACTTTTCAGACCACCCTCATAATAAAACGATGAAAATAAGTAATAAAAATTTAATGAAATAGGTTTAGTATAATTTATATTCACATTAAAATGACCCGCCATTTTATACAAGTATTATTTAATTCAGATACACGGCCTCCTGCTACGAGGCGATTGTCACATTCCACAACAAACCAAACTTGGCATTACTGGCGTGTTGAAATTTTTTTAGCACTGAGCGAAAGCTTTTTCTACTTTTAACACATTTGTGAATTATATTAAAATGCCCACCTTTACTATCAACTGTCTAAAAATGTATTTTTAGAAAAATTTACCTCAGCCTGTAATCAGATAGACGAATGTGCTTAGATAAGAATACTTTGTACAAAATTGTATGGAGAAAGTGACGTCAGTGCAATACCAGATTCCTGACAGGGTTGAAGGCATCTGCTTTACAGAGAAAGAGTTAAAATGGACCCAGTAACTCTGGCAATAATTCTGACTGTGTTTTGCCATCTCTAACACGCCTGATGCTGCTGCAGACATGAAATATTACAATGGAAGAATGGTTTGCAAATGAACGCTATTTCTGCTTACCTTTGGCCTCTGTCAGCATCAGTAGGAATTTTGCATGCAATTGCAGGTTGGGGCGACAATATAACGTCGATTCCTGGCGACAGCCATAAAGATCTCTGTAATGGAAACTGCACAGCGTGAGGTCTGTTTCGCGCTTGTCTGATGGTGCTTTAACACGCATTTACACTGTTGCAGAAGCCTACTGCAGTAAACAGCACGTATAGAGCAAAACTCAGGGCTATAAAGTATAATAAGAGACTGAGAAAATCAATGAATGAACCTACCTTTTTAGCAGTGGTTTAAATGAAATAGTAATCTTTACAGAAGCACATAAAAGCTTCTGGAAACGGTTAAACGTAATCTATCACAAATCAATGTAGGAGAATGTGGGTGTAGCGAATGTGTTTACATCAACTGTAACGTTATTTGAGAAAGATTGCTCTTAGAATTTCAACATATCAATAAAGCTTTTAGAAAACATACCCTTGTGCCGCGATATACGAGGTCTGTTCAATAAAAAATGATCACAATTTATTTTGACAACGTACCTTTACTCATCCTCATAATTTTGATGGTTCTTCTCAAAAGATTCTCCCCTGAATGCGATACACTTGTCTCAGCGTTTCTGCCAGTCTTCAAAGACATGCTGTAAACCATTTTTGAGAGATCCTTCAAAATCGCCTCCGCAGCCTTCACCGCTGCTTCTGATAATGGATAATGTCTCCCACGAAGGCGTTTCTTCAAGTTAGGGAATAGAAAAAGGTCACATGGGGCTAAATCCGGACTATAGGGAGGGTGAGGGATGTACTTCACGTTGATTTTTGCAAGATATTCAGCAACAACATTGGCAATATGCGGCCGCGCATTATCGTGGTGCAGCATCCAGCCTGCTTCACGGAAATGTGGTCTTTTGCACCTGATATGGACTTGCAATGTTTTCAGGACATCCATGTAGTATTGTCCAGTTACTGATGTGTGTGCAGGTACAACATGCTGATAAACCATTCCATGAATATCAAAGAATGAGATGACCATAACTTTCCCAGCAGAAGCAAACCACCTTTGCTTTTTGGGGGTTGGTGATGAAGGAGATTTCCACACTGAGCTTTGCTGTTTGTTCTCAGGATCAAAATGATGTAGCCAAATTTCATCAGCAGTGATTAGGTTTGAAAGAAAATCCGGATCTTCCTCTAACATCAACTTTAACTGCATGCAGACCCGCATGCGAATGTCCTTTTGTTCGGGAATCAACAGTCTTGGAACTCATCGCGCACAAACACATCTCATGTGTAATGTTTCTGTCACCAACGTGTGGGTGGCACCCAATGAAATGTTCAGAATTTCAGAAAGTGATCTTAAGGTAATTCGTCGATCCTCTCTCACAATGGCAGCAGCAGTGTTGATGTTTTCTTCCGTAAGAGCAGTAACTGAAGCACCGGGTCCACCTTCCTTTGAAATTGATTGTCTCCCCTCTTTAAACATTTTAAACCACCTTCGAGCTGTGCTGTAGGGAAGAACGGACTCTCCATAGGCCTCCTGTAACATTGTATAGGCCTCAACTGAAGATTTGTTGAGACGAAAGCAGAATTTCAAAGCCGCATATTGTTCCTCGCGTGTTACCTCCATTGCAGCGGTAGGCGATACTGAACATGTCTGAACTTGCCTGGTTCTCACAGGCGGAAACCAGGAGTACTAACAATGAAACTACTACGGCGAGTTTGTTTCACATTAAGCTAACAGAATATAATAAGATGGAATTTTAGTGCGAAAAATTATGACCTTAAAAAAATTATGATTATTCTTTATTGAACAGCCCTCGTACAAAAAGCCGAATTGTTGAATTGGCTGCATTTTATGTACTAGGGCTTGTATGTACCATCATTTTGGAAAGTAACTTTTTTGAGTGAAGGAAAATAAGACAGGCAATTTTTGAGCACCCAAATAACTTTCCCGTTTCCGACCAAATCCCAGTCTTGGAGGGGCACATTCTGGAAGGGGAAGTCCAGGCATTTGAATTGGCATTATTTCGCTATGCACCTAAGTACCGTTAAATTCCATCGAGCTTGCTACAGGAGGCAATTCGCTTAGTTTTGCTCATAGGCCTACTTTACGTGTCGTAAATCTATGACACAGCTCCACCTCGTTACTTCCTTTCCAAAGGACATGCTAAGGACTTTTACACCCGAAAAAATGCATAGTCCTTGGCCGGGTTTGAATCCGCAGCCTAGAGAATCAGAGATTACCCCTAAGACGATATTAAGACTTTTGTCGCAAGGTCTACCCGAAAGTACGTAGACTCCGGCTTCTATCAACCCAGGAGCGATGGAAAACTCCGGGGCATTTTTCTTGGGGCAATACCTTGAGTCTAAAAAGCTCCCCCCCCCCATCTCAAGACGGGTAGAAGTGGATACACCACTTATGCGCGTCAACCCCGCAGGGAAGACTAACCTCGTTGGGACCGCCTGGTGATCTAGTACACCTACTAGCTCTGCAGCCTAGTACCCGGTACTTCTTAGGCAATCCTCTGTCCCCTCTGGGCGGCCGAAGCCTGGCCGGAGGTATCCGATCTCCCGCGGGTGTCGGGAACACACTGCCTCCTCGAGTCCAACCCAATCCGAACAACTCCTATTCAGGGAGGGGGATCGAGTGTTCTACCCGTGGTTCCTCTAGTAACGCCAGAGGTACCACGAGTGCTAAGGGTCCGCAGCGCCCGCACCACGGCAGCTGAAGGGGACGAATCTCCTCCCCTACGGAAAAGACGTTAAGACTAAGTAAATAAATATTTTGTTGATTAACGACGCTACAATTGCAAGGATCATATTACTTCCGCCGGTGTGCGGGAACTTCTTCCTGCGTGGTTATTTTTTTTTAGCCATCGGTTTGCACCGGGTTTTAACTCAGGACTAATGAAAATAGTCAAGGCTATTGTTGACACAAAGTCATACATAAGGTATTTTATATCCTTGAGCTAGGTTGTTTATACTATTATTTGCATTTATTTCGCACGGTCCTAATAAATATATCTCAAGGCTTGTCAGTTTGGCAGATAAGTGCCCTGGCACTTGGTAACGTGGATAATTTCAAAACCTCTTGTGTAATGAGTATGATAATGAAATACCTATTCTGCGCTAACACTTACTACAAATGGTGGAATTACGGGACCTGCAATATACAGGAGGTAAATAAAATATAAGATTAAAGGTACAGCGTTCCTCAAGGCTACAGCGCCTTGGAGACGGCTCGTATAAGACACAAATTCCCACACAAATGTAAAGTATGAAGCTACTAAATGCAATAAACATTATTGTTGGCTGTAGGTTTGAAAGGTATCTCAACATTGGTGCAGTAAACAACTCATAGGTAAGGGTTGTTTTCCTAGTCATCCCCACTTCTGCTTTTTAGACGCAAGTGAGTAAATAAAGAATTTCTGAACGTGGTGTTGTTATAAACATAATATCATCATACATTATTTCCTTTTACGGAATGAGTGCAATTGTTTCGAGAGGTCGCTGGTGTAACATGGCTCTTTTTTGTTGGTAGTTTACGTCCTTCAACGTTAATTCATATCGGACGATGAATGGAATGGGTGAAAATGATGCTCAAATGAGCCCACGTTCCATAGAGCTTAGAGTAACCCGACATTCGTCTTTCAGGATAAGGGTAAACCCTGGAAAAACTTTATCTAGGTAACTCACCCTGACCGAGATTCGAACTCGGGACCTCTTGAACGTGAGGCAGACGCGCTACCATCTACGCTACCGAGGTGGGCAGCATGGCTCTGTTTAGGGAGATCAGAGAAGGTGGGAATATAGTACATTACAGTCTAACCATCAAAACATCAGAACATCGTACGTAACACGACGTATATTGGTATCCCATTACATAAGATCTGAAGCTTTCCTGGCGACGAATATGTTCGAGATTTTCTCGGGAAACAAGCCAGGGGAAAAGACGATTAAAAATCGACGTTTCAGGAGCGTACATCTCTCCCATCATCAGGATATTTTAATAAATGTTATAACCACAAAATGTATATAACTGCTTATAACACAAATAGAAACAAAGACAAAACACTATCAATACTGTCATTACTGAACAAAAGACTGTTTTCAGTAAATTAAATGCCAGGTCAGGAGATGAAGTGAGTATAGAATATTAATTAGGTCAAAGAAACGTAACTATTCGTACTTAATTTGGTGATCAAGGGTGTATAGATATGTGCTTCTTCAGTCGACGGATTTCCATTTTAAGGCCGGTTTCCAAGAGGAGCTGAACTGAAATCCAGCATCAGAATTAAGCGTGCTCCTCTCGGAGGAAATGGCCAAAGCCTCCTTAGCTCTCCGCTCCCAGTAACTGTTGCATTCTGCCAGGATGGTCGTCTCCCGAAAGTTGGCTCTATGGTGATGCTGGAAATTAATTTTTAATCTGGCCCTACCCTTTCATAGTGCATTCATTAATTGTAGCTAATAGTGGTCCGAATTATAAAGCCCGGGCCTTAAAGTACTTACAGCATAGTAAGTCGTCATTAAAGTAGTTGTCTCATGTGTTTATGAGAACTCCTAGTGGTTTACTATAAAGCCCGGGTCTTAAAGTACTTACAGCATAGTAAGTCGTCATTAAGGTAGTTGTCTCATGTGTTTATGAGAACTCCTAGTGGTTTACTACAAAGCCCGGGTCTTAAAGTACTTACAGCATAGTAAGTCGTCATTAAGGTAGTTGTCTCATGTGTTTATGAGAACTCCTAGTGGTTTACTATAAAGCCCGGGTCTTAAAGTACTTACAGCATAGTAAGTCGTCATTAAGGTAGTTGTCTCATGTGTTTATGAGAACTCCTAGTGGTTTACTATAAAGTCCGGGTCTTAAAGTACTTACAGCATAGTAAGTCGTCATTAAGGTAGTTGTCTCATGTGTTTATGAGAACTCCTAGTCGTTTACTATAAAGCCCGGGTCTTAAAGTACTTACAGCATAGTAAGTCGTCATTAAGGTAGTTGTCTCTTGTGTTTATGAGAACTCCTAGTGGTTTACTATAAAGTCCGGGCCTTAAAGTACTTACAGCATAGTAAGTCGTCATTAAAGTAGTTGTCTCATGTGTTTATGAGAACTCCTAGTGGTTTACTATAAAGTCCGGGCCTTAAAGTACTTACAGCATAGTAAGTCGTCATTAAAGTAGTTGTCTCATGTGTTTATGAGAACTCCTAGTGGTTTACTATAAAGCCCGGGTCTTAAAGTACTTACAGCATAGTAAGTCGTCATTAAGGTAGTTGTCTCGTGTGTTTATGACAACTCCTAGTGGTTTACTATAAAGCCCGGGCCTTAAACTACTTACAGCATAGTAAGTCACCATTAAGGTAGTTGTCTCATGTGTTCATGAGAACTCCTAGTGGTTAACTATAAAGCCCGGGCCTTAAAGTACTTACAGCATAGTAAGTCGTCATTAAGGTAGTTGTCTCATGTGTTTATGAGAACTCCTAGTGGTTTACTATAAAGCCCGGGCCTTAAAGTACTTACAGCATAGTAAGTCGTCATTAAGGTAGTTGTCTCATGTTTTTATAAGAACTCCCAGTGGTTTACTATAAAGCCCGGGCCTTAAAGTACTTACAGCATAGTAAGTCGTCATTAAGGTAGTTGTCTCATGTGTTTATGAGAACTCCTAGTGGTTTACTATAAAGCCCGGGCCTTAAAGTACTTACAGCATAGTAAGTGGTCATTAAGGTAGTTGTCTCATGTGTTTATGAGAACTCCTAGTGGTTAACTATAAAGTCCGGACCTTAAAGTACTTACAGCATAGTAAGTGGTCATTAAGGTAGTTGTCTCATGTGTTTATGAGAACTCCTAGTGGTTAACTATAAAGTCCGGACCTTAAAGTACTTACAGCATAGTAAGTCGTCATTAAGGTAGTTGTCTCATGTGTTTATGAGAACTCCTAGTGGTTTACTATAAAGCCCGGGTCTTAAAGTACTTACAGCATAATAAGTCGTCATTAAGGTAGTTGTCTCATGTGTTTATGAGAACTTCTAGTGGTTTACTATAAAGCCCGGACCTTAAAGTACTTACAGCATAGTAAGTCGTCATTAAGGTAGTTGTCTCATGTGTTTATGAGAACTTCTAGTGGTTTACTATAAAGCCCGGACCTTAAAGTACTTACAGCATAGTAAGTCGTCATTAAGGTAGTTGTCTCATGTGTTTATGAGAACTCCTAGTGGTTTACCGCGAAAAACACGAGTCAGTTGGAGCATTTAATGTCATGTTGGCACGTTAAACATGGTAGCTCAATGGTTTAGAGCGGCTGGACGGAGACCAGAAGATGTATGGTTCAAATCCCGGCTATGGTATTCAATTTTTCAGTCTGACTCTACCTTTCCTATTACTTTGTGAGCGTACGACGGTGTAGGCATTTTGACTTGATTCAAACCTATCCACTGTAAGAGACTCAACTGCTGCATTGCCGAACGGTACAGGGAATGGAGACGTAATACAGCTTATCTGTTTATTTTTATGCAAGTTTCCATTGTTGGCCCTCTGCATTTATTCTTCAGACAGATTGTAGACATGTACCGGTGAGCCTTATAAACTGGATTTTACATCCTGTACATAAATAGAGACACTGTTTTCCTTATGGGCAGTTGATGTTGTCCACTCGATACTGAACAATTTATGTATTTATGTCACAGGTGGCTTTTAGTCTACAAACAAATTACATTACGGTTAAGTGCCTTTAAATTAAAATGGTTCACGTGATGGCGGTGTCCTAACCTTAAAATTACACAAATGTAAACCTTGAATATAGATTATCTTATTGGCGAAAACGAAAATATATAAGGTCACACAGATAAGCATTAATGCACTCAAAATGTGCTAGGCTAACCGTGGGAAGAAATCATATTGCCTCGTAAAAAGCGATGCAACGTATCGGAGTGTCAGCATGTGATGATGGGTTCAATGGTAATCTCGAACCAGTGTTACCAAAACTTGACATATATATAATAAATACTCGGCGAAAAACAGTTTAATTAACTTGTGCATAATTGATCTTGATCATCCCTTCATTTCAAAATAGTGGAAAAGTTAAAAATTAAATTTATTTTCTATTTGACCTTTCTGTAGTAGAAAGAGGAAGTACTGTCTCTACATACAAGTTCTATATCGAGAAATACAAGTTTTGAGGGGATGTTCACAAGTTTTGAGGGGATCTTGTTTCATTGTTGGTACTCCTGGTTCCCGCCTGTGAGAACCAGACAAGTTCAGTATCGCCTACCGCTGTATTGGAGGTAACAGGCAAGGAATAATATGCGGCTTTGAAATTCTGCTTTCGTCTCAACAAATCTTCAATTGAGGCTTATACAATGTTACAGGAGGCCTATGGAGAGTCTTCCCTACAGCACAGCTCGAAGGTGGTTTAAAATGTTTAAAGAGGGGAGACAATCAATTTCAAGGGAAGGTGGACCCGGTGCTCCAGTTACTGCTCTTACGGAAGAAAACATCAACACTGCTGCTGCCATTGTGAGAGAGGATCGACGAATTACCTTAAGATCACTTTGTGAAATACTGAACATTTCATTGGGTGCCACCCACACGTTGGTGACAGAAACATTACACATGAGACGTGTTTGTGCGCGATGGGTTCCAAGACTGTTGATTCCCGAACAAAAGGACATTCACATGCAGGTCTGCATGCAGTTAAAGTTGATGTTAGAGGAAGATCCGGAGTTTCAAACGTAATCACTGCTGATGAAACTTGGCTACATCATTTTGATCCTGATAGCAAGCAGCAAAACTCAGTGTGGAAATCTCCTTCATCACCAACCCCAAAAAAAGCAAAAGTGGTTGCTTCTGCTGGGAAAGTTATGGTCATCTCATTCTTTGATATTCATGGAATGGTTTATCAGCATGTTATACCTGCACACACATCAGTAACTGGACAATACTAAAGGGATGTCCTGAAAACATTGCAAGTCCATATCAGGCGTAAAAGACCACATTTCCGTGAAGCAGGCTGGATGCTGCACCACGATAATGCGTGGCCGCATATTGCCAATGTTGTTGCTAAATATCTTGCAAAAATCAACGTGAAGTGCATCCCTCCCCCTCCGTATAGTCCGGATTTAGCCCCATGTGACTTTTTTCTATTCCCTAACTTGAGGAAACGTCTTCGTGGTAGGCATTATCCATCATCAGAAGCAGTGGTGAAGGCTGCGGAGGTGATTTTGAAGGATGTCTAAAACTGGTTTCCAGCATGTCTTTGAAGACTGGCAGAAACGCTGGGACAAGTGCATTGCATTCAGGCGAGACTATTTTGAGAAGGAGCATCAAAATTATGAGGATGAGTAAAGGTACGTTGTCAAAAAATGTGATTATTCTTTATTTAACAGCCCTCGTAGTTACAATTTTCATGACAAATGAAATGTATACCTCGAATTTTGAGGGAATCGCCTCCAGTGACAGCGTGGTTTTCAAAGCGAGGGATGCTCCAAGTAATTGTCATTAAAATAAAAGGGAATAGTGAATGCTATATATGCACAGCCACCTAAAATAGCAAGCATGGCCAAGAAAACGATTTTTACAATCTATGACACCTACCTAACAACGGAACTGTATCATACATGTTCATTAAAGTTTCGCATAGATGTTTTAACATCTTTGTTTTGCTTACCGATATCATTTTTATAAGTTTTACTCTTGTCACCTTTAATTACGTTTAATTTTTGCTCTTAACTCATACAACTAAAGCTACTGTTTAGTACTCTTTCTAGGTAGGCCCTTCTTGTGTTACAAGACTGCTCACACTACAAGCAGACATATTCCTGCTTCCCCTCTCCACTCAGACGTTCTAATTTTTCTTACAGCTGGCCTACACCGCGTGAACTGTTGGTCTAAAATGGAGAACGTATGCTAAAATCAAAGTGAAAGCAATTCACTTTTGCTAATTACTTAAAGCTTCACAGGAATTTGATATTTCTGGTAACTAAATACCAATCTACGTAAAATACTATTTCTAATGATATTGAAATATACTTAAAGTTGTGTTTAAAAGCGCCACAGAAAACAAAAAATAAACTTTTCTTCAGCACGCTACAAATATCGTACCACGTGACAAGATCTGTCAGTGCTTCCTAATTACTGAAGTGTCGCGATTGCTTCCGGAAACCTACGAAGCATGATATTGAAGGTTAGGAATGCGTAAAACAGAAATATTCAGTATTGAAATTAGATCAAGGAATTTATCACTGGAATCCAAGCATCTGCCAAGTTTTTCGCAGCACCGTGGTGTTCCTTAATATCGTTTGGCATGGATTTTTTGTTTTTCTCCTTTTTCTTCAGAACTTCTTGGGGAAGAGGCCCTTCTAGTGCTTCACTGGATGCTTTTGCAGAACTGGTAAACTGTAAGAGATGGACAAAAAGTTACCAAATGTGCATGTCAGTATAGCACACAGTTCGTATATTTTGAATCGTTTATCATTTTTAAGACCTTTATTTTTAAGATCTGAATTTTCAAATACTTAAATTTTTTGAAGCGGAAAATTCCTATTCAGTTTTCGTTCGGTTTTTTTTCCCTAAATCTCGCTCTCCCTTATCCTCCTACCTGTTTACAGAAGAATGAGGAGAGAGTCATGTGAAATTGTAACTTCGGATCTTTTTAAGATAGATATTTCAACCAGACTAATGGACAACTGAAAAGATAACATAATTAACATAATTTTATAACCGTTCGCCCAAAAATACTAAACCATGCACATCCGTTAAGTACATAACATAACCTCAACACCGTCCGTATCTGTTGCTTTTCAGTCGTGAAACAACGACAATGCTGACACTCGCTGGCACACAATGAAGTTACATATTGTGTTTGTGTATTCTGTTACACTGAAGGAATACAAAGAAAATATAATAATTCTCACAAATTTCACTTATCTGTTTGAAACATTATAAATTTTCCAGGAGTAGTTTAGCAAATATATTATTTGCATCTTAAGCCGAATTGTTTATTTCTGATATTATCGATAATGCCGCAGGTGACGGATCATTTTTCTATTTATTACAACCTCTGAAAGTAAAACAAACTTATTGATAGAATTGATTGGCGGTGTTTCATAATTCATCACACGATTTATATTTTTAAAGATAAAATATATTTTCTCTCAAAGCATTAAATGTATAGGTTCACTTAATTTCTTTAATAATTTAACTTCTGGATTTATCTCATGGTTAAATGACCAAAAATGATCTAACACAGCTGATTTATCCATCACTTTTTATTTAATTGTTCTAAAATGCTCCTTAATGTTTGGTTCCCAATAGTCCCTACATGGCAGCCTTGGCCTTCGGGGTAACCTCGCCCCACCACGTGATGTCGGGACACATTTCTCAGGCGGAGGCACCTACAGGGCAGGCCCTTTACCTCCAATGACAGGGTGATAGCGAAGATGACGGTGAGACGAGAGGACTACGAACCACGCTGGGCATAGGGGACACTTCATATGTGCTAGACAGAGGTGAAGGCGTGGATAGGGCCGAGTTAAAACCGCCAACCCCAGCTGGGAATCGAACTGGGGACCCTTAGCACGGAAGCCGCGAAGGAAACCATTGCACTATCCCGGCAACCTACCCTTTGCTCCTTCATTATGGTTTCCAAATTACACTTGGTCCTTCAAACGCAAACCTGGTCGCAATCTCAACAATTAAACTATATGCCAGACTTTTTATTATATATGTTATCCTTTTATAAAAAAAAATAAGTCCATTTATTATTATATTTATTTTGAGGGACCAAGATTATACCAAATTCTTTAAAAAAGAATTTTTAAATTTTTTATTAGCCCAAGGATGGTACAATTTTTAAAAATTATTATCTTATTTTATTTTTATAAGGGTAGAAACAGTATTTCAATTTTTATATTTAAACTGCTCAATGTTTTATGTATAAAATCGTTATTAAAAGCACTAATTAAAGTATACATGTCTGTTTCCTTGTCCTTAAACTTACGTAAAGATATGCACATGTGGAGGGATACAAGTTAACCTTAAACCTTTACTTTGGAGTGGGTAGCGAGAGAATTTAGTACCGATAACCAGAAGACTACTAAGTGAAGTGTTAACTGCAAGCCATAAACTGTGAAGTTAAAATCCGACCCATTCCTATTCTTATCGTATTCTTAACTTACAAAATGTTGGAAAACTCTCCAAGCTTTCAACTTTGTGGTTTGGAAACCGGCTTACTTGTGAGGAAAGCAACAGTTATTGGCCGATTTCATTATCGTTTGATTCTATTTGCAAGCCACATTTATGTCAAACCCCTGCAAGGTTGCTAAAATATTTCTGAATTTACTGCACCTATTATTGCACATTTTGCATTTAAGTTGTTATTTTAAACATACTAAAATCTGCTGCAACGTAAATAATATTAGCATTTTCAGACTTCTCAATGCAGTTATTTATGAACGTTTTTATTTTTTTGCTTGATTTTTGTTAGGATCTAACTTGTTTTAAATTTACTCGTGTGTATGTGCATCAAGCTGTTATACTTATTCACTAGTGGATCAATAAATTCTGTTTTTTATCGTTTTGAGGTTAGCTCAAAATTTTGGTCAAAACTGGACCGAGCGCACTCAATTATATGT
Organism: Mantis religiosa; assembly: GCA_030765055.1. Taxonomy (NCBI): domain Eukaryota; kingdom Metazoa; phylum Arthropoda; class Insecta; order Mantodea; family Mantidae; genus Mantis; species Mantis religiosa. The sequence continues at coordinate 7,736,832 of CM060957.1, read as the reverse complement.
CTGTTTAGCGGTAAAGGGTTGACAAATGAGGGGCACAAGTCGTGAAGTGCGACGTACAGAATATCTATTGCATCCCATAACGCAGCGGCTTCAAAATAATAACCATTTTATTGTTTCCACACCTGTAATTTATTCTCATCTGATATCCTATTTTAATTTATCTAATAGTTATTTATAAATTTGTACTTTAATACGAGGGCTGTTCAATAAAGAATGATCATAAATTTTTATGGTCATTATTTCCGCACTAAAATTCAATCCTATTACATTCTGTTAGCTTAATGTAAAACAAACACGCCGTAGTAGTTTCATTGTTGGTACTCCTGGTTCCCGCCTGTGAAAACCAGGCAAGTTCAGACATGGTCAGTATCGTCTACCGCTACAATGAAAGTAACAGGCGAGGAACAATATGCGGCTTTGAAATTCTGCTTTCGTCTCAACAAATCTTCAGTTGAGGCCTATACAATGTTACAGGAGGCCTATGGAGAGTCTGTTCTTCCCTACAGCACAGCTCGAAGGTGGTTTAAAATGTTTAAAGAGGGGAGACAATCAATTTCAAAGGAAGGTGGACCCGGTGCTCCAGTTACTGCACTTATGGAAGTAAACATCAACACTGCTACTGCCATTGGGAGAGAGGATCGACGAATTACCTTAAGATCACTTTCTGAAATACTGAACATTTCATTGGGTGCCACCCACACGTTGATGACAGAAACATTACACATGAGACGTGTTTGTGCGATATGGGTTCCAAGACTGTTGATTCCCGAACAAAGGACATTCACATGCAGGTCTGCATGCAGTTAAAGTTGATGTTAGAGGAAGATCCGGAGTTTCTTTCAAACGTAATCACTGCTGATGAAATTTGGCCACATCATTTTGATCCTGAGGGCAAACAGTAAAGCTCAGTGTGGAAATCTCCTTCATCACCAACCCCCCAAAAAGCAAAAGTGGTTGCTTCTGGGAATGGTTTATCAGCTTGTTGTACCTGCACACACATCAGTAACTGGAAAATGCTACAGGGTTGTTCTGTACACATTGCAAGTCCATATCAGGCGCAAAAGACCACATTTCCGTGAAGCAGGCAGGATGCTGCACTACGATAATGCGCGGCCGCATATTGCCAATGTTGTTGCTGAATATCTTGCAAAAATAAACGTGAGGTACACCAATCACCCTCCCTATAGTCCCGATTTAGCCCTGAATGACTTTTTTCTATTCCGTAACTTGAAGAAACGCCTTCGTGGGAGGCGTTATCCATCATCAGAAGCAGTGGTGAAGGCTGCGGAGGCGATTTTGAAGGATCTCTCAAAAATGGTTTCCAGCATGTCTTTGAACACTGGCAGAAACGCTGGGACAAGTGCATCGCATTCAGGGGGACTATTTTGAGAAGGGCCATCAAAATTTAGAGGATGAGTAGAGGTAGGTTTTCAAAAACAAAAATTGTGATCATTCTTTATTGAACTCGTAATATAAATTGACCTACTAAAGCGCGCGCCTCGTACCGTAGATAGTAGCGTGTCTGCCACACGTTCAAGAGGTCCCGAGTTCGAATGTCGGTTAGGGTGAGTTACCTAGAGGAGGTTTTTTCCGGGGTTTTCTCTTATCCTTAAAGACGAATGCCGGGAAGTTTTAAGCTCTATGGACCTTGGGCATATTTGAGCATTATTTCACCCATTTCATTCTCCGTACGATGAGATACGACTTAACGTTGGAGCACGTAAAATTAATTAAAACAAACTCCTAAAGTAACAGTTTAATATTAAGGGTGGATAAAAATTTTACTTTAACCTCTGAATAAAATACAATCTCTAGGCCTATATTTGCATGGTAACAAATCTGATAAAACATTCTTGGCCTACGCCAAAACGTTGTCTGGTATAGATAGCTCTCTTCCTTCAATAACGTTCTATTAAATATTATTTTTCTTAATTAGTATGAATGAATCACTGAAACAATTGCCGTAAGTTGTTATTCAAGCTATACCAACAATTAAAACAAACGACTGGTGAACATCGATTCTCTCATGTTAGGTATTAGTCAACGACACACATCCAGCCGGCCTTGGTTTAAATAGACCCATATTACAGAAAATAAAATGACAAATAATTTTCCTATTTTATTATAGTTAAATTTAAAGAATTAGTTAAGTATTTTTAATGGTTAGGTTAAGTGTTGAATGAAACATTGTACGGTACAAGACTGATACACTCGCGGATATTGACAAACATTCCACACGTGGATAAAATACAGTACTACCAGAAATAACTATTTCTCTTACTTATAGGCTTTATTACTATTCTTTCTTGACTGATTATTTCTAAAATATTTCGCATAGAAGATTAAATGATCACTAAGCAAAGATCTAATAAGCAAACTAGGTTGGAGAACACATTTTACATGTTTCACTTTTCTCCAGATCCACACTTGAATCGCTTTCCTCACTTCGTTAACTACATCAAATGTTTACACTATACACTGCAATACTTTTTAAAGCGTTCAGTAACCTCGTTCTTAGTTTTTTTCAAAGGTTTGTGGTGCTACCGTTTTAATAAATCTGTTTATTGCCTGACAACTGTTCGTGCTGCAATTTAGTATAAATCAAAGTAGTTAAAGCTTTTCAGTTGCTCCTCTGGAATTGTTTTCTGATACTGAGTAGTTAAGATATGGCTCCTGAACGGATGTCCGTCCTTCCAATCTCACTACAAACAAGCGAATTCCCATTAATGATAATATTTCTTTTGCTGTTTTGACATATGAGGCGCCTAGTATCAAACACGGACATTCGCCATTTTTATCGAAACTGAGTTAATCGATCTTCTTCATATTTGGCCTGCTCTTTTTGAATCTGCGGTCCGTTTGTGTCTGAAATGGACCTTTATATGTATTTTTCACAGTTGAAATGTGTAGTTAGTTTCAAAACGGGACACATCCATGGTCATGGCCGTTTGAACCAATCAAATCGCTGGAGATCATTGAAAACTGTCATGGCCTTCAGTTTATGGTTACATTTTGACGTGATTGTGGTGTTTTAAGTTTGTTCGTATATTTGATTGAAATATAGCAGTTTCGAGACAATTTGTAAGCTTAATATGAAGCAACATGCATTGTAAAGTAGGTGTCAAAGTGAACCAACTAAAACTTGTAGATGTGGGAAGTGAGTGGAAGGAGAATCCCCATCTTAAGTTATTCTGATATCATTCAAAGTTTTAGTGAAAATGACACAGAAAATACTGTTAAATGTGACTGCTTTGAAAACCCTTGCACTGAACCAGACATCTGCAAAAAATACAGCAACAAGAATGGAAAGTATGTGGTATAAATCAACATTAAAAAGAAATATGTTTTTATTATGTAATACTGTAAACTGAAGCTATTATAATAATTGCAATAAAACTCTAACATTAATTGCATTCAATCACAATTCATTTCTTTAACCTGGGAATTCTTTGTTTCAAAAACAGACGCTTACATCTATGTTTGTCTCAAAAATGGACATAAGCCAAGTTTAGCTTCAAATGCGGACATTGCATATTTTAGACTGGTCTTATAGTGTTTTCAAGAAATATATTTAAGTGGAGACCTTGATTATTGTGCTATTAGAGCTAAAACATGTCAAACAAAAATTTACAGGTTAACAAAATGAAGCTGTGATAGTAAAACGCAAATACTTCTCCAGTGAAAGATAATGTCAAAGGCTATTGTCTATCTTTGAAACTAGGCTCCTCATATCTCCATCATTCCATACAGGTACTATATGCGCACGATTTCTTGAGCGCTGGATTTACGGTGTGGTGCAGGCAGAGAAAAGAGAGCTAACATGCTTTTGTTTCTGCAGTGTGGCCAACCTAGAAAAACACAATTCAACCAAATTGCAGTAAGATAAGCAAAGATATGTGCCAAAGGTATGAGATGTGGCAACAAACAATTGAACTCCAGCCAATATGCTGTATGCTTATATATTTACTGTTATGAAACACATAAAAGTAAACAAAAAACAAATATGATACCTATAAACACTCACTCGCTTTGTGATTCTTCGATTTCTAAGTCTACTGCATCACTTTCATCACTTTTATTGCTGGCATCCTCTAATGTGTTAATAATTTCATTTATTGCATTTTCTATTACACCATCGTTTCTCCAATATTGTTTTCTCCAGCTTTCTTGTTTTAAAGTTGTCATCTGTGTTTACGGAAATAGGCAAAACCTATCGAATGAGGAATTGGGACCCGAACGTTCAAGAAATCTTGCGCATATAGTAGATATAGCTTACTATAATTCCTAGTTCTGCGGATAGTTCTTCATCCCAGAAGAAAGCCCGCATAGGTAGCACGCTGGAGGACGTAAAATTAAAAAAAAAAAAAACTAAAAAAAAAAAACGGAAAATGTCAAACAGGTTAAGGATCTCTCGGTCGTACATCTATTCCTACTTTGAAAGGGTAGAGTCAGACTGAAAAATTCAATGCCATAACTGGGATTTGAACTACGGATCTTCTGGTCTCCGTCCAGCCGCTCTAACCTTGAGTTACTATGGCCCACGTGCCAAAATGACATTAAATTCTCCAACTGACTCGTGTTTTTCAGTCAGGCTCTAACCCGCCTCAGTAGCGTGGTGGTAGCATTTCTGCTTCACGTTCAAGAGGTCCTGAGTTCGAATCTCGGTCAGCGTGAGTTGCCTGGATAAGGTTTTTCTGGGGTTTTCCCTTATCCTGAAAGAGGAATGTCGGGTAACTCTAAGCTCTATGGACCCCGGGCTCATTTGAGCATCTTTTCACCCATTCCATTCATTGTCCGATATGACTTAACGTTGGAGGACGTAAATTACAAAAAAAGAAAGTGTGGCTCTACCCTTTCATAGTGCGTCCTACACACGGCTAATGTGAAATAACAATTAATTTCCATTAATTGTACCTAATAGTGGTCCGAACTATAAAGTCCGGGGCTTAAAGTACTTACAGCATAGTAAGTCGTAATTAAGATAGTTGTCTCATTTGCTTACGAGAACTCCTAGTGGTTTACTATAAAGTCCGGGCCTTAAAGTACTTACAGCATAGTAAGTCGTCATTAAGGTAGTTGTCTCATGTGTTTATGAGAACTTCTAGTGGTTTACTATAAATTCCGGGCCTTAAAGTACTTACAGTATCGTAAGTCGTCATTAAGGTAGTTGTCTCATGTGTTTATGACAACTCCTAGTAGTTTACTATAAAGTCCGGGCCTTAAAGTACTTACAGCATAGTAAGTCGTCATTAAGGTAGTTGTCTCATGTGTTTATGAGAACTCCTAGTGGTTTACTATAAAGTCCGGGCCTTAAAGTACTTACAGCATAGTAAGTCGTCATTAAGGTAGTTGTCTCATGTGTTTATGAGAACTCCTAGTGGTTTACTATAAAGTCCGGGTCTTAAAGTACTTACAGCATAGTAAGTCGTCATTAAGGTAGTTGTCTCATGTGTTTATGAGAACTCCTGGTGGGTTACTATAAAGTCCGGGCCTTAAAGTACTTACAGCATAGTAAGCCGTCATTAAGGTAGTTGTCTCATGTGTTTATGAGAACTCCTGGTGGTTTACTATAAAGTCCGGGCGTTAAAGTACTTTTAGCATAGTAAGTCGTCATTAAGGTAGTTGTCTCATGTGTTTATGAGAACTCCTGGTGGTTTACTATAAAGCCCGGGCCTTAAAGTACTTGCAGCATAGTAAGTCGCCATTAAGGTAGTTGTCTCATGTGTTTATGAGAACTCCTAGTGGTTTACTATAAAGCCTGGGTCTTACAGTACTTAAAGCACAGTAAGTCGTCATTAAGGTAGTTGTCTCATGTGTTTATGAGAACTCCTAGTGGTTTACTATAAAGCCCGGGCCTTAAAGTACTTACAGCAAAGAAAGTCGTCATTCAGGTAGTTGTCTCATGTGTTTATGAGAACTCCTGGTGGTTTACTATAAAGTCCGGGCCTTAAAGTACTTACAGCATAGTAAGTCGACATTAAGTTAGTTGTATTATGTGTTTATGAGAACTCCTAGTGGTTTACTATAAGGCCCGGGCCTTAAAGTACTTACAGCATAGTAAGTCGTCATTAAGGTAGTTGTCTCATGTGTTTATGAGAACTCCTAGTGGTTTAATATAAAGCCCGGGTCTTAAAGTACTTACAGCATAGTAAGTCGCCATTAAGGTAGTTGTCTCATGTGTTTATGAGAACTCCTGGTGGTTTACTATAAAGCCCGGGCCTTAAAGTACTTACAGCATAGTAAGTCGCCATTAAGGTAGTTGTCTCATGTGTTTATGAGAACTCCTAGTGGTTTACTATACAGCCTGGGCCTTAAAGTACTTACAGCATAGTAAGTCGTCATTAAGGTAGTTGTATCATGTGTTTATGAGAACTCCTAGTGGTTTACTATAAAGCCCGGGGCTTAAAGTACTTACAGCATAGTAAGTGGTCATTAAGGTAGTTGTCTCATGTGTTTATGAGAACTCCTAGTGGTTTACTATAAAGCCCGGGCCTTAAAGTACTTACAGCATAGTAAGTCGTCATTAAGGTAGTTGTCTCATGTGTTTATGAGAACTCCTAGTGGTTTACTATAAAGTCCGGGACTTAAAGTACTTACAGCATAGTAAGTCGCCCTTAAGGTAGTTGTCTCATGTGTTTATGAGAACTCCTAGTGGTTTGCTACAAAGCCCGGGCCTTAAAGTACTTACAGCATAGTAAGTCGTCATTAAGGTAGTTGTCTCATGTGTTTATGAGAACTCCTAGTGGTTTACTATAAAGTCCGGGACTTAAAGTACTTACAGCTTAGTAAGTCGCCCTTAAGGTAGTTGTCTCATGTGTTTATGAGAACTCCTAGTGGTTTACTATAAAGCCCGGGACTTAAAGTACTTACAGCATATTAAGTCGCCATTAAGGTAGTTGTCTCATGTGTTTATGAGAACTCCTAGTGGTTTACTATAAAGCCCGGGGCTTAAAGTACTTACAGCATAGTAAGTCGACATTAAGGTAGTTGTCTCATGTGTTTATGAGAACTCCTAGTGGTTTACTATAAAGTCCGGACCTTAAAGTACTTACAGCATAGTAAGTCGTCATTAAGGTAGTTGTCTCATGTGTTTATGAGAACTCCTAGTGGTTTACTATAAAGCCCGGGGCTTAAAGTACTTACAGCATAGTAAGTGGTCATTAAGGTAGTTGTCTCATGTGTTTATGAGAACTCCTAGTGGTTTACTATAAAGCCAGGACCTTAAAGTACTTACAGCATAGTAAGTCGCCCTTAAGGTAGTTGTCCATGTGTTTATCAGAACTACTAGTGGTTTATCGGGAGAAACACGAGTCAGTTGGAGAATTTAATGTCACGTTGGCACGTTGGCCATAGCAGCTTAATGGTTTAGAGCGGCTGGACGGAAACCAAAAGATCCGTGGTTCAAATCCCGGCTATGGCATTGAATTTTTCAGTCTGGCTCTACCCTTTCATAGTGCGTCCTACACACAGCTAGTGTGAAAGAACAATTAATTTCTATTCCTATTTTACTTCCCTGTAATACGTCTGCCTGTCCCTATTTTCAGTCAAAGTAAATTATTTCAAGTCTCCATATATTTCCTGTAAACGAGGATCAGATGGAACCGAAGTTCTGACTCACTCACACCTCGATAGAACATTTGCTGAATTGGACATGTGTTTGTAAATAAAATCTAATAATAAAGTTGGAGAAGTGTATTCGCATGCTTTTAGCGTAGGTAAATATCTTATTGATATTGGGTGATGGTGGAGCTTCCTGCGTCATCAAGTTGAGGCTCGCTTCACCTGGAATGTTATGTTTGGCCAATAGCCACGTCGGTCGCTGTAAACTTTACAACAACGTGAATGGAATGGAAGTAAACCTCCCGCTCATTCATCTCGGCTCAAAATAGTCTTTCAATCATGTGCCTTGTGCTGAACGTTATTTTCATCTGCTGAATCACATCCATACAAACAATGAGTAACACTAGCAAAATATTTGGAAAGCTACATCACTCATCATCAGGAAATAGACGAAATCATATAAACTGTTACTGCAAATTTCCTCGCTGTATACCAATGATAAATTGTTCAAGTGTTGAACTTCACCAGTCAGAATCTTTTGTGTTCGTAAAGTTGTCAGCAGTGAGTCAGAATTTTGTCTGCTTCATCTGAAATATTTTAGTTGAATTCCTATTTAACGTAAAATATGATTTGAACAGAGGCGGCTACCGATGTCTTGTCACAAAATAAAGCAATATAAAACTGTGTATTTTAAAAGAAATCTAATTTTTTTCGATTACGTTCTGATAACAAGAATACGTCTATATTTCCGAATAAAAAATGTTAACACGCACAGAAGCTAAAGAATTTGCAATATAGCATTATCATTGTTCTTTGGATCCGTGCCTGAATAGCAGTGACGGTGTTGGATATGCGCACAGAGGAATTCAGAGGTTTCACTGTGGACCGTGGCTGTAGGCAGGCTGAACTCAGCCTGAATGTTGCTGCAATTTTTGCTTTTAGGTTAGAATAGGGAGAAGGAGGGAAAAAATTACCTCTAAAAGATAGTATGTAGAGCCCACTGCACTCTGGTGGAAGTGGCCAGTGTCGAGGAGTAAAATATTACAGAAAGAGATGTCGTTGAAGAGTCATTCTTCTGAGAGAAGAAGGAACCTTTGACCTTTTGCCATTCTAGGACTCTGTTCCTTATTGACGTTACGATGGATTTATAACAAACGGTGTGGTTTCTTTTCTCCCCCCCCCCTTTTATGTAATGAAGTATCACAAGTTGTAGGATGAAAGAGAGGGTATACTTATACAAGAGTAAGATTTCTCTGTTAATTAGTACGTGGCATGGCCTCCTGTGGAAGCATGTACAAATAGAGGTGGCAACATTTCATTATACCTATATAAAAAGAGTTGATGCACTGTAGATATAAGCATTCATCGGCATTGAACGTTGCAGAGCTTTTAAACGAGGGTGGGTCAAAAAGTAATGCCTCCTATTTTTTTCTCTCTTTTAATTGCCAAGAAAATTGAATCCAATTTACATAGCTTGAAAACTACAATATTGACGATTAATTTGTCACTATTCAATATAATCTCCGTCCTTTTCCACAGTTTTGGTCCACCTTTTAACTAGAGCATGTATTCCAGTGTGGTAAAACACACGGTCTTGCTTCCTAAGCCATTGACGCACGGACGTTTTCACAGCCTCCTCATCTTCAAAATGAATACCACGATGAGGTTCCTTTAGTGGCCCGAACAGATGAAAGTCTGATGGTGCCAGGTCAGGGCTGTAAGACTTGCCATCCCAATTTCTCAATTTCTGCAGTGATGTAACGGCTGGTGTGTGGTCTTACATTGTCATGCAAAAGAAGAACATCCGCCATAGTTTTTGTTGGGCGAACTCGGCGAAGACGTGCTTTCAGCTTTTTGAGAGTTCTGACGTATTGGACAGAATTAATTGTGCATCACTGCATCAAAAAATCAATCATAAGCACACCCTCTGCATCTCAAAACACTGTCCCCATAACTTCCCCTGCCAACCACTGAGTTTTGAATTCTTTTTTCTTCGATGACGTTGTGCCATTCCATCGACTGCGTCTTTGATTCAGGTTCAAAAAAATGAACCCACGTTTCGTCTCTGGTAACATTTTTTTCCAGAAACTTCTCTCGCTCCAAATTGAAGCGCTGCAAGTGTTCGGAGGGTCTTGTTTTCCTTGTTTCTTTGCTTTGGGCGACTAACATTCTTGGTGCCCAACATGAACAAACTTTTGAGTAACCCAGTTGTTGAATAATCGTCATCACACTACCTTTACTGAGGGAGGTAATGCGACATAATTCACCTGCTGTTACCCAGCGATCACCACGAATGATGTCATCGACTCGCTGAATGTTGCATGGAGTCACTGCAGTCACCGGCCTGCCGCTTCGCTTTTCATCTGTCAATGGTGTTTGCCCTTCAGCTTCGTTACAGCGACGAACCCATCGTCTAACAGTGCTGACATCCACCGTTGCATCACCATACACATTTTTTAGCCTTTCGTGAATGAGAATTGGCGTTTCACTTTCCACAGTCAAAAATTCAATCACAGAACGCTGTCTAAAACGAATGTCGATGTCAGCCATTTTGCAAGAGGATGCAGTGCTGCCACCTATTGACTTAGGACGTTACTACTGCAGGGGATTGGAGAAGAAGGTTTGAGGAATTGTGCCATATTCAAAGTTTTCACATAACTTACTTATTTAAGGGAAAAAAATAGGAGGTATTACTTTTCGACCCACCTTCGTGGTACAGAGTTGTATTTTATTTGATAGCCTTCCGTGACTTAAATCTATCTAAAATTAAACAGAAGAGCATTTTAATAATGTTCCTGTACAACTTTCCAGATGCAAGCAGCGGTAAACAAAGAAAATTTAAATACTGAATCCTTGCAGTTTTTGCAAATCCTCAAAGACACCCATAGTGAAGAAGTGGGCAAAACTACAATAAAGTGAACGGACTTATGTACATAAACATGTGGAAACACAAGTAATCAAACATTTACCATAATAAGCCTGTCTTAATGTCCACTTAGTAGATCATAGTAACATACAACAATAAATGAAAGCATACGAAGCAAAACTTTCTCATACTCACTGGACTAATTCAATTCCTAAATAAGAAATTGAAGACAATAACTTAGTAATTACTAATTACTATAGAATCTTGAAATAGTATTTGCCCTGAAAATTAAACATAACCTATAAAGAGCTCTGCTACCACACTCGGGCAGCAACTGTTAATGAATACATTATTTTATATGAATAGAAAAAACTTGCAATTTCTAATAATATATTTTCTGAAAATAAACAAATACAGATCGTAGTGTTAGTGTGCTATGCTACCTTATGCTAGTCTTCGACAAAAGTTTGCAAAAAGCGAGACGAATTTGAATAGGCGACTGCAACATTTTTAACACAACTTCGGCATTTCAAAAGGTTGACTTTACTAAGTCAATATTGTTTCCGAGAATACTTAATGGTCGACGTTCCTTCTTCTCAACCAGAACGTACTAGTTTATGAACACCGCCTAGAAAGGACGGGTTTTTCTTTCATTTGAGTCATTCCCTACTCCCAAAGCTATGAAATTAGGTTTCTAGTGAAATTAAAGCAATTTAACTTCTTGAGAGATTTTTAAATAACGGATTAATAGAAAAACAATTATGATTTCATTACTCGTATCATGATCATTCCATTGGGACATTTTAAGTGATGGAAAACGCTTTAGGAGAAGAAATGCGTATTAAATGCGTATTTCAATGGATATATATATAGTTTTAAATATTGCGTCCACCTCCGTAGCGTAGATAGTAGCGTGCCTTTTTCACCTTCAAGAAATCCCGAGTTCGAATCTCGGACAGGGCAAGGGTTCCCCTTATCCTGAAACATGGATGTCTGGTAACTGTAAGCTCTATGTACCCTGTACTCATTTGAACATCATTTCATTCAACGACCGATATGACTTAACGTTGGAGGTTTTCTCTTATGCTGAAAGATGAATGTCTGGTAACTCTAAGCTCTATGTACCCTGTACTCATTTGAACATCATTTCATTCATCGTCCGATATGACTTAACGTTGGAGGTTTTCTCTTATGCTGAAAGATGAATGTCTGGTAACTCTAAGCTCTATGTACCCTGTACTCATTTGAACATAATTTCATTCATCGTCCGATATGACTTAACGTTGGAGGTTTTCTCTTATCCTGAAAGATGAATGTCTAATAACTGTAAGCTCTATGTACCCTGTACTCATTTGAACATCATTTCATTCATCGTCCGATATGACTTAACGTTGGAGGTTTTCTCTTATACTGAAAGATGAACGTCTGGTAGCTCTAAGCTCTATGTACCCTGTACTCATTTGAACATAATTTCATTCATCGTCCGATATGACTTAACGTTGGAGGTTTTCTCTTATCCTGTAAGATGAATGTCTGGTAATTCTAAGCTCTATGTACTCTGTACTCATTAGAACATCGTCTCTTTCATCGTCCGATATGACTTAACGTTGGAGGTTTTCTCTTATCTTGAAAGATAAATGATAACTCTAAGTTCTATGTACCCTGTACTCATTTGAACATCATTTCATTCATCGTCCGATATGACTTAACGTTGGAGGTTCTCTCTTATGCTGAAAGATGAATGTCTGGTAACTCTAAGCTCTATGTACCCTGTACTCATTTGAACATCATTTCATTCATCGTCCGATATGACTTAACGTTGGAGGTTTTCTCTTATCCTGAAAGACAAATGTCTGGTAATTCTAAGCTCTATGTACCCTGTACTCATCTGAACATCATTTCATTCATCGTCCGATATGACTTAACGTTGGAGGTTTTCTCTTATCTTGAAAGATAAATGGTAACTCTAAGTTCTATGTACCCTGTACTCATTTGAACATCATTTCATTCGTCTGATATGACTTAACGTTGGAGGTTTTCTCTTATCCTGAAAGATGAATGTCTGGTAACTCTAAGCTCTATGTACCCTGTACTCATTTGAACATCATTTCATTCGTCCGATATGACTTAACGTTGGAGGTTTTCCTTATCCTGAAAGATGAATGTCTGGTAACTCTAAGCTCTATGTACCCTGTACTCATTTGAACATCATTTCATTCGTCTGATATGACTTAACGTTGGAGGTTTTCTCTTATCCTGAAAGATGAATGTCTGGTAACTCTAAGCTCTATGTACCCTGTACTCATTTGAACATCATTTCATTCATCGTCCGATATGACTTAACGTTGGAGGTTTTCCTTATCCTGAAAGATGAATGTCTGGTAACTCTAAGCTCTATGTACCCTGTACTCATTTGAACATCATTTCATTCGTCTGATATGACTTAACGTTGGAGGTTTTCTCTTATCCTGAAAGATGAATGTCTGGTAACTCTAAGCTCTATGTACCCTGTACTCATTTGAACATCATTTCATTCATCGTCCGATATGACTTAACGTTGGAGGTTTCTCTTATTCTGAAAGATAAATGTCAGGTAACTCTAAGCTCTATGGACCCTGGGCTCATTTGAGTATAATTTGACCCATTTCGTTCAAGACCGATAACCGCAACTCTCTGTTTCTCTTTGATACAAAAGTGTCCTTTGGTATTTTAACCAAATCGCAAAATGCAACATTCATTTTCACTTGAAATACATCTTCACAGCATTTATTGGAAACTAACGTTGGTAGACATAGCGTGCGTGATTCGGGCGGATCTGATTAGTTTTTTCAAAACTTTTTCTCTAGGTGACGATAGTGTATTGTTTTGTTGGAACGAAGAAGTTAACTAGCTGAGACAGTTGACTGTGTAATACGATTGTGTTTTTTTTTTTCAGTCTAAGTGACATATCGAGCTTCTTTTCCGGAAAGCATTTATGTAATTACTCCGTTTCTGGCATTTTGTTATTTTTTAAGTTCGTTTAGGATAGATTTATAACGAATGTGCTTTGAAATAGCTCCAAAAAATTGTACAATAAGAAAATACAGACTTTCTTACATCCATAATCCTCCTTGTTATGGTGGTTACATAATCAGTGCTGCAAACGAGCAAAAATAAATACCGCTACAACATTGTAGAATGGTGCCACGAAATCTGTGTGGGCGCTGTTGGAAAGAAGCGATTCATATGTAGAATATGTATATGAGATACATAAAGATATGAATATACAAGTGTAGAAATGTGTTATTTTGTTCTCATGATTACATTATATACTGACATTGAATGTTCCATCTGATTCGTTCGCTATGCCAATCATATTCATCCTCCAATTGCAGGCGATTAGCATTTGTTTCCGCTCGGAATAAAAATGAAAACGGAAGTATGCAGAATATTCTTCATTGGAAAACTTAGTATTTAACATAATCTGGAATGTCCAGGCTTCAATATAACATAAAAGCTGTCACATGTATGTAACAAATAGGACTTTTGAGATAGATTTTCAAAATATTGATCCCATTCACCTGAGCTTATCTTACGTGATTTTATGAAGTACTTTCTTGTATAGGAATGAATGAGTCATGTGAAAGTAATGATTCGTTTTAGCTACAAAACGAAATAAAAGGAGTGTTACGTTGGTAGTCATGATATGAAAGTGAGTTGCCTAAGGATGCTGTAGGTAATTGGAAAGTCTGGTGCTGTGGACACGACGGGGTTATGATACCCTGTCCATTCATAGGAAGGAATGCGAGAGAAGGCAGACGCACAGGAAGTACATTAAAGTCGGCACGTTTATTTTGCTTTCCATAGAGATTCGCGGGGAGCCGACTGCGTTGCCAGATCACACGCGAGCGACAACCTAACAGATCTATTTCCCTCTAACTAGGCACTTTTGTTGCTGTAAAGTTGAACTAAAGACTAGTATCAACAAACACTCTCATACCTCATTTGATCTAACTATATCTAATTGTATACAGGTTTAGGAGTCTGCAACAATACGAGGGTGGTCTGAAAAGTTTCTCGCCCTAATGAAGATACAAGACATTTTTTCACAACTTTTTTTTTTTTTTTTTTTTTTTTTTTTTTTTTAATATTTCAACATAGTCTCCTTGTAACTCTACACACTTCTCCCAGCGATGTTCTCATCTCTGTAACCCGTCCAAATAGTACTCGGCGTTTTTCAACATAGTCTCCTTGTAACTCTACACACTTCTCCCAGCGATGCTCTCATCTCTGTAACACGTCCAAATAGTACTCGGCGTTTTTCAACATAGTCTCCTTGTAACTCTACACACTTCTCCCAGCGATGCTCCCATCTCTGTAACCCGTCTAAATAGTACTCGGCGTTTTTCAACATAGTCTCCTTGTAACTCTACACACTTCTCCCAGCGATGCTCTCATCTCTGTAACCCGTCCAAATAGTACTCGGCGTTTTTCAACATAGTCTCCTTGTAACTCTACACACTTCTCCCAGCGATGCTCCCATCTCTGTAACCCGTCCAAATAGTACTCGGCGTTTTTCAACATAGTCTCCTTGTAACTCTACACACTTCTCCCAGCGATGTTCCCATCTCTGTAACCGGTCCAAATAGTACTCGGCGTTTTTCAACATAGTCTCCTTGTAACTCTACACACTTCTCCCAGCGATGCTCCCATCTCTGTAACCCGTCTAAATAGTACTCGGCGTTTTTCAACATAGTGTCCTTGTAACTCTACACACTTCTCCCATTGATGCTACCATCTCTGTAACCCGTCTAAATAGTACTCGGCGTTTTTCAACATAGTCTCCTTGTAACTCTACACACTTCTCCCAGCGATGCTCCCATCTCTGTAACCCGTCCAAATAGTACTCGGCGTTTTTCAACATAGTCTCCTTGTAACTCTACACACTTCTCCCAGCGATACTCCCATCTCTGTAACCCGTCCAAATAGTACTCGGCGTTTTTCAACATAGTCTCCTTGTAACTCTACACACTTCTCCCAGCGATGCTCTCATCTCTGTAACCCGTCCAAATAGTACTCGGCGTTTTTCAACATAGTCTCCTTGTAACTCTACACACTTCTCCCAGCGATGCTCCCATCTCTGTAACCCGTCCAAATAGTACTCGGCGTTTTTCAACATAGTCTCCTTGTAACTCTACACACTTCTCCCAGCGATGTTCCCATCTCTGTAACCGGTCCAAATAGTACTCGGCGTTTTTCAACATAGTCTCCTTGTAACTCTACACACTTCTCCCAGCGATGCTCCCATCTCTGTAACCCGTCTAAATAGTACTCGGCGTTTTTCAACATAGTGTCCTTGTAACTCTACACACTTCTCCCATTGATGCTACCATCTCTGTAACCCGTCTAAATAGTACTCGGCGTTTTTCAACATAGTCTCCTTGTAACTCTACACACTTCTCCCAGCGATGCTCCCATCTCTGTAACCCGTCCAAATAGTACTCGGCGTTTTTCAACATAGTCTCCTTGTAACTCCACACACTTCTCCCAGCGATGCTCCCATCTCTGTAACACGTCCAAATAGTACTCGGCGTTTTTCAACATAGTGTCCTTGTAACTCTACACACTTCTCCCAGCGATGCTCCCATCTCTGTAACCCGTCCAAATAGTACTTGGCGTTTTTCAACATAGTCTCCTTGTAACTCCACACACTTCTCCCAGCGATGCTCCCATCTCTGTAACCCGTCTAAATAGTACTCGGCGTTTTTCAACATAGTGTCCTTGTAACTCTACACACTTCTCCCAGCGATGCTACCATCTCTGTAACCCGTCCAAATAGTACTCGGGGTTTTTCAACATAGTCTCCTTGTAACTCTACACACTTCTCCCAGTGATGCTACCATCTCTGTAACCCGTCCAAATAGTACTCGGCGTTTATCTCCGCAAAATAATTGTTCATGAAGGTGAACCTCTTCAGTTGACGAAAATCTCTGTCCTCCGAGCGCAATTTTCAGATGTGGGAACAAAAAAAAAAAAAAAAAAAAAAAAAAAGTCGCTTGGGGCTAGATCTGGTGAGTCAGGCAGTTCAAACCGTAATTCCTGCATTTTCGCCATTGCAACCGCTGAGGCGCGAGACGGTGTGTTGTCTTAGTGAGACAAGATTTTCTTTTTCTGCAAACGTGGCCGTTTTTCCGCAAGTTCTGCCTTCAGCTTGTCAAGTGATGATGCGTAGTATGCTCCTGTAATAGTTTTTCCTTTTTGAAGATAATCGATTAAAATAACTCCATGACTATCCCAAAAAAACAGTCGCCATCACTTTCCTGGCCGAAAAAAAAAAAACATTTTTTTAGAGCCGGTTGCCCCTTTGCAGTTCACAGTTTGGACGTATTTTTGTTTCGGGCGTATAGTGGTGTACCCAAGTTTCATCTACAGTAATTAATCGGCGCCAAAAATCGGATTTATTGCGCCTAAACTGCTCCAACAGAGCGTTGGAAATGTTTATTCGAGCACGTTTTTGGTCTAACGTGAGCAAACGCGGCACGCAACGCGCGGACAGCTTTCTCATGTCTAAATGTTGATTTAATATGTGACAAACACGTTCTTTTGACATGTTCATAGCCTCTGCTATCTCCCTCACTTTAATTCGGCGATCGTCTAGCACCATTTGGTGAACTTTGGCGATGTAGTTGCAGTTTTTGAACGTCCCGAACGTTCATCGTCTAGCAAGCTCTTAAGGCCACGTTTAAACTCAGCTGCCCAAACTGTGGTAAATGATGGTGCAGAGTCCCCATACACATAATCCAACTCATCTTTGATTTGCTTATGCGTATTGCCTTTCAAAAACAAATATTTAATGACAGCTCGATACTCGATTTTGTCCATTTTGATAAAAACACTCACATCAATTCACTCAAACGACTTCACTCAAACAACTGAGCGTCCAAAATGGTTGAAACTTTGGTGAGTAACGTCAACAGATGAATAACGAAAATCACTAACTTTTATTTACGAGTGCTGCCATCTTGATGTTGAGAAAACAGGAATATATGTAAACAGAACATGTCACAATGCTAGTTATTATCGATATCTCAAAAATGGCAATCGAAAAAATAAAACTCCTTCAATAAACTTCAGTTGTCTCAGAACTATGCTAGCTGGACATTGAAATAATATTTCTGAAATAATATTCAATTCTTCAACTGACTCACGTACTGAATTTACTATACACGGGTACTGTGGAAGAACAATTTACTGTATTTTTTTGTACTCAAAGCACTTGTATTCCGTCTACAGGATCTAGGACAGAGGTAACAAATAGCGTGCGAAAATATTTGAGAAGATGTGCACGTGTAGGTTTCCGACATTTGTATGCAAGCCCCACAGCGGTAAATCACGGTTTACTACAAAAAGTAAAAGTGACAAAGGGGATGATGCAAGGTGTTGCAAGGGTCACACCAAACAATGGCTCGGGGTATATTTACTCTTCCTGTGGCTACTGACACGCCCGAAACCCTAGGAAATATTTCTCCTGGATGGGAACAGATGTCCTTGAGCACTTCCTCCAATAGCATCTTGCCAATCGGTGATACAACAAAGCATTTTAAAAATATACCAGTTTCTCTTTATCGTGACCAAGCAATATTTGCCTCACTTAAAAGTTATTATTTTCGAAAATAAATTAGTATTTGCAGCATTCACGTGATTTTCTCTACCAACTATAGCTTATTTGACACAGCTTCCACAAATAATCCTTAGAAACACTTATTCTTTGATTTGTCTTAATTAGAGACTTTATCATTACACTTTCGTTAACGGTACAAAGGAAATAGCGATCGTGGACTGTTCAAAACGGATGGTTGATCTTCACGCCAGTAACAACTGACTGTTCACAATACAAGGTGCGTTTAAGTTATAACACCTCCTATCTTTTTCAGGATTGGAGTCAGATAGGAACTTCTGGTTTTTTTAATACACGTGAACTCTTTGTGAATGCGTGACACAGATGGTAGCACTGAACAGTACATAGAACTCTAGTGGCAGCTACGAAAGTTAGGACTGTTTCTGATACTTAAAATGGCGACCCACCTGGTTCAAACGTAGGCGCCTACGCGTCCACCCACAAAAGAGCTAGGCTATCTCCTTCTCTCGAAGACGAATAGTGGATCTTCCACTCATTCGTCTAGCTGGTGAAGACGTCCATTGGAAAACTTACGTTAAGTATTGTGACTTTGTGGGTTCGTGATATTAAAAGTCCGATTGTACCACTCAAAAATGTTCTTTATTTCCACCGAATTACACTTGAACACTTGCCAATTACACAGAATTACGTAATGCACACAACTACAATTCACCAGTTCGTCCGTTACAGTTCCACTTGCACTCGCAATTACGTAAACTCCTCCACGCACGTACGCAGTCCGCCCCCTCACTGGGCGCTCCTCACAGCTAACCAAGAACTGATTGAACTCACTCACTGCAGCCCCCTTTATAGGGATATCACAGTTTTCTCGAAGTCTCTCGTTTCAGTGAATCACCGCGAAGGTTCCAGACGGCAGGGGAAGGGGGAAGAGGCGGCCAGCGACAAGTGACACTTCCCTAATCATCCCCTCAGTTAGTGACTGAGATAAATGGGTGGGTGTAGCTCGGACGCCTACCGTCTCCTGCTGCTGCCGGCCGGTTCTATAGGGAGTTCCGACGTTCGGGTGACAGTATCTTGGTGTTCTCTCAACTTCTTGTGTTTCATTTAAAAATAGGTGCTGGTTACCAGTACTTCTAAATATATGTTATAAATTGGAATTGCTGGCTTCCAGCAATTATCAGTAGTTTTTTTTGTGGTTCTGTATAGCTTTTGTTATTTAAATTTATCTTTAATGTTTGGTTAATTATTTAAAAGAATATTAGTATTGTGTTCAGTAGAGATTTGCTGGTTACCAGTAAATTTTGTTGTATTATAGGTAGTAGTAGTTTTTGTTTTGTGTTTTTTCAATTTTGTTTTTGTAGTTTTTGAAGTCGTATAAATCTGAAACAATTATGTACTATTAATAATGTAAATTTTATTAAGGAATAATAAATGTAAAATTTGAATGTGAGCCCCGGTATAGTTTCAAGGAGCCGGGGTATGATATTCAGATTTTATTTTATTTTTTTTAGTCATCACATACGCTAGTGAAATATGGGGAGTATCAGCCAAGTCTGACCTACACCGCCTTGAAATTCTACAATCCCGTACTCCGACCAGCCACCAGATACGCCAGGGAAATGTGGGGAGTAGCAGTCAAGTCTCACCTACACCGCCTTGAAATTCTACAATCCCGTACTCCGACCAGCCACCAGATACGCCAGGGAAATGTGGGGAGTAGCAGTCAAGTCTCACCTACACCGCCTTGAAATTCTACAATCCCGTACTCCGACCAGTCATCACATACGCCAGTGAAATATGGGGAGTAGCAGCCAAGTCTCACCTACACCGCCTTGAAATTCTACAATCCCGTACTCCGACAAGCCATCACATACGTCAGTGAAATATGGGGAGTAGCAGCCAAGTCTCACCTACACCGCCTTGAAATTCTACAATCCCGTACTCCGACCAGCCACCAGATACGCCAGGGAAATGTGGGGAGTAGCAGCCAAGTCTCACCTACATCGCCTTGAAATTCTACAATCCCGTACTCCGACCAGTCATCATATACGCTAGTGAAATATGGGAAGTAGCAGCCAAGTCTCACCTACACCGCCTTGAAATTCTACAATCCCGTACTCCGACCAGTCATCACATACGCCAGTGAAATATGGGGAGTAGCAGCCAAGTCTCACCTACACCGCCTTGAAATTCTACAATCCCGTACTCCGACCAGCCATCACATACGTCAGTGAAATATGGGGAGTAGCAGCCAAGTCTCACCTACACCGCCTTGAAATTTTACAATCCCGTACTCCGACCAGCCATCACATACGTCAGTGAAATATGGGGAGTAGCAGCCAAGTCTCACCTACACCGCCTTGAAATTCTACAATCCCGTACTCCGACCAGCCATCACATACGCCAGTGAAATATGGGGAGTAGCAGCCAAGTCTCACCTACACCGCCTTGAAATTCTACAATCCCGTACTCCGACCAGTCATCACATACGCCAGTGAAATATGGGGAGTAGCAGCCAAGTCTCACCTACACCGCCTTTAAATTCTACAATCCCGTACTCCAACCAGTCATCACATACGACAGTGAAATATGGGGAGTAGCAGCCAAGTCTCACCTACACCGCCTTGAAATTCTACAATCCCGTATTCCGACCAGCCATCACATACGCCAGTGAAATATGGGGAGTAGCAGCCAAGTCTCACCTAACCACCTTGAAATTCTACAATCCCGTACTCCGACCAGCCATCACATACGCCAGTGAAATATGGGGAGTAGCAGCCAAGTCTCACCTACACCGCCTTTAAATTCTACAATCCCGTACTCCAACCAGTCATCACATACGACAGTGAAATATGGGGAGTAACAGCCAAGTCTCACCTACACCGCCTTGAAATTCTACAATCCCGTACTCCGACCAGTCATCACATACGCCAGTTAAATATGGGGAGTAGCAGCCAAGTCTCACCTACACCGCCTTGAAATTCTACAATCCCGTACTCCGACCAGCCATCACATACGTCAGTGAAATATGGGGAGTAGCAGCCAAGTCTCACCTACACCGCCTTGAAATTCTACAATCCCGTACTCCGACCAGCCATCACATACGCCAGTGAAATATGGGGAGTAGCAGCCAAGTCTCACCTACACCGCCTTCAAATTCTACAACCCCGTACTCCGACCAGCCATCACATACGCCAGTGAAATATGGGGAGTAGCAGCCAAGTCTCACCTACACCGCCTTGAAATTCTACAATCCCGTACTCCGACCAGTCATCACATACGCCAGTGAAATATGGGGAGTAGCAGCCAAGTCTCACCTACACCGCCTTGAAATTCTACAATCCCGTACTCCGACCAGTCATCACATACGACAGTGAAATATGGGGAGTAGCAGCCAAGTCTCACCTACACCGCCTTGAAATTCTACAATCCCGTACTCCGACCAGTCATCACATACGACAGTGAAATGTGGGGAGTAGCAGCCAAGTCTCACTTACACCACCTTGAAATTCTACAATCCCGTACTCCGACCAGCCATCACATACGTCAGTGAAATATAGGGAGTAGCAGCCAAGTCTCACCTACACCGCCTTGAAATTCTACAATCCCGTACTCCGACCAGTCATCACATACGCTAGTGAAATATGGGGAGTAGCAGCCAAGTCTCACCTACACCGCCTTGAAATTCTACAATCCCGTACTCCGACCAGTCATCACATACGCCAGTGAAATATGGGGAGTAGCAGCCAAGTCTCACCTACACCGCCTTGAAATTCTACAATCCCGTACTCCGACCAGCCATCACATACGTCAGTGAAATATGGGGAGTAGCAGCCAAGTCTCACCTACACCGCCTTGAAATTCTACAATCCCGTACTCCGACCAGCCATCACATACGTCAGTGAAATATGGGGAGTAGCAGCCAAGTCTCACCTACACCGCCTTGAAATTCTACAATCCCGTACTCCGACCAGCCATCACATACGCCAGTGAAATATGGGGAGTAGCAGCCAAGTCTCACCTACACCGCCTTGAAATTCTACAATCCCGTACTCCGACCAGTCATCACATACGCCAGTGAAATATGGGGAGTAGCAGCCAAGTCTCACCTACATCGCCTTTAAATTCTACAATCCCGTACTCCAACCAGTCATCACATACGACAGTGAAATATGGGGAGTAGCAGCCAAGTCTCACCTACACCGCCTTGAAATTCTACAATCCCGTACTCCGACCAGCCATCACATACGCCAGTGAAATATGGGGAGTAGCAGCCAAGTCTCACCTAACCACCTTGAAATTCTACAATCCCGTACTCCGACCAGTCATCACATACGCCAGTGAAATATGGGGAGTAGCAGCCAAGTCTCACCTACACCGCCTTTAAATTCTACAATCCCGTACTCCAACCAGTCATCACATACGACAGTGAAATATGGGGAGTAGCAGCCAAGTCTCACCTACACCGCCTTGAAATTCTACAATCCCGTACTCCGACCAGTCATCACATACGCCAGTGAAATATGGGGAGTAGCAGCCAAGTCTCACCTACACCGCCTTGAAATTCTACAATCCCGTACTCCGACCAGCCATCACATACGTCAGTGAAATATGGGGAGTAGCAGCCAAGTCTCACCTACACCGCCTTGAAATTCTACAATCCCGTATTCCGACCAGCCATCACATACGTCAGTGAAATATGGGGAGTAGCAGCCAAGTCTCACCTACACCGCCTTGAAATTCTACAATCCCGTACTCCGACCAGCCATCACATACGCCAGTGAAATATGGGGAGTAGCAGCCAAGTCTCACCTACACCGCCTTCAAATTCTACAATCCCGTACTCCGACCAGTCATCACATACGCCAGTGAAATATGGGGAGTAGCAGCCAAGTCTCACCTACACCGCCTTGAAATTCTACAATCCCGTACTCCGACCAGTCATCACATACGCCAGTGAAATATGGGGAGTAGCAGCCAAGTCTCACCTACACCGCCTTTAAATTCTACAATCCCGTACTCCAACCAGTCATCACATACGACAGTGAAATATGGGGAGTAGCAGCCAAGTCTCACCTACACCGCCTTGAAATTCTACAATCCCGTATTCCGACCAGCCATCACATACGCCAGTGAAATATGGGGAGTAGCAGCCAAGTCTCACCTAACCACCTTGAAATTCTACAATCCCGTACTCCGACCAGTCATCACATACGCCAGTGAAATATGGGGAGTAGCAGCCAAGTCTCACCTACACCGCCTTTAAATTCTACAATCCCGTACTCCAACCAGTCATCACATACGACAGTGAAATGTGGGGAGTAACAGCCAAGTCTCACCTACACCGCCTTGAAATTCTACAATCCCGTACTCCGACCAGTCATCACATACGCCAGTTAAATATGGGGAGTAGCAGCCAAGTCTCACCTACACCGCCTTGAAATTCTACAATCCCGTACTCCGACCAGCCATCACATACGTCAGTGAAATATGGGGAGTAGCAGCCAAGTCTCACCTACACCGCCTTGAAATTCTACAATCCCGTACTCCGACCAGCCATCACATACGCCAGTGAAATATGGGGAGTAGCAGCCAAGTCTCACCTACACCGCCTTGAAATTCTACAACCCCGTACTCCGACCAGCCATCACATACGCCAGTGAAATATGGGGAGTAGCAGCCAAGTCTCACCTACACCGCCTTGAAATTCTACAATCCCGTACTCCGACCAGTCATCACATACGCCAGTGAAATATGGGGAGTAGCAGCCAAGTCTCACCTACACCGCCTTGAAATTCTACAATCCCGTACTCCGACCAGTCATCACATACGACAGTGAAATATGGGGAGTAGCAGCCAAGTCTCACCTACACCGCCTTGAAATTCTACAATCCCGTACTCCGACCAGTCATCACATACGACAGTGAAATGTGGGGAGTAGCAGCCAAGTCTCACTTACACCACCTTGAAATTCTACAATCCCGTACTCCGACCAGCCATCACATACGTCAGTGAAATATGGGGAGTAGCAGCCAAGTCTCACCTACACCGCCTTGAAATTCTACAATCCCGTACTCCGACCAGTCATCACATACGCTAGTGAAATATGGGGAGTAGCAGCCAAGTCTCACCTACACCGCCTTGAAATTCTACAATCCCGTACTCCGACCAGTCATCACATACGCCAGTGAAATATGGGGAGTAGCAGCCAAGTCTCACCTACACCGCCTTGAAATTCTACAATCCCGTACTCCGACCAGCCATCACATACGTCAGTGAAATATGGGGAGTAGCAGCCAAGTCTCACCTACACCGCCTTGAAATTCTACAATCCCGTACTCCGACCAGCCATCACATACGTCAGTGAAATATGGGGAGTAGCAGCCAAGTCTCACCTACACCGCCTTGAAATTCTACAATCCCGTACTCCGACCAGCCATCACATACGCCAGTGAAATATGGGGAGTAGCAGCCAAGTCTCACCTACACCGCCTTGAAATTCTACAATCCCGTACTCCGACCAGTCATCACATACGCCAGTGAAATATGGGGAGTAGCAGCCAAGTCTCACCTACATCGCCTTTAAATTCTACAATCCCGTACTCCAACCAGTCATCACATACGACAGTGAAATATGGGGAGTAGCAGCCAAGTCTCACCTACACCGCCTTGAAATTCTACAATCCCGTACTCCGACCAGCCATCACATACGCCAGTGAAATATGGGGAGTAGCAGCCAAGTCTCACCTAACCACCTTGAAATTCTACAATCCCGTACTCCGACCAGTCATCACATACGCCAGTGAAATATGGGGAGTAGCAGCCAAGTCTCACCTACACCGCCTTTAAATTCTACAATCCCGTACTCCAACCAGTCATCACATACGACAGTGAAATATGGGGAGTAGCAGCCAAGTCTCACCTACACCGCCTTGAAATTCTACAATCCCGTACTCCGACCAGTCATCACATACGCCAGTGAAATATGGGGAGTAGCAGCCAAGTCTCACCTACACCGCCTTGAAATTCTACAATCCCGTACTCCGACCAGCCATCACATACGTCAGTGAAATATGGGGAGTAGCAGCCAAGTCTCACCTACACCGCCTTGAAATTCTACAATCCCGTATTCCGACCAGCCATCACATACGTCAGTGAAATATGGGGAGTAGCAGCCAAGTCTCACCTACACCGCCTTGAAATTCTACAATCCCGTACTCCGACCAGCCATCACATACGCCAGTGAAATATGGGGAGTAGCAGCCAAGTCTCACCTACACCGCCTTCAAATTCTACAATCCCGTACTCCGACCAGTCATCACATACGCCAGTGAAATATGGGGAGTAGCAGCCAAGTCTCACCTACACCGCCTTGAAATTCTACAATCCCGTACTCCGACCAGTCATCACATACGACAGTGAAATATGGGGAGTAGCAGCCAAGTCTCACCTACACCGCCTTGAAATTCTACAATCCCGTACTCCGACCAGTCATCACATACGACAGTGAAATGTGGGGAGTAGCAGCCAAGTCTCACTTACACCACCTTGAAATTCTACAATCCCGTACTCCGACCAGCCATCACATACGTCAGTGAAATATGGGGAGTAGCAGCCAAGTCTCACCTACACCGCCTTGAAATTCTACAATCCCGTACTCCGACCAGTCATCACATACGACAGTGAAATATGGGGAGTAGCAGCCAAGTCTCACCTACACCGCCTTGAAATTCTACAATCCCGTACTCCGACCAGTCATCACATACGCCAGTGAAATGTGGGGAGTAGCAGCCAAGTCTCACCTACACCGCCTTGAAATTCTACAATCCCGTAGTTCGACCAGTCATCACATACGACAGTGAAATATGGGGAGTAGCAGCCAAGTCTCACATACACCGCCTTGAAATTCTACAATCCCGTACTCCGACCAGCCATCACATACGCCAGTGAAATATGGGGAGTAGCAGCCAAGTCTCATCTACACCGCCTTGAAATTCTACAATCCCGTACTCCGACCAGTCATCACATACGCCAGTGAAATATGGGGAGTAGCGGCCAAGTCTCACCTACACCGCCTTGAAATTCTACAATCCCGTACTCCGACCAGTCATCACATACGCCAGTGAAATATGGGGAGTAGCAGCCAATTCTCACCTACACCGCCTTGAAATTCTACAATCCCGTAGTTCGACCAGTCATCACATACGACAGTGAAATATGGGGAGTAGCAGCCAAGTCTCACCTACACCGCCTTGAAATTCTACAATCCCGTACTCCGACCAGCCATCACATACGTCAGTGAAATATAGGGAGTAGCAGCCAAGTCTCACCTACACCGCCTTGAAATTCTACAATCCCGTACTCCGACCAGCCATCACATACGCCAGTGAAATATGGGGAGTAGCAGCCAAGTCTCACCTACACCGCCTTGAAATTCTACAATCCCGTACTCCGACCAGCCATCACATACGCTAGTGAAATATGGGGAGTAGCAGCCAAGTCTCACCTACACCGCCTTGAAATTCTACAATCCCGTACTCCGACCAGCCGTCACATACGCCAATGAAATATGGGGAGTAGCAGCCAAGTCTCACCTACACCGCCTTGAAATTCTACAATCCCGTACTCCGACCAGCCATCACATACGTCAGTGAAATATGGGGAGTAGCAGCCAAGTCTCACCTACACCGCCTTGAAATTCTACAATCCCGTACTCCGACCAGCCATCACATACGCCAGTGAAATATGGGGAGTAGCAGCCAAGTCTCACCTACACCGCCTTGAAATTCTACAATCCCGTACTCCGACCAGTCATCACATACGCCAGTGAAATATGGGGAGTAGCAGCCAAGTCTCACCTACACCGCCTTTAAATTCTACAATCCCGTACTCCAACCAGTCATCACATACGACAGTGAAATATGGGGAGTAGCAGCCAAGTCTCACCTACACCGCCTTGAAATTCTACAATCCCGTACTCCGACCAGCCATCACATACGCCAGTGAAATATGGGGAGTAGCAGCCAAGTCTCACCTAACCACCTTGAAATTCTACAATCCCGTACTCCGACCAGTCATCACATACGCCAGTGAAATATGGGGAGTAGCAGCCAAGTCTCACCTACACCGCCTTTAAATTCTACAATCCCGTACTCCAACCAGTCATCACATACGACAGTGAAATATGGGGAGTAGCAGCCAAGTCTCACCTACACCGCCTTGAAATTCTACAATCCCGTACTCCGACCAGTCATCACATACGCCAGTGAAATATGGGGAGTAGCAGCCAAGTCTCACCTACACCGCCTTGAAATTCTACAATCCCGTACTCCGACCAGCCATCACATACGTCAGTGAAATATGGGGAGTAGCAGCCAAGTCTCACCTACACCGCCTTGAAATTCTACAATCCCGTATTCCGACCAGCCATCACATACGTCAGTGAAATATGGGGAGTAGCAGCCAAGTCTCACCTACACCGCCTTGAAATTCTACAATCCCGTACTCCGACCAGCCATCACATACGCCAGTGAAATATGGGGAGTAGCAGCCAAGTCTCACCTACACCGCCTTCAAATTCTACAATCCCGTACTCCGACCAGTCATCACATACGCCAGTGAAATATGGGGAGTAGCAGCCAAGTCTCACCTACACCGCCTTGAAATTCTACAATCCCGTACTCCGACCAGTCATCACATACGACAGTGAAATATGGGGAGTAGCAGCCAAGTCTCACCTACACCGCCTTGAAATTCTACAATCCCGTACTCCGACCAGTCATCACATACGACAGTGAAATGTGGGGAGTAGCAGCCAAGTCTCACTTACACCACCTTGAAATTCTACAATCCCGTACTCCGACCAGCCATCACATACGTCAGTGAAATATGGGGAGTAGCAGCCAAGTCTCACCTACACCGCCTTGAAATTCTACAATCCCGTACTCCGACCAGTCATCACATACGACAGTGAAATATGGGGAGTAGCAGCCAAGTCTCACCTACACCGCCTTGAAATTCTACAATCCCGTACTCCGACCAGTCATCACATACGCCAGTGAAATGTGGGGAGTAGCAGCCAAGTCTCACCTACACCGCCTTGAAATTCTACAATCCCGTAGTTCGACCAGTCATCACATACGACAGTGAAATATGGGGAGTAGCAGCCAAGTCTCACATACACCGCCTTGAAATTCTACAATCCCGTACTCCGACCAGCCATCACATACGCCAGTGAAATATGGGGAGTAGCAGCCAAGTCTCATCTACACCGCCTTGAAATTCTACAATCCCGTACTCCGACCAGTCATCACATACGCCAGTGAAATATGGGGAGTAGCGGCCAAGTCTCACCTACACCGCCTTGAAATTCTACAATCCCGTACTCCGACCAGCCATCACATACGCCAGTGAAATATGGGGAGTAGCAGCCAATTCTCACCTACACCGCCTTGAAATTCTACAATCCCGTACTCCGACCAGCCATCACATACGCTAGTGAAATATGGGGAGTAGCAGCCAAGTCTCACCTACACCGCCTTGAAATTCCACAATCCCGTACTCCGACCAGCCGTCACATACGCCAATGAAATATGGGGAGTAGCAGCCAAGTCTCACCTACACCGCCTTGAAATTCTACAATCCCGTACTCCGACCAGTCATCACTACGACAGTGAAATATGGGGAGTAGCAGCCAAGTCTCACCTACACCGCCTTGAAATTCTACAATCCCGTACTCCGACCAGCCATCACATACGCTAGTGAAATATGGGGAGTAGCAGCCAAGTCTCACCTACACCGCCTTGAAATTCTACAATCCCGTACTCCGACCAGCCATCACATACGCTAGTGAAATATGGGGAGTAGCAGCCAAGTCTCAACTACACCGCCTTGAAATTCTACAATCCCGTACTCCGATCAGTCATCACATACGCCAGTGAAATATGGGGAGTAGCAGCCAAGTCTCAACTACACCGCCTTGAAATTCTACAATCCCGTACTCCGACCAGTCATCACATACGCCAGTGAAATATGTGGAGTAGCAGCCAAGTCTCACCTACACCGCCTTGAAATTCTACAATCCCGTACTCCGACCAGTCATCACATACGCCAGTGAAATATGGAGAGTAGCAGCCAAGTCTCACCTACACCGCCTTGAAATTCTACAATCCCGTACTCCGACCAGTCATCACATACGCCAGTGAAATATGGGGAGTAGCAGCCAAGTCTCACCTACACCGCCTTGAAATTCTACAATCCCGTACTCCGACCAGCCATCACATACGCCAGTGAAATATGGGGAGTAGCAGCCAAGTCTCACCTACACCGCCTTGAAATTCTACAATCCCGTACTCCGACCAGTCATCACATGAGGATATATAGAGTTCCTGCCGGCGAATCAGGTACCCGTTTTAAGGTTGTTGGTGCAACTGATTCAGTAGTGTCCAACAATCTGTGTAATGAGGAGGTGATCGCAGAAATGAAAGTTTTTTAGTGTTTCAGTGTAATATAGTATCCTGTGAAATCTTTAGGGGAGGGATCCCCTCCCCTCAAATTAAATATAGTTTTGAGTAGTGTTAATAGTATATATTTTTGGGGGAGGGGCTTTGCCCCTCCCCGTGGTGTTTAAAGTGAATGATGAAGTTTATTTGTGGTTTAGTTTAGGGAGGGATTTTCCTTCCCCGGTGTAAGATGATGAGAGAAGTGTTGTAAGTAATAATGTGGTGTAGTAATGGATGAGTAAAGTTTTTGGATGGTTGTTTTGTAGTGAAGGATATTGGTGAATTGAGTTATGGATTATTATTATGGTAAATTTGAGTGGAAGATGAAGGAGGATTTTAATGAATTATTTTAAGAAGTGGATATTTGGAAAAATGGATTTAAGAAGTTAATTTGATAAATTATGGAGATGTTATTTTATTTAAATATGGTGTAAAATGAGGATTGTTAAAATTTTGAGAAAGTGTGTTTTGAGAAATTATAGAATAGGAATTTTTATATATATATATATAATTATGTTGAAGATTTAGGAGATTTAATAGTTGAAATGTGTTTTGGTATAATGTTAATTTGATATTTTTGTCTTAATAAGGTAAAAAAAATTAAATTATAAATAGATGAAATAAATAAATTAAATTGAATTGTTTGGTTTGGTTGTTTGAAGGTTATTGTAATGGTTTAATTTTGAAATATATTATTGTTTGTTTAATATGTTTGAATTGTATTGTTATTTTTTGAATTTGAAATTTATATTTTATTTGATATAAAGTAGATTTGAAAAAAAATATTGATTGTTGTAGAATTAAAAATAATAATTGAATTTGTTTGTTTGTATAAATTGATATATTGTATTTTAATTTGTTTAAAGAATTTGGAGTTAATAATTTGTAAATCCTGTGATTGTTGTAATGTAAATTTTATGAATTATTTTTATATAAGTTTTTGGTTAAATGTTTTGTAAGTTTTTAAGAAGGTTTTTTATCAGTTATAAGTTTCCGGTATTGTAGTCTTATTTTGTAATTGTAGCTGGTTGCCAGTTATTTGTATACTGGATTCCAGTAAATTTTAATTAGTTAAAGTGTAAATTTTAAAATTGGTAGTTTTTGTATTTGTTTAAAATTTTTTTTTTTTTTTTTTTTTAATTTTTTTTTTATTCTATTATCTGAAAAATGATTGTTTAAATTGTATTTTTGTATTTATGTGGTAGTTAATAAATTAGAATTTGGAAATCATGTCCCGGTATAAGAAATTAGGTACCGGGATTAGATTTTCAGATTTTATTTATTTATTTATTTATTTATTTATTTATTTTATTTTAGTCATCACATACGCCAGTGAAATATGGGGAGTAGCAGCCAAGTCTCACCTACACCGCCTTGAAATTCTACAATCCCGTACTCCGACCAGCCATCACATACGCCAGTGAAATATGGGGAGTAGCAGCCAAGTCTCACCTACACCGCCTTGAAATTCTACAATCCCGTACTCCGACCAGCCATCACATACGCTAGTGAAATATGGGGAGTAGCAGCCAAGTCTCACCTACACCGCCTTGAAATTCCACAATCCCGTATTCCGACCAGCCGTCACATACGCCAGTGAAATATGGGAAGTAGCAGCCAAGTCTCACCTACACCGCCTTCAAATTCTACAATCCCGTACTCTGACCAGTCATCACATACGCCAGTGAAATATGGGGAGTAGCGGCCAAGTCTCATCTACACCGCCTTGAAATTCTACAATCCCGTACTCCGACCAGTCATCACATACGCTAGTGAAATATGGGGAGGAGCAGCCAAGTCTCACCTACACCTCTTGAAATTCTACAATCCCGTACTCCGACCAGCCATCACATACGCCAGTGAAATATGGGGAGTAGCAGCCAATTCTCACCTACACCGCCTTGAAATTCTACAATCCCGTACTCCGACCAGCCATCACATACGCCAGTGAAATATGGGGAGTAGCAGCCAATTCTCACCTACACCGCCTTGAAATTCTACAATCCCGTACTCCGACCAGCCATCACATACGCTAGTGAAATATGGGGAGTAGCAGCCAAGTCTCACCTACACCGCCTTGAAATTCCACAATCCCGTACTCCGACCAGCCGTCACATACGCCAGTGAAATATGGGGAGTAGCAGCCAAGTCTCACCTACACCGCCTTGAAATTCTACAATCCCGTAATCCGACCAGTTATCACATACGCCAGTGAAATATGGAGAGTAGCAGCCAAGTCTCACCTACACCGCCTTGAAATTCTACAATCCCGTACTCCGACCAGCCGTCACATACGCCAGTGAAATATGGGGAGTAGCAGCCAAGTCTCATCTACACCGCCTTGAAATTCTACAATCCCGTACTCCGACCAGTCATCACATACGCCAGTGAAATATGGGGAGTAGCGGCCAAGTCTCACCTACACAGCCTTGAAATTCTACAATCCCGTACTCCGACCAGCCATCACATACGCCAGTGAAATATGGGGAGTAGCAGCCAATTCTCACCTACACCGCCTTGAAATTCTACAATCCCGTACTCCGACCAGCCATCACATACGCTAGTGAAATATGGGGAGTAGCAGCCAAGTCTCACCTACACCGCCTTGAAATTCCACAATCCCGTACTCCGACCAGCCGTCACATACGCCAATGAAATATGGGGAGTAGCAGCCAAGTCTCACCTACACCGCCTTGAAATTCTACAATCCCGTACTCCGACCAGTCATCACTACGACAGTGAAATATGGGGAGTAGCAGCCAAGTCTCACCTACACCGCCTTGAAATTCTACAATCCCGTACTCCGACCAGCCATCACATACGCTAGTGAAATATGGGGAGTAGCAGCCAAGTCTCACCTACACCGCCTTGAAATTCTACAATCCCGTACTCCGACCAGCCATCACATACGCTAGTGAAATATGGGGAGTAGCAGCCAAGTCTCAACTACACCGCCTTGAAATTCTACAATCCCGTACTCCGATCAGTCATCACATACGCCAGTGAAATATGGGGAGTAGCAGCCAAGTCTCAACTACACCGCCTTGAAATTCTACAATCCCGTACTCCGACCAGTCATCACATACGCCAGTGAAATATGGGGAGTAGCAGCCAAGTCTCACCTACACCGCCTTGAAATTCTACAATCCCGTACTC
Organism: Mantis religiosa; assembly: GCA_030765055.1. Classification (NCBI taxonomy): domain Eukaryota; kingdom Metazoa; phylum Arthropoda; class Insecta; order Mantodea; family Mantidae; genus Mantis; species Mantis religiosa. The sequence continues at coordinate 7,704,131 of CM060957.1, read as the reverse complement.
CGACCAGTCATCACATACGCCAGTGAAATATGGAGAGTAGCAGCCAAGTCTCACCTACACCGCCTTGAAATTCTACAATCCCGTACTCCGACCAGTCATCACATACGCCAGTGAAATATGGGGAGTAGCAGCCAAGTCTCACCTACACCGCCTTGAAATTCTACAATCCCGTACTCCGACCAGCCATCACATACGCCAGTGAAATATGGGGAGTAGCAGCCAAGTCTCACCTACACCGCCTTGAAATTCTACAATCCCGTACTCCGACCAGTCATCACATACGCCAGTGAAATATGGGGAGTAGCAGCCAAGTCTCACCTACACCGCCTTGAAATTCTACAATCCCGTACTCCGACCAGCCATCACATACGCCAGTGAAATATGGGGAGTAGCAGCCAAGTCTCACCTACACCGCCTTGAAATTCTACAATCCCGTACTCCGACCAGCCATCACATACGCTAGTGAAATATGGGGAGTAGCAGCCAAGTCTCACCTACACCGCCTTGAAATTCCACAATCCCGTATTCCGACCAGCCGTCACATACGCCAGTGAAATATGGGAAGTAGCAGCCAAGTCTCACCTACACCGCCTTCAAATTCTACAATCCCGTACTCTGACCAGTCATCACATACGCCAGTGAAATATGGGGAGTAGCGGCCAAGTCTCATCTACACCGCCTTGAAATTCTACAATCCCGTACTCCGACCAGTCATCACATACGCTAGTGAAATATGGGGAGTAGCAGCCAAGTCTCACCTACACCGCCTTGAAATTCTACAATCCCGTACTCCGACCAGCCATCACATACGCCAGTGAAATATGGGGAGTAGCAGCCAATCCTCACCTACACCGCCTTGAAATTCTACAATCCCGTACTCCGACCAGCCATCACATACGCCAGTGAAATATGGGGAGTAGCAGCCAATTCTCACCTACACCGCCTTGAAATTCTACAATCCCGTACTCCGACCAGCCATCACATACGCTAGTGAAATATGGGGAGTAGCAGACAAGTCTCACCTACACCGCCTTGAAATTCCACAATCCCGTACTCCGACCAGCCGTCACATACGCCAGTGAAATATGGGGAGTAGCAGCCAAGTCTCACCTACACCGCCTTGAAATTCTACAATCCCGTAATCCGACCAGTTATCACATACGCCAGTGAAATATGGAGAGTAGCAGCCAAGTCTCACCTACACCGCCTTGAAATTCTACAATCCCGTACTCAGACCAGCCATCACATACGCTAGTGAAATATGGGGAGTAGCAGCCAAGTCTCACCTATACCGCCTTGAAATTCTACAATCCCGTACTCCGACCAGCCATCACATACGCTAGTGAAATATGGGGAGTAGCAGTCAAGTCTCATCTACACCACCTTGAAATTCTACAATCCCGTAATCCGACCAGCCATCACATACGCTAGTGAAATATGGGGAGTAGCAGCCAAGTCTCACCTACACCGCCTTGAAATTCTACAATCCCGTACTCCGACCAGCCATCACATACGCTAGTGAAATATGGGGAGTAGCAGCCAAGTCTCACCTACACCACCTTGAAATTCTACAATCCCGTACTCCGACCAGCCATCACATACGTTAGTGAAATATGGGGAGTAGCAGCCAAGTCTCACCTATACCTCCTTGAAATTCTACAATCCCGTACTCCGACCAGTCATCACATACGCCAGTGAAATATGGGGAGTAGTAGCCAAGAGTCACCTACACCGCCTTGAAAGTCTACAATCCCGTACTCCGACCAGCCGTCACACACGCCAGTGAAATATGGGTAGTAGCAGCCAAGTCTCACCTATATCGCCTTGAAATTCTACAATCCCGTACTCCGACCAGCCATCACATACGCCAGTGAAATATGGGGAGTAGCAGCCAAGTCTCACCTACATCGCCTTGAAATTCTACAATCCCGTACTCCGACCAGCCATCACATACGCTAGTGAAATATGGGGAGTAGCAGCCAAGTCTCACCTACACCGCCTTGAAATTCCACAATCCCGTACTCCGACCAGCCGTCACACACGCCGGTGAAATATGGAGAGTAGCAGCCAAGTCTCACCTACACCGCCTTGAAATTCTACAATCCCGTACTCCGACCAGCCATCACATACGCCAGTGAAATATGGGGAGTAGCAGCCAAGTCTCACCTACACCGCCTTGAAATTCTACAATCCCGTACTCCGACCAGCCATCACATACGTCAGTGAAATATGGGGAGTAGCAGCCAAGTCTCACCTACACCGCCTTGAAATTCTACAATCCCGTACTCCGACCAGCCATCACATACGCTAGTGAAATATGGGGAGTAGCAGCCAAGTCTCACCTATACCGCCTTGAAATTCTACAATCCCGTACTCCGACCAGTCATCACATACGCCAGTGAAATATGGGGAGTAGTAGCCAAGAGTCACTTACACCGCCTTGAAATTCTACAATCCCGTACTCCGACCAGCCGTCACACACGCCAGTGAAATATGGGGAGTAACAGCCAAGTCTCACCTATACCGCCTTGAAATTCTACAATCCCTTACTCCGACCAGCCATCACATACGCCAGTGAAATATGGGGAGTAGCAGCCAAGTCTCACCTACACCGCCTTGAAATTCTACAATCCCGTACTCCGACCAGCCATCACATACGCCAGTGAAATATGGGGAGTAGCAGCCAAGTCTCACCTACATCGCCTTGAAATTCTACAATCCCGTACTCCGACCAGCCATCACATACGCTAGTGAAATATGGGGAGTAGCAGCCAAGTCTCACCTACACCGCCTTGAAATTCCACAATCCCGTACTCCGACCAGCCGTCACACACGCCGGTGAAATATGGGGAGTAGCAGCCAAGTCTCACCTACACCGCCTTGAAATTCCACAATCCCGTACTCCGACCAGCCGTCACACACGCCGGTGAAATATGGAGAGTAGCAGCCAAGTCTCACCTACACCGCCTTGAAATTCTACAATCCCGTACTCCGACCAGCCATCACATACGCCAGTGAAATATGGGGAGTAGCAGCCAAGTCTCACCTACACCGCCTTGAAATTCTACAATCCCGTACTCCGACCAGCCAACACATACGTCAGTGAAATATGGGGAGTAGCAGCCAAGTCTCACCTACACCGCCTTGAAATTCTACAATCCCGTACTCCGACCAGCCATCACATACGCCAGTGAAATATGGGGAGTAGCAGCCAACTCTCACCTACACCGCCTTGAAATTCTACAATCCCGATTCCTCCGCATTGCCACAGACTCCCCTTGGTACATCCCCAATCTAGTTGTCCGACGTGACCTACGTATCCCCACAATAACAGACTACATCCATACCCTTTCACGTTCCTTCTATCAAAACCTCTCCCACAACTTCAACTCCCTCATCCGCGGTCTAGGTGAGTACGACATCGATCCTGGAGAGCGCTACAAACGCCCGAGGCTGCTTCTAGGCACATAAAATAACACATAAGATGACTTATATATAACTCCAACCTCATCTTCTGTCGTATATTATCCTTCCTTACAAAACTCTCCACTGGCAGTAGAGGTCCTAGTCCTGATCTGGCTTGAGACCGAAAGTCGGACATTCAGATCTTCAATATCCAATCGTGATGCGTGTGTGTGAAAATGGCGACTTTTTCATTACAAGAACAGCGTGTAATCATTGGTTTTCTGCATTTTCGTGATGTAACACCTATTGAAATTCATCGCCAGTTGAGTGAGGCATGTGGTGATGGTACCATGGATGTGTCTAACGTGTGTTCCTGAGTGTGATAGTTCAATGAAGGCAGAACATCGTGCGACAACAAACCAAGACAGTCACGGCCTCGCACCAGCCGGTCTGAAGACATGATCCAGCGAGTGGAGAGCGTTGTTTTGGAGGATCTTCGAATGAGCGTTGCAGACATCGCCTCCAAAATTGGTATTTCCGTGGGATCTGTGCACACAATCCTGCATGAAGATCTGAATATGCGAAAAGTGTCGGTGTCTTCATTGAACTGTCGCATCCAGGAGCGCATATTAGATACATCCATGGTACCATCACCACATGCCTCACTCGACTGGCGATTAATTTCAATATGTGTTACACCACGAAAATGGAGAAAACGAATGATTACACGCTGTTCTTGCAATGAAAACTTCGCCATTTTAAGTATAAAAAAGTCGCAACTCTCGCCACTGCCACTAGAGTTCTATACACTGTACAGTGCTGCCATCTCTGTCACATATTTACAAAGAGTCCACGTGTATTTACGGCAACGGATTGAAAAATTCAAAGCAAAATTAAAGCGAATATCTTTATGGAATGCCAAATTAAGAAGTATGTACGGTGTTTTTTGTAGTGTTTTACGCCCGCTTTCACTACATACGGCACCACAGAACCCGGGTCGCCTTGGTGAGGGTCAAGCCGTTTAAGCACTCTGCCACGGCGCGGCCAAGTATCTACGTAAACATTTAGTAAAGTATAATTAAACATGTGAAGAAACATGTAATAACAAGTAAATATGTAATTATACTTGTACAATAATTATTTCAGTCGTCGGTAATTTTTGTACCTGTAAGCAACAAGTGGGACTTCTCCGGGAGGAAGGGTGAGGCTAGAGGAGACAGAGGGCGGCCGATTCAAGGAGTCATGACAACCCTACACTTTACCAGTTGGAAACTTCCAACATGTAACATAAGTAACATTGGCGAGGATACTCTCCGTAAAACTTCAGAGAATATGGTGAGACAAGTACAAACATGTATAGATGCTGGTGGAGGACACTTCCAACATTTTCTCTGAGATGTAAATAGTGTAATGTAGTCTCCCAATTGTGTATTATATTTTCCCAAAGTTGTACGTGTGTCCTGTTATTCGTTCAAAAGGTATGGCCTATTGAAATGGTTCAGGTTTATATGGATCGCACGGGTATTTACTGTGCCGCCCTCGTGAAGTTGCCCTGAAACTTTCTTTATTCCACCGAAAACGTGAAAATTACATTAAGATAAATCTTAGACAGCGAACGGTGTATTTTATCCCTTGTTTTGGCAGACTGATGGCCGTTTTCCGATGTTTCGTCTAAGATTTCAAGCACCGGTGTTTTGGCCACGCTCCAGCGGCAGTGGGACACGATAATTGGGAAGAAAAGAAAGATAAAAATCGCTTTCCCTTCGTGTTCTTGCGACTTGAGGTTTGTTGGACACACGAACCTGCGGAAACTCCACATGGAAGCTTCTTGGTCTGCAAGCTTTTCGTGACAGTGTAAGTGTTCACTGAAGTTCATTAAAATAAAGTACATAATTCACTTTATTGTGACAGGGCTAGGTCATTGAGAATTTCAAGGCCAGTATATACGGCTCGCTTTTAAACATTTACTGTCGCCTAAGCCTACCCTGTTCTAATTGCAGCATAACGAAACGTGCAATGAAACGATTCCTGCACATGTTTATCTCGATTAACAAGAAGCAGAGAAAAGAACGAGGCCTTATAAAGATACTGTGAAGAAGTGAGTGGAGAAATTCATGTGAAACTAAACCATAAGAATTTTTTAAAACTTCTTTACTTGCGCTACCAAGGTCCATAAACGATACGTATGTTCTTTCTTCAGTTATGTATATGCAATGTCAGTACAAAGCCAGCTGAAATGAACTTAGCTTTTCTAATTATCGCTGCAGTTCTTTATATCCTGCTTCATCTAGAATGGTTGCTCATTGCAGCTTTAATAGTTTTCAGAAGCCTTTAAGGATAATGGCAAATAAATGCTAATGTAACCCACAACTAACTATAGTACTTAAAAGACGATCATTACGTGTTAAGCCCCATCTACCTAGAAACATTAACTCGAGGTCTTGAACATATGACATGAACATTAAATTCCCATTCCAATGACACTATAACCTCAACTTCGAAATAAAATAGTGTCTACTTTATCAATTTTATTTAACATTTTTAAAATACTAGTAGTGGGATGTTTTCAAATTAAATTTGTATTACACCATTAACACTTCACGAAACTACTTTTTCGAAACCTTCAGAATAATTTATCACTTAAACATATTCATTTAGAACAGTACTTTTACAGCTGCAATAATTAATGCAACTAATAATAATAATAATAATAATAATAATAATAATAATAATAATAATAATAATAATAATAATAATAATAATAATAATAATAATAATAATAATAATAATAATAATAATAATAATAATAATAATAATAATAATAATAATAATAATAATAATAATAATAATAATAATAATAATAATAATAATAATAATAATAATAATAATAATAATAATAATAATAATAATAATAATAATAATAATAATAATAATAATAATAATAATAATAATAATAATAATAATAATAATAATAATAATAATAATAATAATTAATGATGATGACACTAACAAAGACTAACATTAAATTTATGGGAGACATTTCTGAATCTTTCGAAGTTAAAACAGGAGTAAGACAAAGAAATGGTCTTTTTCCACTACTCTTTAATTGTGATCTTAAAAAAGTAATACAGGAATGGCGTAAATAGAAAATAATTCTCAAAATTAATCAACCAATTATATTAGAGAGAGAGGAAAATTAAAGACAGGTTGCCTAGCGTAAGAAGATGATCTAGCAATCTTAAACCGTGACATCATAACAGCTCAAAAAACAGACTGAAATTATTAAAAGAAACTGTAGAGAAAGTTGGTCTTCAGTTATATTTTGAAGGGGGAGGGATGAATATATTTCGTGCAATAAACAAGAACCAAAATACAGGAAACCAAATATGGAAAAATGAAACGATTTTCACAGTTTAAATATCTCGTAGAAATAATTCTGGAAAATGGAATCGAAACTAAGCAAACAAAAGCAGGTGCCAAAACTGAAACACGGCTGGCCACATAGGTCAGTCGGTAGTGCACCTGCCTGCCGTACGAGGGCTCCGGGTTCGGTTCCTGGCTGGGAGTGGGTATTTTTCTCCAACTAAGAGTCTGAAAGTAGGAATAAGAGTGCAAATGTGTGCGTGTTATAATTATTAAAGAAAAAAAAAAAACAACGAATACGAGTTAACACCATAGATAGTATGTTCCAAAGGAAGACGGCCGCTGATATGATCACTGGAGTTAAAGATAAAACTCAATAAAATTAATTTTAAATAAAAATTAAATGAATTTAAATCAGAACCTAAAAAAAAATTACGGGGTATAAATGGAACAAAAAATGGAAACAACATATCGGCTTACTCAAAATATATATATATTTATATAATAAAATGCATATCTAAATATACAAAATTAAGACACCGTAACATTGTTTCTGTAACAGCAGAACCATTAATTTTGAAAAGAAAAGCAGATATCGAAAATATAGAAAAATAAAAACGTAACATTATTAGAAAAATTTTAAATCTACAAGTCGTCGGTGAAGAATTCAGACTTACAAGTAAAAAGCCATTAAAAAAGGTATAATATCATAGTGATATTAGGAAACGAAGGTTAACATTTTATGAACGTATTAAACGATTAAATTCAAATAGACTCACAACAGAAATTATGGAATTTTACGAAAATAGAAGTAAAACACAAGTAGACACTATGAAATGGATTTGTGAAGTAAAACACGATTTAAAATTAGCAGGAATCACTCCAGACGATATCCTAGACAGGGACGTCTTTAGAATGAATGAAGGTACATAAGTGGCAAGTTGACCAAGAGGACTGGCACAACGTGCACAGACGAGAAAGAAAGTCCAGAGCCAAAGAATACGAGAACTTTGGGTTCATAGAAGAGCTAAGAAAGGTCTTTAAATACTTTGAGTAGTCCTATATGGGCTCATTTACCCCCCCCCCCCCTTCACACAAAAAATTAATAATTATTATGTTATGTTTTTTATAATTATAAAGAAAACAAAATATTTTATAACCTACATAACCTAAACTTTCAACACCAAGTCGACAGATAAGATAGTAAATAATATAAACAACTCATGCCTACCTTCACATTTCAGTTAATTCGCAATTTGCTTCCAAATATTTTACTTCAGCAAATTATCTTTATAGGATTTATGCTTTTTGTCATAAAGATAACGATGGTTTTGAAATAAAATGATCAATTTCTTGTCAAAATGACTCCACATCTCTTATTTTCTGTTCCTGTGCAATGCGATAGTGTTCTTTTTCGTCTCTCTTTTGTTGAAACGCCAAACGCGAAGATGAAAGCTTGGAGTTGGTAAGGTTTGGCGTTAGCGTCTGCCGATAATGTTCATTATGATGACCTTATTTATTAACCTAGCAAAAGCTTTAGTGCTAGCGTTGTTTTTGTGATAACTTTTCTAGGTGAGTGCGGCATTACTGGGTATTATTTGATTTCATAGATTGCTTCCTTAGCAACAATTCTTGGTTAGTATGATCAGCTATTTGGGTATTGTAATGTTCATATTTACCCTGCAGTATTTATTGCAATACAATAAGAAGTTACGCCATTATCAACATTAAGTTGTTTCCAAATGTAGATATAGTATTAAAAGAATGTGTTATAATAAATAACTGCGTATAAACTACAGTTGCACACATATACAATACTTATATACCAAACGGCATTTCAATATTTTTCTATTTAAAAAAAAATATTCTTAGTTTTTTATTGACCGAGTTGTATATTAAAGTCTGCACAATCACGTTCCAAACTTGTTCGTTGTGTTAGGTTTTATGTTTAAATTACCTATCACCCACGAGGAATTATTCTGTACGTTTGTATTTGAATTGCATGCGGATACTGATGTAGGTTAATGTCCTCAAGGGATCTGGGCTCAAGAAGCCGTTTCAAAGACCACCTAAACTTAACAACGAATCAGAAATCCTGAACATGTGATGTGACGCAAGATCTGACGTCACAAGAGAGACTGAACAAACACCAAGATCTGTCCGTTTTATGTCAGAGTTTTGGCAAACTCCTACAAGAACGTTCCTTGTTTCTTTGCCAAGCCACAACGTCTGATACAGATTGACTCATGTTTTACAATGAAAGATTGAAGAGAGTCAACTTCGATCTGAAGTACCAGTATCAAACGTTGATGGAGTCTTTTATCGTGCTCAGAAGAAAGAGCCCGAGTACTTCGTTTCAGAAATGTACACGTACCACAAGGGCATGTTTCATGGTCGTCACTGAACCGTATCTAAGTGTTGTCATAGTGAAAAGTGCCCATAAACAGTACACAATTTCGCTTTTATACCTTCACAATTTTTTCCATCCAAAATTCGAAATGTAAATTTCTAGAAGATATTGCAGGAATAATTGAAAAAGCTCGCCAAAGACAAACTAACCAGTGGATTAGTACCAAATTTGTTTTGGCAACGTGTAACAAATGGCGGTACACAATGGTGACACCAACTTGTTTTAGAAGCACCATCTGTCTAAAACACCATCTTCTTGGTGTCTTGAAACACCATCTTCGTACTTGGCTTTCTATTTTTTAATGTACCTTCTCCAACGTTAAGTTATATCGGACGATAAATGAAATGGTGTTCAAATGAGTACAGGATACATAGAGCTTAGAGTTACCAGACATTCATCTTTCGGGATAAGAGAAAATCTCCAACGTTAAGTCATATCGGACGATGAATGAAATGATGTTCAAATGAGTACAGGGTACATAGAGCTTAGAGTTATCAAACATTCATCTTTCACGATAAGAGAAAACCTCCAACGTTAAGTCATATCAGACGATGAATGAAATGATGTTCAAATGAGTACACGGTACATAGAGCTTAGAGTTACAAGACATTCATCTTTCGGGATAAGAGAAAATCTCCAACGTTAAGTCATATCGGACGATGAATGAAATGATGTTCAAATGAGTACAGGGTACATAGAGCTTAGAGTTATCAGACATTCATCTTTCACGATAAGAGAAAACCTCCAACGTTAAGTCATATCGGACGATGAATGAAATGATGTTCAAATGAGTCCAGGGTACATAGAGCTTAGAGTTACTAGACATTCATCTTTCAGGATAAGAGAAAATCTCCAACGTTAAGTCATATCGGACGATGAATGAAATGATGTTCAAATGAGTCCAGGGTACATAGAGCTTAGAGTTACTAGACATTCATCTTTCAGGATAAGAGAAAATCTCCAACGTTAAGTCATATCGGACGATGAATGAAATGATGTTCAAATGAGTCCAGGGTACATAGAGCTTAGAGTTACCAGACATTCATCTTTCGGGATAAGAGAAAATCTCCAGCGTTAAGTCATATCGGACGATGAATGAAATGATGTTCAAATGAGTCCAGGGTACATAGAGCTTAGAGTTACTAGACATTCATCTTTCAGGATAAGAGAAAATCTCCAACGTTAAGTCATATCGGACGATGAATGAAATGATGTTCAAATGAGTACAGGGTACATAGAGCTTAGAGTTACTAGACATTCATCTTTCAGGATAAGAGAAAATCTCCAACGTTAAGTCATATCGGACGATGAATGAAATGATGTTCAAATGAGTCCAGGGTACATAGAGCTTAGAGTTACCAGACATTCATCTTTCGGGATAAGAGAAAATCTCCAGCGTTAAGTCATATCGGACGATGAATGAAATGATGTTCAAATGAGTCCAGGGTACATAGAGCTTAGAGTTACTAGACAGTCATCTTTCAGGATAAGAGAAAATCTCCAACGTTAAGTCATATCGGACGATGAATGAAATGATGTTCAAATGAGTACACGGTACATAGAGCTTAGAGTTACCAGACATTCATCTTTCGGGATAAGAGAAAATCTCCAACGTTAAGTCATATCGGACGATGAATGAAATGATGTTCAAATGAGTACAGGGTACATAGAGCTTAGAGTTATCAGACAGTCATCTTTCACGATAAGAGAAAACCTCCAACGTTAAGTCATATCGGACGATGAATAAAATGATGTTCAAATGAGTACAGGGTACATAGAGCTTAGAGTTATCAGACATTCATTTTTCACGATAAGAGAAAACCTCCAACGTTAAGTCATATCAGACGATGAATGAAATTATGTTCAAATTAGTACAGGGTACATAGAGCTTAGAGTTATCAGACATTCATCTTTCACGATAAGAGAAAACCTCCAACGTTAAGTCATATCAGACGATGAATGAAATGATGTTCAAATGAGTACAGGGTACTTAGAGTTTAGAGTTATCAGACATTCATCTTCCAGGATAAGAGAAAACCTCCAACGTTAAGTCATTTAATGATCCTACTGCAGGTGACAAGTTACAAGACAAAATTACATGGTTAACTCTAGGTTCTTACTTGACGGCCTACAGATGGTCAATATTTTTGGAGGCTGGCCTTCCAGAAGCCTGAAGATAACAAAAGCCGCAAGTCCTTGTGATGGGCTAATGAAGTGGAAATTGCAAAGGAAGACAAATATGGCAGCTGAAAGAGGGAGTCGCCTGTTTTCACTGTCCTTCCTAAACATTCCAACTGTTTATCTGATCACTACCTTTATGTTTTCTTTTTCACCAATGTTTGGGCTCTGTCGTGTGCACATCCTGCATCTTTCAGTTGTCTGCCCAACATTACCTACTTCAGCTTAACTTAGGTTCCGTTTCACCAAGTGGCATTAAAATGGTTTAACATTGCATTTACTGGTAATGTTGGATCTAACACAGCATTAAACCTGATGTTAAAGCATTGGCTTAGCCGTTGCACTTGGAAAATGGCGGTCGCAAAGGAAAAATTGCTGTATTTGGATTTTTGAATGTGATTCGTAACCGTAAAAAATTTGAAAATCTTAAAAGGAGGAACTATTAAAGCGCTATAAAATATACAGAGTGGTTGTGAAATGTAAAAGAGTTATAACTTCTGAGAGGTTAGAGGTTAGAGGTTAGCTTCCCTCGCTTTGAAAGTCACGCCTCGTCACTGAACCTACGTGTGACTGTACAATAGAAATAATACTGAAGAGTGGCCCTAGTTCTTTGAGTCATTATTCTCTCTTATTTTAATGAAAATTATTATTTGGAGCTTCCCTCGCTTTGAAAGTCACGCCTCGTCACTGAACCTACGTGTAACTGTACAATAGAAATAATACTGAAGAGTAGCCCTAGTTCTTTGAGTCATTATTCTCTCTTATTTTAATGAAAATTATTATTTGGAGCTTCCGTCGCTTTGAAATTCACGACTCGCTACTGGACCTACGTGTGACTGTACAGTAGACAGAGTACTGAAGAGTAGCCATAGTTCTTTGAGTCATTATTCTCACTTAGTTTAATGAAAATTATTATTTGGAGCTTCCCCCGCTTTGAAAGTCACACAATAGAAAGAGTACTAAAGGGTAGCCTTAGTTCTTTGACTCATTATTCTCTTTTATTTTAATGGAAATTATTATTTGGAGCTTCCCTGGCTTTGAAAGTTATTCCTAGCTACTTTACCTACGTGGGACTGTACAATAGAAAGAGTACTTAAGTTTAGCTTTAGTTCTTTGAGTCATTATTCTCTTATATTTTAATGAAAATTATTATTTGGGGCTTCCTTCGCTTTGAAAGTCACTCCTCGCTACTGGACCTACGTGTGACTGTACAATAGAAAGAGTACTGAAGAGTAGCCTTAGTTCTTTGAGTCATTATTCTCTCTTATTTTAGTAAAAATTATTATTTGGAGCTTCCCTCACTTTGAAAGTCACGCCTTGCCACTGTCCAAATTAAATACGCCTCCCTTGTTAAAGTACAGGTGAAGTTTTATATTTCAGACACCTTTCATTTAATGTCAGGCGATAATATTGGAATTTCCAAATGGAATTTCAATAGTTTGAAGCTTTGACAAGTTTCTGAAGGAATTGCTTGGGTTGGGTTTTTCTTGATTCCTAATCAGTGATAACCCATTTTCGTCCACCTTAGTTTCAGTGTAGTCCACCAGGTTGCATCCTTGTCCTCGATGATGTATGCTACATTCATGCAAAGCATGCGTTGTATAATAATGAAATGAAGTCAAATACAAAAAGAATCAATGGTAACCCATAAAGGGAGAGAGAAATCCTAAATTCTGTTCCAAAGAAGCGTTTACTAAGCGTATGTCGTGATACCATATATTTATATATAATCTATAGTATATGTAAAATATTCAGGAGTGCTTAAAAATGGCATATCATGCACGGATTAAAATAATTTTGTTTTGTTCATAGGTGTCAGCCTGCAGTCTGGTTTCGGAATCACAACTACTCACAAAATAAAACACTTATATCATAAATAGATATTAATTTGATCTATGTACCTATCTCTCAAATCTATTTGATTGTTTGAATATATTACAAAAACTGCGAGCAATAAAGAGTAAATGAAATAAGTAAAGTTAGGTTCTGGTTAGCTCGTATGGGCCACACTTGACGTCACTGGGGTAACGTCATCAAAAGAGAAATTGTTTGTTTTCTTTCTGAGGAATTCTCCCGATGTTTGAGAGCCGCGCCACCTACAACATTCCTTTGCTAGGCTGCTGGCTTCTTACGGTATGAAGGTATTCCAGACGCGATAACTATGATCTCATCACTTTTGTCGCAGACCGGGATGGCTCAGGTGAGCGTTCAGGAGCTCCGGGTTCGATTCCCATGATCGGCCTACCTGACCCCTAAGCTAAGCATGATACGTGGGCTGTTCAATAAAGAATGATGCCTTTTTTTTGACAACGTACCTTTACTCATCCTCATAATTTTGATGGTCCTTCTTAAAATAGTCTCCAATGAATGCGATACTCTTGTCGCAGCGTTTCTGCCAGTCTTCAAAGACATGCTGGAAACCATTTATTGTGAGATCCTTCAGAATCGCCTCCGCAGCCTTCACCACTGCTTCTGGTGAAGGATAATGCCTCCCACGAAGGCGTTTCTTCAAGTTAGGGAATAGAAAAAGTCACATGGGGCTAAATCCGGACTATAGGGAGGGTGAGGGATGCACTTTACGTTGATCTTTGCAAGATATTCAGCAACAACATTGACAATATGCGGCCGCGTATTATCGTGGTGCAGCATCCCCCCTGCTTCACGGAAATGTGGTCTTTTGCGCATGATATGAACTTGCACTGTTGTCAGGACATCCCTGTAGTATTGTCCAGTTACTGATGTGTGTGCAGGTACAACATGCTGATAAACCATTCCATGAATATCAAAGAATGAGATCACCATAACTTTCCCAGCAGAAGCAACCACTTTTACTTTTTGGGGGGTTGGTAATGAAGGAGATTTGCACACTGAGCTTTGCTGTTTGCTCTCAGGATCAAAATGACGTAGCCAAGTTTCACCAGCAGTGATTACGTTTGAAAGAAACTCCGGATGTTCCTCTATCATCAACTTTAACTGCATGCAGACCTGCATGCGAATGTCCTTTTATTCGGGAATCAACAGTCTTGGAACACATCGCGCACAAACACGTCTCATGTGTAATGTTTCTGTCACTAACGTGTGGGTGGTACCCAAACAAATGTTCAGTATTTCAGAAAGTGGTCTTAAGGTAATTCGTCGATCCTCTCTCACAATGGCAGTAGCAGTGTTGATGTTTTCCTCCGTAAGAGCAGTAACTGGAGCACCGGGTCCACCTTCCTTTGAAATTGATTGTCTCCCCTCTTTAAACATTTTAAAACACCTTCGAGCTGTGCTGTAGGGAAGAACAGACTCTCCATAGGCCTCATGTAACATTGTATAGGCCTCAACTGAAGATTTGTTGAGACGAAAGCAGAATTTCAAAGCCGCTTATTGTTCCTCGCGTGTTACCTCCATTGTAGCGGTAGGCGATACTGAACATGTCTGAACTTGTCTGGTTCTCACAGGCGGGAACCAGGAGTACCAACAATGAAACTACTACGGCGTGTTTGTTTCACATTAAGCTAAGAGAATATAATAAGATTGAATTTTAGTGCGAAAAATTATGACCGTAAAGAAATTATCATCATTCTTTTTTGAACAGCCCACGTACAAACAAATGTTTGGAAAGCGGATATTTGCATCACATCGCGAGAAACAAAAGACTTAAAAATGTGTAAGTTCTGCACGATACCTTGGAAATGGTTTATGCAGAAATAATTTTGTGCAAAAACCGTTTTTAATGAAATCTATATCTTTAATTAAATAAATGACTATCTGTCTCATAGTCTACTTGTTACACAAAGTTATATAAAATGCATTTTATTAGTCAGGCAAATGTTTTAAACGTAGGTTATTTAATCAAAGTTGTTAGAGCTGGTATTAAGGAAATATGAAAAGGACTTTCATTTAAAACAACTTGGAGAATTTTCTTTAAAGTCTTTGTGCCGCATTCTTGAAAGATATATTTCTACCCCTCTCACACCTTCATTGTATATAAAAACAAAAGAAGATAGAACTTAGTAGTTTGTTAAAATAATAGAAGAATGGAACGAAATTAAATACAACAAAACCAGTCTTGCCGATCATCCAAATCCACTGCTACTAGACAGTTTCCTACATCCTCCTCCACAACCGCAAAATAGAAGACTAGAAAGAAAATGACAAACAACCTGCTCATGTCTTTTGTATGTATGATAAAGTGGTGTTTGTTTTGTAATTATAAGTTTGCTAATATTTAAATGTAAGTGATGTAGGACTGTTATTGAACAACATCCTAACACACGCTTCAAGTGACGTAACATTACTCTTGCTCACAACTATAAGTATCATAAAGTATTTGGATACAATAAAGTTTATCGACAGTTAAAAAAAACAGTAACACAAATATTGTGTTAACATACTTTTATTTAACAGTTACTTGTAAAGTTGTACTTTAATAATATAAATTACCTACTAAAGTAACACTTTAAGATTAAGGATGGATAACATTTCACTTTAACTACTGTATCAATAAAATACAGTCACTAAACCTACATATCAAGTATGATATTTATTTCAGTTCTAAAAGTTAGTAATGAAATGTAAATTTTATAGCTTTGGTATAGATATTTCATACAATTAATTTGTATTAAACATTATTTTTCTTAATTAGTATGAATCAAGCACTGAATCAGTTGCCATTACTAAACCAACAGTTAAAACAAACGACTAGCCAACATCGATTCTCTCATGTTAGGTATTAATCAACGATACACATTCAATAGACCTATGTTCCAGAAAATAAAATTACAAATAATTTTTCTATTTCATTATAGTTTAATTTAAAAAGTAGTAAGCCTTTTTAATGATCAGAGTAAGTGTTGGATAAAACATTGTATGATCCTAGTGAATCAAGACTTATTTATACACTTATGGAAATTAACAAATGTTCCATTCGTGGGTAAAATATGTCTTGCTTCACTACTACCATAAATAGGTAACTATCTTGCCACTCCCTAACTCCTGCCTTTGATTCTCAGATATTATATGAACTGCAGTTAGAAACATTTTGTATATTCTTGATCTAGTTGGGGTAATTAACTTCAGCTATAAGATACGTATTACATAACCACCTCGCCTTCACTTTAGTTAAACAAAAGGTAACGCAACTGGTAATATACTTCCATTAGAAAAAAGAAAATTTACATCCTCTTCTCCATCTCTGAAGTGTTTTGAAACAGAAGTTTTGGTGTGGACAGAGACGCGCACGTCTGTCAAATGTTTCTTTTTTGTTCCGGAAATTGCGAAACATACGTTTCCAGTGGAATTTCGACAGGAAATTCTTGGTGACTAATATACTTCCTCTTGCCTGCATAGATTTGTTAAATTCACTTGACTTTCTCTACCCGTCATGATGTAGACTACAACTTCAACTTATTGACACAAAACCCTCGCTTTTCTACATAGTTTTTCTACGTGTTTTTCTCGTTTTGGGTTCAAGAAATCGAAGCGACAGTCAAATGTTTAAAATCAGCTGTCTAAATCCTGGTTTCGAAATTCCAGATTAATCACGGAAAACAAGTGAATGATTAAAGCAACACCAACTCCAATACTCAGACCATAATACAGATTCCAAGATGGCGCCCGTCGAAGCCCAGCGACTCTGGTTACGCAGAATAGGAAACTGTACACAATGGACATAATATAATCCATATTACGGAGCAGCGAGGTAACTCCTAAGCATTTATCACTTTATACTTTCAACTAAAATGTGTAATAACATAAATAAAGAACATCATGACAAATTCTAAGAGCTTATCACATTATATAGTAGCACGACATGCATTTTCCACCTTATACTTCCAATCAAAATTTAATTTATAAGGCATGACAACTCATAAGCATTAAACACAGCAAGCTTTATCTTATTGGACTGTATCATCCTATCGTCTGTAGCAAGTACTAAAGTTTTTTTTTTTTTTTTTTTTTTTTTTTTACATTGTTTACATGGTAACCTTTTCTGGCAAGGACATACTGCTTATACTATAATATTCAAGAGAACTCACCAGATTGGCCAGTTTACTCCAATTGTCACGTTTGGAGGTGTCAAGTTCCCTCACACTGCAAGATCCATTTAAAATTTTCCACTGGTAGGCTCATAATATTCCTTCTAGGTTATGAAATACTTTGAAACTTATTAAGTGAAGGAACATCAGTGAAGCTGGGATCTTGAATGTTATTGAAAAGAACGTAACTAATCGTCTTTAATAATGCCTATCAATGGGTTGAAATCTCCTCACCACTTCGGTTTTTAAGGACTCAAAACTGTCAATAACATCTTGTGCACACCAAATATTAAAATTATCTTCACTCTCTGTAAAATGTCTTGGATGCATTCTTCAGGATTTCGTATTTTCTGGTTGAGCTTTAATGTGTGATAGGATGGCTGATTCTTAAAAATCGTGGGGTAGGCATCATCTATTAATTTTTGTACTTTTCGAAGGGCACGAATTGGTTCACCATCATTTACTGGAAAGATGTCTTCCTTAACCTCAAAGCACTGTTCATAATGATGAATACAAACTACAGTTTTGTCATTTACTTTAAAATCTTTACAATGTATGATCCTGATCCACTTATCCCATTGCGATTTTTCCTTCGCAAATTTAAATGTCGTGTGAGGTGCACTACCATAATTAGATTGCAGCTGGGAACACAACAACGATGCATTTCGACAATATTTCACAGTATATATTTAGGTAAACGTTATCACTTTATGTTAAATACTTAACTATAAACTAACTCGTTAGTCACTAATTGCCACTGTAATATGAATTACATTAATTCTCAAACACACAATCAAAGTAAACAAACACACACTTTACTCTGTAGATATAACCACAACATAACAAGCTGGGCCACGAGCGCCGCCATTTTTCCTACAATCGATTCTCGTATTATGGTCTGAGTATTGGAGTTGGTGTTGGTTAAATAATACTTGTATAAAATGGCTAGTCATTTGTTGTTGTTAGGTTATTTTTAAGACGCTACTGCCAGCCTATTGAGACGGCTACTGCGTCTGAGTATGACGTTGAGTCCAGGAAGCTCTGATTTCCGCAGTGTAAATACATAAAGGCAGTGTTATCTTACTACAGCTTCATTCTTGTCCTCGTTGTAAATCGGAATAATGCCTTGCATATTGGCCCTGAGTAAGGTATTAGTAGTGATGGGAGCTGATATGGTCCCACAGGGTGAATGCGTGTAGTAATTTCAAGGTGTCAGCACGTCTTACTGCGCAGACGAAGAAGAGGTGATTAATATCACCTCTTCTTGCACATTCACATAGGTCGTTATCTCGTCGCCCTATTCTTAGGAGGTACACCGGTGTTAATGCCACTTGAAATAGTATTCTGAAATATAGTGATAACGCCTTCCTTGTTAAATGCGGCGTGTTAATGAAAGTACTCAAGGCGTTACTACCCTGTCCGGCTGAGCAGGTTGTCTTTGTGTTATTGTGTGTCATATTCCTCGCTATGTCTGTTGGTGGTATGAGGTATTCGTTTGATACCGGTTTATTGATAGTGGCTTCTCGCACTGCCTCATCCACTCTCTCGTTTCCAAGAATTACTACATGGCTCGGAATCCATATAGGTAAGTTCCATCTCTGTCGTCGGCGGTAAAATTTCCAACAGGTTTCGTACAATTATCTCATATGGATCGTTTTACCCCCTTCACTGGTCTTTGTAGTGCCGTTAGCAAGCTAAGGGAGTCGGAGTGTATTAATACTTTTGTTGATCCGTGACTTTGCACATATTTCAGTGCCCGGTATATAGCTATGCTTTCTGCCGTATATATCGATGTATCCGTATGCAGTCGCCATGTCATTTTGTCCTGAATTCCATATATAGATACCTGCACTTGTACCTGTTGTCGTTTTTGATCCGTCTGTGAATATGATAACTGGCGACTGTGTACGCCTGGTAGCTAAAACTGGTGATATAAATTCCCGCCATGCCTGTTCGTAATCTGTCGCCACTCTCTTAAAATATTGCGTGTCTACTTTAATGTTGGGTGGCAGTTCGTATGGTGGCTTATGTAATAAGTATATGGGCCACGTCGGTGTCCTGTAAATGTATGTATGAGTTTGAAATGCCACTATACAACGTGTCAGTGGACGGTGAAGATGTCCATCCTCTTCCCGTTCCTGTCTCATTAGTTCTGTTAGTCGATTCAGTTTGGGAAGCAATATATTCTGCGTGTGTGTAGGCAGATCTGCTGTAAAGCGACATCCGTTTTTCCACGACCTTTCTTGTATGTCATATGTTGGGAAATGTTTGGAAGGGAGGAGTTTCGCCGGTCGTCCTGGAATACTGAAAACTATATTATACAATTGGTAGAAGAAGGACTCCAGTTGTCGACGCACACCCTCGGTTGGTGCTGGTGCCATTAATAATCCATACTCAAGGCGGGAGTGTATTAAAGTTGGTATTTATTTCAGCATGAGTCGGGGGTGCATGCCCCAATGGTTTGCTGCCATTGCTCCAAATAACAATTTCAACTTCGTCAATTTCGATAGTAATGTCTGATAATGTGTTGTGTATTGCTGGTTCTGTTGTAAGTGCACCCCTAGAAATTTGATACTTCGCACTGGTCGGATTATATGATCTTGTATTCTCAGTGTGCATTGTGATGCACGAATTGATTTCTGGAAATGTACGCTGTGTTTTCTTTTTAAGTCTATTTCCATGCCTATATCACTTAGATACTTGAAGACCTTGTTGCAATCTGCCTCAAATTGTGGTACGTCTGTCTGCGACCCCAGTGATATTGGTGTGTATATCACTATGTCGTCTGCAAATTGTAGAATCCTAGCCGTGACCCTTGTGGACGAGATAATATCTCCAACATACAACGGGTAAAGCAGTGGACTGAGTGACGATCCTTGGATCAAGCCTCTTGATGTTGACCGACTGTTTGTGTTTCTCATGTACGTTGCCAGGGAAGTTTGTCGATGCCTATATAGGTTTTCTACCAACACCAACTCCAATACTCAGACCATAATACGAGAATCGATTGTAGGAAAAATGGCGGCGCTCGTAGCCCAGCTTGTTATGTTGTGGTTATATCTACAGAGTAAAGTGTGTGTTTGTTTACTCTGATTGTGTGTTTGAAGAATTAATGTAATCATATTACAGTGGCAATTAGTGACTACCGTGTTAGTTTATAGTTGAGTATTTAACATAAAGTGATAACGTTTACCTAAATATATACAGTGAAGTACTGTCGAAATGCATCGTTGTTGTGTTCCCAGCTGCAATCTAATTATGGTAGTGCACCTCACAGACATTTAAATTTGCGAAGGAAAAATCGTAATGGGATAAGTGGACCAGGAACATACATCGTAAATATTTTAAAGTAAATGACAAAACTGTACTTTGTATTCATAATTTTGAACAGTGCTTTGAGGTTAAGGAAGACATCTTTCCAGTAAATGATGGTGAACCAATTCGTGCCCTTCGAAAAGTACAAAAATTAATAGATGATGCCTACCCCACGATTTTTAGATAATCAGCCATCCTATCACACATTAAAGCTCAACCAGAAAAGACGAAATCCTGAAGAATGTATCCAAGACATTTTACAGAGAAGATAATTTTAATATTTGGTGTGCACAAGATGTTATTGACAGTTTTGAACCTAAGTGGTGAGTCTATTTTAACCCATTGATAGTTATTATTAAAGACGATTAGTTACGTTCTTTTCAATAACATTCAAGATCCCAGCTTCACTGATGTTCCTTCACTTAATAAGTTTCAAAGTATTTCATAACCTAGAAGGAATATTATGAGCCTATCAGTGGGAAATTTCAAATGGCTCTTGCAGTGTGAGGGAACTGACACCTTCAAACGTGACAATTGGAGTAAACTGGACAATCTGGTGAGTTCTCTTAAATATTGTAGTATAAGCAGTATGTCCTTGCCAGAAAAGGTTACCATGTAAACAATATAAAAGAAACTTTAGTACTTGCTACAGACGATAGGATGATACAGTCCAATAAGATAAAGTTTGCTGTGTTTAATGCTTATGAGTTGTCATGCCTTACAAATTAAATTTTGATTGGAAGTATAAGGTGGAACATGCATAGTACTGGTCGTGCTACTATATAATGTGATAAGCTCTTAGAATTTGTCATGATGCTCTTTATTTATGTTATTACACGTTTTAGTTGAAAGTATAAAGTGATAAATGCTTAGGAGTTACCTCGCTGCTCCGTAATATGGATTATATTGTGTCCATTGTGTATAGTTTCCTATTCTACGTAACCAGAGCCGCTGGGCTTCGACGGGCGCCATCTTGGAATCTGCATTATGGTCTGAGTATTGGAGTTGGTGTTGTTTTCTACGAGTCTACCAATAATCCCAGGAATCCCGTATATTGCGAGACGTTCTGTTAATCGCTGTATGCAGACATGGTCATATGCTGATGACAAATCCAAGAACAGGGTGAATATGGACTATACTGAACCTGTTGACAAACTTTCTCCACTCAAATTGTAATAATTGTACAATCAACATTTCAGTTTTCCCAAAGACGAGTAACTGAGAAAATTTGTAATCTATTTATTAATTAAATTTTTATGTTATGTTCCTTTCCACTGCCTCCCTTATGTAGAATGTTGTGGTTTTCTAAAAGTCATGTTGCCAACACTGAATGCTACGCAAGACAAATGAATATCAAATGAGAAAGGTAAACCTGTGGCCTCGTTTCGAAATCAACAACTACTCACAAAATAAAATCTTACTTTTTACTCTTGTATGATAAACAACTATTCTTACATAGACATTTATATAACAAGATTTTCTTTATTTCTTATGAATGATCAGTTTATACAAATTATATACGCTTACTTTCGTAGGAAAGGATGATGATAGCCTTCAGCAAAATATAACACCAGCTATAGTGAATGTTTTAAATTGGTTTAAATTCAATAAGTTGCTTGTAAATTTTCAGCATAAGGCTTGTAGGAAAAAGGGAAACCCTTCCATCAGAATTGGCTCCAGATTGATGAATTTTGAACAGCAAACTAAATTGTTAGGACTATGGGTAGACAAAAATTTAAGTTGGAACAACCATATAGAAAATTTAGCAGAGAAGCTGAGCCGTGTTTATTTTGTTTTACATCAGCTGAAGCCTCGAGTAGAATTTACTACACTCAGAACCTGTTACTTTGCTTACTTTCATTCACTACTATCATATGGACTACCATTGTGGGGAAATACTACAAATAGTAAGATGATATTTAAGCTACAAAACAAAGCATTACGAATTATGGTTGGTATTCCAAAAATGGAAAGCTGCAGAAATCATTTCAGAGTTTTGAATATTTTGACCCTACCAAGTTTATATATGAAACAGTTATTGATTTACATGAAGACTAATACTGCGAACTATGTCACACACCCATAACACACGTAATAAAAACAAATTACACACCTATATTCATAAAACAAAACTATCTGTCAAATACATGGGTTTAAAGCTATACAACCACTTGCCAAATCAATTAAAAAAACATACCCTCTATAAATAAGTTTAGGCATACCACCAGGCAGAAGACAAGTCCTCGGGCATCCCGAAGTTCCTCCTCTGAGGTTTCTTCTGGCGAGGACTCTGATCGACGACTGTCATCCTCGTCGATCTCCGTGTCCAACCGGTTTGGGGTGCTTGAACCGAAGTTTTCAATCGTGAAAAGGGCCTCATCCGTAGAAGAAATGGAGCAGGAAGATCTGGACCATACTGCGAGGACGTCTATTATAAAACGACAGGAAAAACCTGCTGAAAGTGCTAGCCCAGCCCCAAAGAAAAGGAACAAATTGATTCGACCATCTCTGGGCAGGTAGCTCTTGTCATGGCAAGTTTTTATTGAAAGTAGTATTTTTTTATGCCTTTTGGTATTTTATGAGTAATTATAGCTTTCTATTGTTGTTTTTTTTTTACCCATTTGGGCTTATTTATTTTATAGTCATTTTTGGTATGTTTTTTTTTTTTAAATTTTGACTAATTTATATCTGGCTATTGCCGTGAATTAGTTTTTGTAAGGGCGCTGATGACCAAGCAGTGAGCGCCCTTATATCCAATTCATCATCATATAAATAAGTTTAAGGCAGAGCTACACAATTTCTTAAAAAAATCAGTTTTACTCAGTAAATGAATACTTAGAATACAAATCAGGTATAGCATAAATTAATCAGTTTGCTGTGCACAATTATATTAATGTATTCTATTTCTATTGTTGTTTCGTATGTCCGAGATTGGAAGACTCATCAACGAAGAACTTTAGCTGACCAAAGCATTAAAATTAAATGTAATACTAGAGTCAGTGTCTGCATAAATATTCATAACTGAGTTGATTTGTTATTGTACTCAAGTATCTTAATAAATAGTAATTTGTGTAAATTATCTGTAAACTTTAGATTGTAAATGCCTCATAGATGAATTGTAAATATTGTTAAATACACTAACTATATTGACAATGCCTATAATTCTGTATGAATTCCTGTGGCTAATAAACATTGTATTGTATGAAGAAGTTATACAGAGGTTTCCGGAAAATGCAACACATATTTTATTTTCGTTTAGGTATCTTAGATGTGATATTTTAATAAGAATCCTAGAGACAATGTCTGAGAAAATTAAAATTACTGAACAAATCTGTAAAGAGTAGATGTTGGTGGGGAGGTTTTCTCAAAAATCCACGTGTCTCTTTTTTGTAAGATACTGATTTTATCTTTAAACTTAGTTTTCTTCTCCGCTTAGACTCGAATGAAGTGTCAGAATAGTAAATAGGTTTTTTAATGTATTACGTCTTAATGTGACACCACACGCAGTGCAGAATACCACATTTTATTTGGAGAGGAGCTTGCTTGACGTCACACTGCGATTAGTTAAGGTACCTGCTGAGCGTCGATTGTCTTTTTACATGCTTATGCATTGTAGTTCTGTTTTTGGTATTTTTTTGTGGCTCTTTATCGGTTATTTGATGGGAGAATTACTTGGAGCCACATTCGAACTCAAAAACTCTAAAAACTTCTTCTCTAGGTTGAGAAGATGATATCGAATTGAGAGAAGGTTATTTCCAGCAAGATGGAGCAATGTGCCATACATCTAATGACGTCGTGGAAATTGTAACCAGTTTATTTGATAATCAAATAATCTCAAAAGGTCTGTGGCCCCCAGATTCCCTGACCTAACCTCAGCGGACTTTTTCTTGTGGGGGTATTTAAAAAATAAAGTGTACAAGAATAGGCCACGCACAATTGATGTTCTCAAGGAATCCATTCGAACCGAAATAAGTAACATTGGCGAGGATACTCTCCGTAAAACTTCAGAGAATATGGTGAGACAAGTACAAACATGTATAGATGCTGGTGGAGGACACTTCCAACATTTTCTCTGAGATGTAAATAGTGTAATGTAATCTCCTAATTGTGTATTATATTCTCCAAAAGTTGCACGCGTGTTCTATTATTGGTTCAAAAGTTATGACCTATTGAAATAGTTCAGGTGTATATGGATCGCACTGTACATGGCAAAGCGTTGAAGCGTATGTGAAACAATGGAGTATTTACGCAAGCCTATGGCATGACAGGACAGAAAACACTGTTCAGGTACACTCACAGTAACGTGTCATACATCGGCAGGCGCTGATTGAATATTGTTGTTTCAAGCGACAAAACGGACGGCTGCAATCGTGATTTACTTTCGTGTATAATAATTAACTGGCTAACGTTTCATATCAGACACACAGCTCTATTTATGTTTTGTACTTACTGTAAGTCAGTTACTAATCTTTGTTTCACAATAAAAAAAAAAAAAAACCCTTGCTCCGCTGACATGTATCCCTCCGTGTACCATTGCCTTCCCCTTTCCCCTTGTTGGCTAATACTTTCGCACCGTAAGCGTTGCTTTCACAACACGTGAAAACCTGCAGTAAACGTCATAATACGAAGATAGATGTAATTGCCACGAAGATAGATAAAATTATACAATTACACAAATGCAACGGGGAAAGGTGTGCCATCATGTGGACGAAATAAAACAGGAGTATTAGGGAAAAGATGCGCTAACGGAAGAAAAAATTGAAAGAATAATAATTGAAGACAATAGGATTTAAAGTGACGAGGATGACTGATAATGACTTGGAGTACTGAAAGTAAGTTGTGGAAGAAAAGATGATGATGAACCTCGTTGGATTCTAGTAGTTCGACGGCTGCTCTGGTGTTCGCATAAGCTCTTATTTTTTGGGTCGGTCTCAGATGGGAAGTGATAATTCAGTTATAAATAAAATAAAATGATAGTTCCTCCTTTCTTCTATAAAAATTGGTATTTTAATTAAAATGAAACTTTTTCAACTATTAGTTACTCTTTTCAATGCTTTATATACGTTGATAGTACACTTGTTTGTGTAATTGTTTACAACCTTCCACTTTCTAATGCAAGCACAAACTCTGCAGAAATGCAGACACACGCAAATTACACCTTCAAACTTTCACGTCCATTTACAGAAGGAAAACTGGATTTTATAATTCTGCCGTTGCCATAACAACTAAACATCTTTCAACTGTTCTACATTACATCGTCATTTTTTAAATAAATTTTTCTTAGCGTAATCTTAACATTTATATAATAATAATAATAATAATAATAATAATAATAATAATAATAATAATAATAATAATAATAATAATAATAATAATAATAATAATAATAATAATAATAATAATAATAATAATAATAATAATAATAATAATAATAATAATAATAATAATAATAATAATAATAATAATAATAATAATAATAATAATAATAATAATAATAATAATAATAATAATAATAATAATAATAATAATAATAATAATAATAATAATAATAATAATAATAATAATAATAATAATAATAATAATAATAATAATAATAATAATAATAATAATAATAATAATAATAATAATAATAATAATAATAATAATAATAATAATAATAATA
Source organism: Mantis religiosa (assembly GCA_030765055.1). Lineage (NCBI taxonomy): Eukaryota > Metazoa > Arthropoda > Insecta > Mantodea > Mantidae > Mantis > Mantis religiosa. The sequence goes on along the minus strand of CM060957.1, from coordinate 7,677,775 downwards.
ATAATAATAATAATAATAATAATAATAATAATAATAATAATAATAATAATAATAATAATAATAATAATATAATTAATATAATAATTCTGCAGAAATGCAGACACACCTTCACACTATCACGTCCATTTGCAGAAGACAAAATGGAGCAAGCAGAGAAATTGTCGTTGGAAGGGGGTCCCACCTAAGGTGGTGGAAATGAAATGAAATGTGCAGTGTTTAACGCCCGCTTTTACTACATACGGCACCACAGGAGATGACACTGATGATACATGAGATGAAGATGGAGCACCACTGGAATGAGATGGCGGGGGAAACCGGAGATCCCAGAGAAAACCCGCCCCAGCACCGTGTTGTCCACCACAAATCTCACTTTGCGGTCGCCTGGGATCGAACCCGGGCCGCCTTGGTGAGAGCCAAGCGGTCTAACCACTGAGCCACGGTGCGTGGTGGAGCCTTCCGACGGATACCATTCCAGGACTAGGTTCTTTACTGGTTGAAAGACGGGGTTTGAAATGAAGACGGTGTTAAACGGTGGCATTGTTTTGGGGAATGTTTTGATACTTGAAACTTTGGTATGTTAGAAAGATGGAGAGTGAGATATTAGAATAGAAGTTATCTGAGAGATTTTATTTTATTTTCCCAGGGGATGAAGGTATTCAGGGTGGATGTAGGAGGAGCCTGGGATGCTTGTAGCACTCCCCGGGGTCGATATCATACTGCCCGAGGCCGCGGATGAAGGCGTTGAAATTATGGGAAAGGGAGTCGAAAAATTTTTGAGATAGGGAGAGGATGTAGCCAGCAAGGAGTGGAAAGGAACGGTCACGATGAATATACCAGTCGGCACTGACAGCAGTACGGAGGAAGCGATTTTGGAGGGTTTGGAGGTGTTGCATGTGGGTTTTAGCAGCGGTGGCCCAGACTGGGCAGGCGTAGGTGAGGACGGGACGGAGGACTTATTTGTAGAGGAGAAGTTTGTTTGGCAGTGACATGGCGGAGTTTCGGTGGCATAGTGGGTAAAGTAGTGCCATCTTGCGAGCAACCTTGGTGTGCAGGGTGCCGATGTGGGCCTTCCAGATATGCTTCTGGTCCAGCGTGATGCCTAGGTATTTGGCTGTAGTGGACCAATGGACCGAACCACCAGCAATACGGAGCTCAGGAACATCAGCCTCCAAGCGCCTTGTGAAGGTGACAGTCTGTGACTTGGTGGAGTTCACAGTGAGGCACCAGGTATTAAACCAGGTTGTGAGGTTGTCTGCATAGAGTTGAAGACGGTTAACACTACCTGGTGACGTGAGGAGGCGGTGGTTATGGCGGTATCGTCAGCAAATCGGCACAACGTACAGCCTTGATAAGAGGGCAAGGTGTTGGTGAAGATGAGGAAGAGCAGGGGGCCAAGGACACTCCCTTGGGGGACCCCCGCGTGAATGGAGTGGGAGGTGGAAGAAATGTCTTCCTTGGTGACACTGAAGGTGAAGGTAGGAGGGGATGAGATGGATAATATAAGGAGGGAAGTGGTAGTGGATGAGGCGGTGGAGGAGGCCTTCGTGCTAGACAGAGTCGAAGGCGCGGGTAAGGAATAAGGCAAAGACAAAGTGCCGGTTTTTGAATCCTTTGATGATTTCGTCGACTAGACGAAGAAGTTGATGTACCGTGGAATGTTGCTGACGAAAACCAAATTGCTCCTGGCGAAGTATTGGCTGCAATGAGAGGCTTTGCTGATGCCGGGCTTCAATGATCTTCTCGAAGACCTTGGTCAGAATCGGCAGAAGGCTGATAAGAAAAAATGGCTTCAAGTGCCTCAGCTTTTATAGTTCTGCCGTTGCCATAACAACAACCACACATCCTTCAACTTTTCTACATATATCGTCATTCTTTTTAAATAAATTTTTCTTAACGTAATTTTAACATTTAAATAATAATTCTTTTACTCATTTTAATTAAAAAATAAACTTAAAATAACTACTTAAAGCGTTTCAACTTAAAAGACGAAGATATGTCAGGAATGGAGGAATTAAATATGATTAAAGGTAAAATTGTTTAACTCAGCGTTAAGTTATTGTGTGTAAGTGAACAACCTTTCTGAAACTATAGTATTTGATTTATTGGGGACTGTACGACTTCCCTAAATAGCGACGAGTGAAATAAAAATCCACTGATACTTGAGAGGGTGAAGTCATCGCAGTGCGATATCGCTGACAGTGAAGGTCAGGGAAAACAACTTTCATTTAAATATTTCAGTGTTCAAGAACCATTTCTGCACCTATAACTTTGATATCAGAAAGGAACTGTCACGTAGTCACAATCTGAAGTTGAACTTTCTCTAAGTTTCCCAACCGATTATTTACGAGTATTTCATCTAGCTTCTGGAAAGTCCAAATTCTCTGAATGGTGAACATTCAGCATAAAGGAGTTTTGTTAACAATAGACGTTGGGTTTAAGGAAAATCCGAAAGGAACTGTTAAATGTGGGAAAAGTGTCCTGCTTATTCTAAACAAACCTGTTTGGAATTATTTAAGTATTCTTACAGGTCACAATCCCATTGAAGAAAGGAGTTTCCTCCAAATCAACACTATTTCTGCTAGGTAAAAGGGGGAAAAACAAAACACTACCAGAATCGACGGAAAAGAAATGTATTGCTGGGTCTTGGTGTGGGAGACAGGCGGAGATCAATGGTAGTTCTAATTGGAGACGCTAGACTGCGATAAGATCGCACCAGGACTCCTCTTTTTGGGCAAATTGAGGGACCGCCAGCATATATCAGACAGCGTGACGTATTTATGGCTTCCTCGCACCTCTTTTGTTTTCCCAGTTGCTGCGGATGCCATCTGCATTGTCTGAGGAAATTCCGACCTGCCAGGGAGCGAAAAACAGAGAAATTATCAGCTAAAAGCAAATACGCTTGCCGCGCGTTTATCTTTTCCTAGAATCTTCCTCTCCAGGTGGCGCATAAGGCACACAAATGTCCAGCAACTCAAAAGGAAGTAATATGTTAATTTTTAGTCAATGTTTCTCAAATATTGCAGCAAATACTTGTATACTATTTTTGTGGAACACAATTACACAAAGTACATTACACTACTGTGTATTTTTAAGACACGTTGTACAAAGATATGCATTTATGATACAAAAAGTCAAAGTACATTTTTAGATAATGACCTATAAGTACGAGGACTGTTCAATAAAGAATGATCATAATTTTTTTACGGTCATAATTTTTCGCACTAAAATTCAATCATTATATTCTGTTAGCTTAATGTGAAACAAACACGCCGTAGTAGTTTCATTGTTGGTACTCCTGGTTCCCGCCTGTGAGAACCAGGCAAGTTCAGACATGTTTAGTATCGCCTATCGCTGTAATGGAGGTAACACGCAGTTAAAGTTGATGTTAGAGGAAGATCCGGAGTTTGTTTCAAACGTAATCACTGCTGATGAAACTTGGCTACATCATTTTGATCCTGAGAGCAAACAGCAAAGCTCAGTGTGGAAGTCTCCTTCATCACCAACACCTAAAAAAGCAAAAGTGGTTGCTTCTGCTGGGAAAGTTGTGGTCATCTCATTCTTTGATATTCATGGAATGGTTTATCAGCATGTTGTACCTGCACACACATCAGTAACTGGACAATACTACAGGGATGTCCTGAAAACATTGCAAGTCCATATCAGGCGCAAAAGACCACATTTCCGTGAAGCAGGCTGGATGCTGTACCACGATAATGCGCGGCCGCATATTGCCAATATTGTTGCTCAATATCTTGCAAAAATCAACGTGAAGTGCATCCCTCACCCTCCCTATAGTCCGGATTTACCCCATGTGACTTTTTTCTATTCCCTAACTTGAAGAAACGCCTTCGTGGGAGGCATTATCCATCATCAGAAGCAGTGGTGAAGGCTACGGAGGCGATTTTGAAGGATCTCTCAAAAATGGTATCCAGCATGTCTTTGAAGACTGGCAGAAACGCTGAGACAAGAGTATCGCATTCAGGGGAGACTATTTTGAGAAGGACCATCAAAATTATGAGGATGAATAAGGGAACGTGTCAAAAAAAATTGGGATCATTCTTTATTGAACAGCTCTCGTATTTTTAAAGTCCTGTAATACAAATGTCAATTGTGGAGATGCTTTTTATTCAACATTAGTGGCATATTCCCTTAAATAACTATTCCATTTACATGCCGCGTATTTAATACTAATTTTTAACAAGGCCTCGGCGGGTACCGACATGGATAGTCGAGGGTCGTTCAGGCACACATCCGCAAATGGGAGCTCAGAGGCTCAGAACTGCCTAATTGTCCGCCTCCGTAGTATAGATGATAATGTGTCTGCCTCACTTTCAAGAAGTCCCGACTTCGAATATCGGTCTGGCTGAGTTACTTGGATAAGGTTTTTCCCGAGGTTTCTCCTTATCCTGAAAGACCAAGGTCGGGTAACTCTTAGCTTTATGAATCCTGAACTCTTTTGAACATCATTTCATTCATCGTCCGATATGACTTAACGTTGGAGGTTTTCTCTTATCCTAAAAGATGAATGTCTGGTAACTCTAAGCTCTATGTACCCTGTACTCATTTGAACATCACTTCATTCATCGTCTGATATGACTTAACGTTGGAGGTTTTCTCTTATCCTAAAAGATGAATGTCTGGTAACTCTAAGCTCTATGTACCCTGTACTCATTTGAACATCATTTCATTCATCGTCCGATATGACTTAACGTTGGAGGTTTTCTCTTATCCTGAAAGATGAATGTCTGGTAACTCTAAGCTCTATGTACCCTGTACTCATTTGAACATCATTTCATTCATCGTCCGATATGACTTAACGTTGGAGGTTTTCTCTTATCCTGTAAGATGAATGTCTGGTAACTCTAAGCTCTATGTACCCTGTACTCATTTGAACATCATTTCATTCATCGTCCGATATGACTTAACGTTGGAGGTTTTCCCTTATCCTGAAAGATGAATGTCTGGTAACTCTAAGCTCTATGTACCCTGTACTCATTTGAACATCATTTCATTCATCGTCCGATATGACTTAACGTTGGAGGTTTTCTCTTATCCTGTAAGATGAATGTCTGGTAACTCTAAGCTCTATGTACCCTGTACTCATTTGAACATCATTTCATTCATCGTCCGATATGACTTAACGTTAGAGGTTTTCTCTTATCCTGAAAGATGAATGTCTGGTAACTCTAAGCTCCATGAACCCTGTACTCATTTGAACATCATTTCCTTCATCGTCCGATATGACTTAACGGAGGTTTTCTCTTATCCTGCAAGATGAATGTCTGGTAACTCTAAGCTCTATGTACCCTGTACTCATTTGAACATCATTTCCTTCATCGTCCGATATCACTTAACGTTGGAGGTTTTCTCTTATCCTGCAAGATGAATGTCTGGTAACTCTAAGCTCTATGTACCCTGTACTCATTTGAACATCATTTCATTCATCGTCCGATATTACTTAACGTTGGAGGTTTTCTCTTATCCTGCAAGATGAATGTCTGGTAACTCTAAGCTCTATGTACCCTGTACTCATTTGAACATCATTTCATTCATCGTCCGATATGACTTAACGGAGGTTTTCTCTTATCCTGCAAGATGAATGTCTGGTACCTCTAAGCTCTATGTATCCTGTACTCATTTGAACATCATTTCATTCATCGTCCGGTATGACTTAACGTTGGAGGTTTTCTCTTATCCTGAAAGATGAATGTCTGGTAACTCTAAGCACTATGTACCCTGTACTCATTTGAACATCATTACATTCATCGTCCGATATGACAACGTTGGAGCACCTAAGTGAAAAAAAAAAAAAAAGAATCTGTCTGCTTGAAGAAATGTTATAACGTCAATTTCTTCTAATAACATATTATCAATCCCAATTTCTTATTATTAATAGGTATTTAATAAAAGTAGGGAGCAAAAATGGCATGTTCTCTCACTAATTAATTACCTCACTGATTAGACCTCCTAAAATCTGTTTTAAACTCATATTTGTTTTCCTAAGAAACTCTATCAATAACAACGCCAAAAATAGTTTTTGTGTATTGGGATGCCATTTGTTTGTAAACTGAGCAATGATATAGCATTTTAACCAACATAATAAAGGCAAATCTATTTTGAAATTCACCGAGTAAGACCTTATCTGAACGTTAATCAATTACTCTTCTGATTCTTGTTAAGAAAGGATCACTTAATCCGTTTATGAGTCATGTCGTGTTTTAAATATTTCAGTTTATTCTGGTTTCGGTTTTCAAATCTATGACAAAAGAAAGCTATAGCAGAACAATTTGTTCACGGCCTCCTTGAGCAGTATCTACAGAAAGACAGTCGCTTGTTCTGTCTTGACACATTTATCGTTACGAAATGGGAATGGTAAACGAAATTTGTCTTATTATTTGAACACTGATGGTAATTTAGTTTTGCCGTTCTCGTTTGTGAGCCATATTCCCTGAACACACAATTTCCTGTGCAGAAGCACATGCAGATTCGTGGCAGGGGTAGCCCAAATAAAAAGTGTCGCCACAAAAGGCCACATGCAAATAGCAGTCCTAGTTTGTGAGGCTTAGATATATTCTGGTCACGCTTCACGCTCCAAATCTGGTGGTACAATGCAGTTTCAAATTTCATGCCTCATTATGTTAAACGCCTTTGTATGAGGTGTCGTCAGCTCACGGCTGTGGCACTTAGTGATATTTCAATCCCTGCTAACTCCACCTACAGCCGCTTTTCTCTACAATAAATCCAACTTGTTTTGCGCGTGTGACGTAATTCGTCGTGCATTTGTAAATTATTGCTTGACGCCGAGCTTGTGGTGCTTTGGTATTCCTCGGCGTTGCATTCTGTCTTGCATAATTAAAATATGAGCTTATTGCAATAGTGCTGCGAGGATAGGAATAATGCAGGTTACAGGTCATGGGCTGAATATTCACACCTCTACAAGATAACCTCGAAAACATCACGTGGCTCTTTTTATTAATGCTACTTATTGCGCAATTATTAGAGTGGAATAAAATTAATTGCAGCAAAGTGATTATGAAACATAAACAAAGAAAAAGTTGATAAACTTGGTAGAACTCTTGCATTTCCTTATTTTCTTGATGTGTAACGCTTTCAAAGAGGGATGACTGTTATGAATTAAGAAATTTAAAAAAAGAAACCCCAAAAATTTGGAAAATACGAAGTTAAACTAAGATACCGTTCCACAGTAGAAGTACAGTACGTACGCTACAAAACTTGGCCGTAAGGCACATGGCTCGTGTAATCTCCACTGTATTTCCCTGCGTGTACGTCCTAGATATGTTCTAATCGTCACATGTGCTTCAGTTCTCCGTAAGGGGGGTCCGTCCCCTTCAGCTGCTGTGGTACGGGCGCTGCCGACCCCTAGCACTCGTGGTACCTCTGGCGTTACTAGAGGAACCTCGGGCCGAACATTCGAGCCCCTCCCGTAGGGGAGTTGTTCGGATTGAGTTGGACTCGAGGGGGCAGTGGTTCCCGATACCCGTGGGAGATCGGGTACGTCTCCGGACGGGGTTGAGAGAAGCCATATATTCCCACGTACTAGCCAGCATAGCTAGTAGAAGGTGTGCTAGATCACCAGGCGGCCCCACCGAGGTTGAGCGGTAGCCCTCCCCTTTGGGGTTGGCGCTGTAAGTGGCGTATCCACTTCCATCCCTTCTTGAGTCAAAATAGAATGCCTCTTACCGTAATACACAAGTAGATACGCCTCCAACTTCAAGTTCTTTAAGAAGACTGCTTTCTTGGTTTCATAGCCAATAAGCCAACTCAGAGCTTTTGATTGACCAAATATTGTCAGAATATAACCATACAACCGTAAGGCTTCCTCCGTAATATCTGGATATGAATTCCATAGAATTAATATGGACAGATGCCAAACAATGGGTAACGTAATCTTTAAAATGAAAGACGAAGAGTTATGCCGCCAATGTTTTGAGCAAATTGGACAAATGGAATGGGAAAAAGGTACGCCATCATGCGGACGAAATAAAATCGGAGTATTAGGAAAAAGATGACTAACGGAAAAAAAATTACAATGATTATAACTGAAGACAGATGAAAATCAGTGACGAGCATGACAGTAATAATGACACAACAGACAAAATATGCAGAATTAAAATATGATTAAAGGCCAAATTGTTTAACACAATGTTAAGTTATTGTGTGTAACTAAAAAACCTTTCTGCAACTGTTGTATTTAATTTGTTAGAGACTGTACGACTTCTTTGAATAGCGACGAGTGAAATAAAAATCCAGTGATACTTGAGAGGGTGAAGTCAACGCAGTGCGATATTACTGCCACTGAAGGTCACCGAAAGCAGGTAAGAGACTCGCATCAAAGCTTTATCGTTTAATTTATTACCGAATGAAGAAAGAACTGTTCCTACTGTTCATATATTTGTGTAAACTGAATTAAACGTACATTTCGATAATGTCGGATATATTCTCAGAACTGCTGACACATTTTACTGAGCTCCGGGAGATCTGTTGTGCAGTATGACACATTAGAAGCACTCATTAAGAAAATGAGATGAAAATACACTCAGTGGCATTCCAATCAGCCGCTTACAAATATGAGGTCAACTTGTTTGTCCAGATTTTACTGGAATCCAAAAGACTCTCCCATAGTGAACTTAAGACCAAGGGCAAATGCATCAGAGGCGATCCTTACTCGACCTACTGATCTCAAGGTCGCCGGTTCAAAACCTTGCCCATGTAGAAGAAATTCTGGCACACCGACGTCAGATATCATCCTGGATAGTTAACTAACAAAATAATTTAAATTATCCCTCTCCTCATAAATTCATTTGCTTTACATTATGCTCATACAGGCTAAAACTAATGCATTAGTACCCGATTCCACCAACAAATGTTAAGACTTAACACGAGTTTAGCAATAGTTAAAACAAAAATTGTATTTCACCAACAAGTATTAGCTTAACACTCCTGTTAAATCTCTTGTTAAACTAACAAGCCAGATTTCTGATCTTAAGTCCTTAACAATTGTAAATAGTCAAGATGGTGGACGTGAACGCAGCTGTTGTCTGAATGGCATTCGTACGGCCTATGAGGAGAAATGATTTTGAGGAGCTATCAAAAGAAAATGTTCTAGAGGTATAGACTGTCAAAACAAGTTGTTATGAAGGTTACTGAGGAAATGCAAGAGAGGTTAGAACATGCATAGAACATGCTGATCTCGCCTTTGCTTCAATTATTAATAACTTTGCGACTTTATAATTCACTGAATTATGTGAATAATACACTGTCCACCTCCCGTCTTGAAACGTTCAAGTCACTTGTCCTTCGCACCTCGTATTAAATTTACCTAATACTGAGGAAGCTGTTTGGTGCTTGTAGTAGTGACACATGTATTTGAATGAAATTCGTTTCCAATATTTTCCCACGTGACATCTTTCCCGTTTACATTCACCGCATCCGTTCTATTTTCCACGTTATCCTTATATCTCATCACCAATTATTTCTACATCGATGAGAAATTTGTTCCACGGCTTTTGTTTACGATATTGTTTATCCGCCATTGTTATAGCTATGTACAGACGTAAATGAAAACAAAAGCGCATCGCAGAAAATAATACGACTCGTCCGTAGCCTTCTAAAGCTGTAATATTTACAAGTCTCCTGGCGTTAACACGTGTTTGTTCACATTTTCAGAAAACAAGTTGGTGAAATGCATGAAATTTAACAGCTTTGTTAGCGCTATGACAATTGTTACGTTACATTTGTTAACGTCGATTTTAACATCTGTTGGTGAAAGCGGGCATAAGACTCATATGTGACAGAAAAAGAAGTAAAATTGACCCCGAAGGGGTGAGAATGGTAATATTTTATTATTTATTTATTTATTTATTTATTTATTTATTTTTTTTAACAAAAGGCTATAAAAGTGGACTGTTTTGATTTTAAATGTCTAACGTGGAATTTAATAATATGAATGGTTTACATTTTGTCTCATTAAATATGTGCACCTATACAATTTTAATGTCATTACACAGTTCTCACCACGTTCTACTTTGTATTGAAACTAGAAGTAGAAATGACCGCATCGAGTATCGAAGTATCGTGTATAGGTAACGAGAAGAACTGTTATCAACCCATCCCTAGTAGAAGCCGTATAAAAATAAGCGATTGTGGGTCGAGAAGTGTCATGTGAATGCAACATATTTTCCTAAACTGTACATGTATGTACATTTATATCGAAATGTCAGCTGTTCAGGAATCACGGTTTATGAAAGTCAATGAGAGATTCTTGTTTATAATTTATTCAATATAATGTAAACTATAGAATACATTCGTGAAATAATTTTCTAAATTGAAAACTTTGAACTTTCTTTGCGCTAGTCAAAAGCCTTCATGTACTTGTACCACTACCGCAACTGTTTTGCAGTAAATCATGGCGTAGCGGCTGTCTGATAAATGTTTCGGGCAGAGAAAGCTTACAAGGCAAACTACACAGAACATGTAACCTATGCAAACATTCCGTAATCCCTACGCATATAACTTTAGAAATACCAACTTCTTCCTGGTTTCTCCTGTATTGTTGTAATAACCAATGCCCTAAGCCTACTTAAACAAAACCCGCATTTTACATTAGGCTACTAAGTTGATACCAGAAACTAGAAAAATCTGCTACATTCACTTTAATTTCTCTACCATTATATTTTATTTTTACCTCTTTTCTACAAGCTATTCTCACAAAAGGTTATTTTGCCATTTCATATTAATCGAGATAAAGTAGAAATAATTTAATTACATACTTGTTGAGGTAGATACAGCAAGCGAAGCGATAGTCAAATCTTAGAAAACGAGCTGGCTCTGACTTTCCATATTGTGAACGTGAACTCACGAGAAACAAATGAATGTCTTTTATTCGACTTCGTTTTTTCTTATACTTTTGCGCATTAAAAACGTCCCATACGACGTATGTACTTTATAACCTATTTTATTGACTATTTACATGACCAATAGGGCCAACATTGTACAGCGACTGTAATATATGAAGAAAGGAGGTATATGTGCAATTTCGAAGCTTTAATCTACATTGTAAAGAATGTGAAAATGAAATTGTATTAGAAGCAGAATTTATTTGAAAGTGAGAGGAAATTAAAGCATTTAATAGTATTAGAAGCTCCACATGAATTATTCTCTAACGCTATAAATTATTTAATTATCGGTCTAATACTGAAATTGCAATTAATTTTAGAGGCGTCCAATGAAATTGAAAACTTGCGCAAATCTTTTGCTCTCGATGTTAACTTCTGACTTCTATCCTTAGATGGCAGCACCATACATTTCTCTTACAGTGTCATCTATGGAACACATGCACTACTGCCAACATCTGACAATTCAAAACTTTATCTTTACAAGGCTGATGTTAGGGTTTCAATGGTCAGACATTCCAACAACCTGATATCCTTAGTAGATAAATGAATGAATAATTTATTTGTGCAATTTCTATTTTACAACCTTTTACATTATTCCTTATAATTGTTTATCTAACCCATACTATTTCATCTATTACCTTGTTGCTACCTTGGCTTACATGACACCCTGGTCTTCTGCTCTGCCAGGTAGCTATTAACCTCCATGTCTCCTTGTTACTTAATTAGTCCCATTCTTCCCCCTCATCTTCCTTTCTTATATTCTTTACATTTATTTGTCTTTACCTTGTTGCTACATTGTCTTACATGACACCCTGGTCTTCTGCTCTGCCAGGTAGCTCTTAACCTCCATGTCTCCTTGTTACTTAATTAGTCCCATTCTTCCCCCTCATCTTCCTTTCTTATATTCTTTACATTTATTTGTCTTTACCTTGTAGCTACCTTGGCTTACATGACACCCTGGTCTTCTACTCTGTCAGGTAGCTCATAACCTCCATGTCTCCTTGTTACTTAATTAGACCCTTTCTTTCCCCTCATCTTCCTTTCTTATATTCTTTACATTTATTTGTCTTTACCTTGTAGCTACCTTGGCTTACATGACACTCTGGTCTTCTGCTCTGCCAGGTAGCTCTTAACCTCCATGTCTCCTTGTTACTTAATTAGTCCCATTCTTCCCCCTCATCTTCCTTTCTTATATTCTTTACAATTATTTGTCTTTACCTTGTTGCTACCTTGTCTTACATGACACCCTGGGCTTCTACTCTGCCAGGTAGCTCATAACCTCCATGTCTCCTTGTTACTTAATTAGTCCCATTCTTCCCCCTCATCTTCCTTTCTTATATTGTTTACATTTATTTGTCTTTACCTTGTTGCTACATTTACATGACACCCTGAGCTTCTGCTTTGTCAGGTAGCTCTTAACCTCCATGTCTCCTTGTTACTTAATTAGTCCAATTCTTCCCCCTCATCTTCCTTTCTTATATTCTTTACATTTATTTGTCTTTACCTTGTAGCTACCTTGGCTTACATGACACTCTGGTCTTCTGCTCTGCCAGGTAGCTCTTAACCTCCATGTCTCCTTATTACTTAATTAGTCCCATTCTTCCCCCTCATCTTCCTTTCTTATATTCTTTACATTTATTTGTCTTTACCTTGTTGCTACATTTACATGACACCCTGGTCTTCTGCTCTGCCAGGTAGCTCTTAACCTCCATGTCTCCTTATTACTTAATTAGTCCCATTCTTCCCCCTCATCTTCCTTTCTTATATTGTTTACATTTATTTGTCTTTACCTTGTTGCTACATTTACATGACACCCTGGTCTTCTGCTATGTCAGGTAGCTCTTAACCTCCATACCTCATTGTTACTCAATTAGCCTCTTTCTTCCCCCTCATCTTCCTTTCTTATATTCTTTACATTTATTTGTCTTTACCTTGTTGCTACCTTGTCTTACATGACATCCTGGTCTTCTGCTCTGTCAGGTAGCTCTTAACCTCCATGTCTCCTTGTTACTTAATTAGTCCCATTCTTCCCCCTCATCTTCCTTTCTTATATTGTTTACATTTATTTGTCTTTACCTTGTTGCTACATTTACATGACACCTTGGTCTTCTGCTATGTCAGGTAGCTCTTAACCTCTATACCTCCTTGTTACTTAATTAGTCCCATTCTTCCCCCTCATCTTCCTTTCTTATATTCTTTACATTTATTTGTCGTTACCTTGTAGCTACCTTGGCATACATGACACTCTGGTCTTCTGCTCTGCCAGGTAGCTCTTAATCTCCATGCCTCCTTGTTACTTAATTAGTCCCTTTCTTCCCCCTCATCTTCCTTTCTTATATTGTTTACATTTATTTGTCTTTACCTTGTTGCTACCTTGGCTTGTCTTCTGCTCTGCCAGGTAACACTTAACCTCCATGCCTCCTTCATACTTTTTTTTTGTAATTTACGTCTTCCAATGTTAAGTCATATTGGACGAGGAATGAAATGGGTGAAATGATGCTCAAATGTGTCCAGAGTCCATAGAGCTTAGAGCTACTCAGCATTTGTCTTTCAGGATAAGGAAAAAACCCGGAAGAAACCTTATCCAGGTAACTCACCCTAACCGAGATTCGAACTCGGGACCTCTTGAACGTGAGGCAGACATGCTACCATCTACGCTACCGACCAAGGCGGGCTGTGTTACTTAATTAGTCCCATTCTTCCCCCTCATCTTCCTTTCTTATATTCTTTACATTTCTTGTCAATTTGTCTTTTACTTTCTTTTCATACCTCGTTTTCCTCCTTTCGTGTTAACATATAGCTACTATCCTCTTCTCTACTTTCTCCCATTTTTCTTACCAAACCTTTTCCCTCCATAATGCTAATTCCTTGCATTCTCTAGCATAGCCTTACATGTTGCATAGCCTTGGGTGTATTTTTATGTTTTTCTTATAATGTAAAATTACGTATCCTCTGTATGGGGATGAATAAATTGAAATTGAAATAGTGTGCTATGCTTTCTTTTCCACCACACAATTCACAAATTCCCATTTCCCTGCTTCTTATCTCTCTTAGGAATATTGTACTGTTCTCATCCACGTATGCTTCTCGTCCCCAGTTTCTTTTTATTTGTTTGTAAAATTGTAATGATTTCATATTTTCTACACTTCCCCATATTTCTTGCCTTTCTATATCTTCTATTCTGCATTTTACCAATTTAACCACATCGCTTGTATTCCTTTCCTCTAATCTCCATATATCTCCCATTCCTATTTTTTCCATAATTCCTCCTATCATTATTAGATAAAGGCTAAAACAGAGGAACTGTTTCTTAATTTGAATAGTATGAATGCTTTAACATTTTGAGTTAAATTTCACACTATTGGCATTTCACTAGTTTACATGTTTAGTCTTTCACGGCCAGCGTTAATCCAATTGAATGCTGTTTCCGGGGTTGAAGGCCGTAGTCTAGACGATGAAAACATATCTGACGTTTCGCCCGTAACTCTGTCGGGCATCTTCAGAGATTCTAAATCTTGTCTGTTCATAACTATTGGATTTCACTAATTCTCAGAATCCTGTCCAACAGGATATATACTTCCGTACTATATACCAACCATACCATTTCTTGTAAGTTGGTACCTAATCAAGGCAATTTTTCAAGTGGAAATGCTTATTTTTGTCTCAAAAATATCTAAGGATACTTCTGTAAATTTAACCACAAAGAAAAGACAAGCTGATAAGCATGTTAACATTTTTCTACATTTTTTTTCTACACTTAAAAATAATTCTGATATTTTGCAAGACAAATTCTCCAACTGACTTGCATATATCCTGATAAACCACTAGGAGTTCTCATAAACACATAAGACAACTGCCTTAATGGCGACTTACTATGCTGTAAGTACTTTAAGACCCGGGCTTTATAGTAAACCACTAGGAGTTCTCATAAACACATGGGACAACTGCCTTAATGGCGACTTACTATGCTGTAAGTACTTTAAGACCCGGGCTTTATAGTAAACCATTAGGAGTTCTCATAAACACATGAGACAACAACCTTAATGGCGACTTACTATGCTGTAAGTACTTTAAGACCCGGGCTTTATAGTAAACCACTAGGAGTTCTCATAAACACATGAGACAACTGCCTTAATGGCGACTTACTATGCTGTAAGTACTTTAAGACCCGGGCTTTATAGTAAACCACTAGGAGTTCTCATAAACACATGGGACAACTGCCTTAATGGCGACTTACTTTGCTGTAAGTACTTTAAGACCCGGACTTTATAGTAAACCATTAGGAGTTCTCATAAACACATGGGACAACTGCCTTAATGGCGACTTACTATGCTGTAAGTACTTTAAGACCCGGGCTTTATAGTAAACCACTAGGAGTGGTCATAAACACATGAGACAACTACCTTAATGACGACTTACTATACTGTAAGTACTTTAAGGTCCGGACTTTATAGTAAACCACTAGGAGTTCTCATAAGCACATGAGACAACTACCTAAATGACGACTTACTATGCTGTAAGTACTTTAAGACCCGGGCTTTATAGTAAACCACTAGGAGTTCTCATAAACACACGAGACAACTACCTTAATGAAGACTTACTATACTGTAAGTACTTTAAGGTCCGGACTTTATAGTAAACCACTAGGAGTTCTCATAAACACATGAGACAACTACCTTAATGACGACTTACTATGCTGTAAGTACTTTAAGACCCGGGCTTTATAGTAAACCACTAGGAGTTCTCATAAACACATGAGACAGCTACCTTAATGACGACTTACTATGCTGTATGTACTTTAAGGCCCGGGCTTTATAGTAAACCACTAGGAGTTCTCATAAACACATGAGACAACTACCTTAATGACGACTTACTATGCTGTAAGTACTTTAAGGCCCGGGCTTTATAGTAAACCACTAGGAGTTCTCATAAACACATGAGACAACTACCTTAATGAGGACTTACTATGCTGTAAGTACTTTAAGGCCCGGGCTTTATAGTAAACCACTAGGAGTTCTCATAAGCACATGAGACAACTACCTTAATGACAACTTACTATGCTGTAAGTACTTTAAGGCGCGGGCTTTATAGTAAACCACTAGGAGTTCTCATAAACACATGAGACAACTACCTTAATGGTGACTTACTATGCTGTAAGAACTTTAAGGCCCGGGCTTTATAGTAAACCACTAGGAGTTCTCATAAACACATGAGACAACTACCTTAATGACGACTTACTATGCTGTAAGTACTTTAAGGCCCGGGCTTTATAGTAAACCACTAGGAGTTCTCATAAACACATGAGACAACTACCTTAATGACGACTTACTATGCTGTAAGTACTTTAAGACCTGGGCTTTATAGTAAACCACTAGTTCTCATAAACACATGAGACAACTACCTTAATGACGACTTACTATGCTGTAAGTACTTTAAGACCCGGGCTTTATAGTAAACCACTAGGAGTTTTCATAAACACATGTGACAACTACCTCGATGACGGCTTACTATGCTGTAAGTACTTTAAGGCCCGGACTTTATAGTAAACCACTAGGAGTTCTCATAAACACATGAGACAACTACCTTAATGACGACTTACTATGCTGTAAGTACTTTAAGGCTCGGACTTTATAGTAAACCACTAGGAGTTCTCATAAACACATGAGACAACTACCTTAATGACAACTTACTATGCTGTAAGTACTTTAAGGCTCGGACTTTATAGTAAACCACTAGGAGTTCTCATAAACACATGAGACAACTACCTTAATGGCGACTTACTATGCTGTAAGTACTTTAAGACCCGGGCTTTATAGTAAACCACTAGGAGTTCTCATAAACACATGAGACAACTACCTTAATGGCGACTTACTATGCTGTAAGTACTTTAAGGCCCAGGATTTATAGTAAACCACTAGGAGTTCTCATAAACACATGAGACAACTACCTTAATGACGACTTACAATGCTGTAAGTACTTTAAGGCCCGGACTTTATAGTAAACCACTAGGAGTTCTCATAAACACATGAGACAACTACCTTAATGACGACTTACTATGCTGTAAGTACTTTAAGGCCCGGACTTTATAGTAAACCACTAGGAGTTCTCATAAACACATGAGACAACTACCTTAATGACGACTTACTGTGCTGTAAGTACTTTAAGACCCGGGCTTTATAGTAAACCACTAGGAGTTCTCATAAACACATGAGACAACTACCTACTGATCCATATATTGTAGGCAGTTTACTGTACAATAAACTACCAGCTAAAATTAAGTCTGGTGCAAAAAATTGTTTTAAAAGTAAGCTAAAGATGTATCTCATTCATAAATGTTTGTATAAACTGGAGGAATTTTAATTTGATTTGTTATAAACTATGTATATTTGGTGATTTTATTATTATTATTGCATAATTTTTGTATAAAATGATTGATTTTTTATAAACTTTGTAAATATTGTAAATAGCCTCTGACAATGTCAGACACTCTGTATGAGTCTATTGACAGTAATAAACTACTACTACTACTACTACTACCTTAATGACTACTTACTATGCTGTAAGTACTTTAAGGCCCGGGCTTTATAGTAAAACACTAGGAGTTCTCATAAACACATGAGACAACTACCTAAATGACGACTTACTATGCTGTAAGTACTTTAAGACCCGGACTTTATAGTAAACCACTAGGAGTTCTCATAAACACATGAGACAACTACCTTAATGACGACTTACTACGCTGTAAGTACTTTAAGGCCCAGGCTTTATAGTAAACCACTAGGAGTTCTCATAAACACATGAGACAACTACCTTAATGACGACTTACTATGCTGTAAGTACTTTAAGACCCGGACTTTATAGTAAGCCACTAGGAGTTCTCATAAACACATGAGACAACTACCTTAATGACGACTTACTATGCTGTAAGTACTTTAAGGCTCGGACTTTATAGTAAACCACTAGGAGTTCTCATAAACACATGAGACAACTACCTTAATGACGACTTACTATGCTGTAAGTACTTTAAGGCCCGGACTTTATAGTAAACCACTAGGAGTTCTCATAAACACATGAGACAACTACCTTAATGACGACTTACTATGCTGTAAGTACTTTAAGGCCCGGACTTTATAGTAAACCACTAGGAGTTCTCATAAACACATGAGACAACTACCTTAATGACGACTTACTGTGCTGTAAGTACTTTAAGACCCGGACTTTATCGTAAATCACTAGGAGTTCTCACAAACACATGAGACAACTACCTTAATGGCGACTTACTATGTTATAAGTACTTTAAGGTCCGGGCTTTATAGTAAACCACTAGGAGTTCTCATAAACACATGAGACAACTACGTTAATGACGACTTACAATGCTGTAAGTACTTTAAGGCCCGGACTTTATAGTAAACCACTAGGAGTTCTCATAAACACATGAGACAACTACCTTAATGACGACTTACTATGCTGTAAGTACTTTAAGGCCCAGACTTTATAGTAAACCACTAGGAGTTCTCATAAACACATGAGACAACTACCTTAATGACGACTTACTATGCTGTAAGTACTTTAAGGCTCGGACTTTATAGTAAACCACTAGGAGTTCTCATAAACACATGAGACAACTACCTTAATGACGACTTACTATGCTGTAAGTACTTTAAGGCCCGGACTTTATAGTAAACCACTAGGAGTTCTCATAAACACATGAGACAACTACCTTAATGACGACTTACTATGCTGTAAGTACTTTAAGGCCCGGACTTTATAGTAAACCACTAGGAGTTCTCATAAACACATGAGACAACTACCTTAATGACGACTTACTGTGCTGTAAGTACTTTAAGACCCGGACTTTATAGTAAATCACTAGGAGTTCTCACAAACACATGAGACAACTACCTTAATGGCGACTTACTATGTTATAAGTACTTTAAGGTCCGGGCTTTATAGTAAACCACTAGGAGTTCTCATAAACACATGAGACAACTACCTTAATGACGACTTACTATGCTGTAAGTACTTTAAGGCCCGGACTTTATAGTAAACCACTAGGAGTTCTCATAAACACATGAGACAACTACCTTAATGACGACTTACTATGCTGTAAGTACTTTAAGGCCCAGACTTTATAGTAAACCACTAGGAGTTCTCATAAGCACATGGGACAACTACCTTAATGACGACTTACTGTGCTGTAAGTACTTTAAGACCCGGGCTTTATAGTAAACCACTAGGAGTTCTCATAAACACATGAGACAACTACCTTAATGACGACTTACTATGCTGTAAGTAGTTTAAGGCCCGGGCTTTATAGTAAACCACTAGGAGTTCTCATAAACGCATGAGACAACTACCTAAATGACGACTTACTATGCTGTAAGTACTTTAAGGCCCGGGCTTTATAGTAAACCACTAGGAGTTCTCATAAACACATGAGACAACTACCTTAATGACGACTTACTACGTTGTAAGTACTTTAAGGCCCAGGCTTTATAGTAAACCACCAGGAGTTCTCATAAACACATGAGACAACTACCTTAATCACGACTTACTATGCTGTAAGTACTTTAAGACCCGGACTTTATAGTAAACCACTAGGAGTTCTCATAAACACATGAGACAACTACCTTAATGACGACTTACTATGCTGTAAGTACTTTAAGACCCGGACTTTATAGTAAACCATTAGGAGTTCTCATAAACACATGAGACAACTACTTTAATGACGACTTACTATGCTGTAAGTACTTTAAGGTCCGGACTTTATAGTAAACCACTAGGAGTTCTCATAAACACATGAGACAACTACCTTAATGACAACTTACTATGCTGTAAGTACTTTAAGACCCGCACTTTATAGTAAACCACTAGGAGTTCTCATAAACACAGGAGACAACTATCTTAATGGCGACTTACTATGCTGTAAGATCTTTAAGACCCGGGCTTTATAGTAAACCACTAGGAGTTCTCATAAACACATGAGACAACTACCTTAATGACGACTTACTATGCTGTAAGTACTTAAAGGCCCGGCCTTTATAGTAAACCACTAGGAGTTCTCATAAACACATGAGACAACTACCTTAATGAGGACTTACTATGTTGTAAGTACTTTAAGGCCCGGACTTTATAGTAAACCATTAGGAGTTCTCATAAACACATGAGACAACTACCTTAATGACGACTTACTATGCTGTAAGTACTTTAAGGCCCGGACTTTATAGTAAACCACTAGGAGTTCTCATAAACACATGAGACAACTACCTTAATGAGGACTTACTATGTTGTAAGTACTTTAAGGCCCGGACTTTATAGTAAACCACTAGGAGTTCTCATAAACATATGAGACAACTACCTTAATGACGACTTACTATGCTGTAAGTACTTTAAGGTTCGCACTTTATAGTAAACCACTACGAGTTCTCATAAACACATGAGACAACTACCTTAATGACGACTTATTATGCTGTAAGTACTTTAAGGCCCAGGCTTTATAGTAAACCACTAGGAGTTCTCATAAACACATGAGACAACTACCTTAATGACGACTTACTATGCTGTAAGTACTTTAAGGTTCGCACTTTATAGTAAACCACTACGAGTTCTCATAAACACATGAGACAACTACCTTAATGACGACTTACTATGTTGTAAGTACTTTAAGGTCCGGGCTTTATAGTAAACCACTAGGAGTTCTCATAAACACATAAGACAACTACCTTAATGACGACTTACTATGCTGTAAGTACTTTAAGGTTCGCACTTTATAGTAAACCACTACGAGTTCTCATAAACACATGAGACAACTACCTTAATGACGACTTACTATGCTGTAAGTACTTTAAGGCCCGAGCTTTATAGTAAACCACTAGGAGTTCTCATAAACACATGAGACAACTACCTTAATGACGACTTACTATGCTGTAAGTACTTTAAGGCCCGGGCTTTACAGTAAACCACTAGGAGTTCTCATAAACACATGAGACAACTACCTTAATGACGACTTACTATGCTGTAAGTACTTTAAGGCCCGGGCTTTATAGTAAACCACTAGGAGTTCTCATAAACACATGAGACAACTACCTTAATGACGACTTACTATGCTGTAAGTACTTTAAGGCCCGGGCTTTATAGTAAACCACTAGGAGTTCTCATAAACACATGAGACAACTACCTTAATGACGACTTACTATGCTGTAAGTACTTTAAGGCCTGGGCTTTATAGTAAACCACTAGGAGTTCTCATAAACACATGAGACAACTACCTTAATGGTGACTTACTATGCTGTAAGTACTTTAAGGCCCGGGCTTTATAGTAAACCACTAGGAGTTCTCATAAACACATGAGACAACTACCTTAATGACGACTTACTATGCTGTAAGTACTTTAAGGCCCGGGCTTTATAGTAAACCACTAGGAGTTCTCATAAACACATGAGACAACTACCTTAATGACGACTTACTATGCTGTAAGTACTTTAAGACCTCGGCTTTATAGTAAACCACTAGTTCTCATAAACACATGAGACAACTACCTTAATGACGACTTACTATGCTGTAAGTACTTTAAGACCCGGGCTTTATAGTAAACCACTAGGAGTTTTCATAAACACATGAGACAACTACCTCGATGACGGCTTACTATGCTGTAAGTACTTTAAGGCCCGGACTTTATAGTAAACCACTAGGAGTTCTCATAAACACATGAGACAACTACCTAAATGACGACTTACTATGCTGTAAGTACTTTAAGACCCGGACTTTATAGTAAACCACTAGGAGTTCTCATAAACACATGAGACAACTACCTTAATGACGACTTACTACGCTGTAAGTACTTTAAGGCCCAGGCTTTATAGTAAACCACTAGGAGTTCTCATAAACACATGAGACAACTACCTTAATGACGACGTACTATGCTGTAAGTACTTTAAGACCCGGACTTTATAGTAAGCCACTAGGAGTTCTCATAAACACATGAGACAACTACCTTAATGACGACTTACTATGCTGTAAGTACTTTAAGGCTCGGACTTTATAGTAAACCACTAGGAGTTCTCATAAACACATGAGACAACTACCTTAATGACGACTTACTATGCTGTAAGTACTTTAAGGCCCGGACTTTATAGTAAACCACTAGGAGTTCTCATAAACACATGAGACAACTACCTTAATGACGACTTACTATGCTGTAAGTACTTTAAGGCCCGGACTTTATAGTAAACCACTAGGAGTTCTCATAAACACATGAGACAACTACCTTAATGACGACTTACTGTGCTGTAAGTACTTTAAGAACCGGACTTTATAGTAAATCACTAGGAGTTCTCACAAACACATGAGACAACTACCTTAATGGCGACTTACTATGTTATAAGTACTTTAAGGTCCAGGCTTTATAATAAACCACTAGGAGTTCTCATAAACACATGAGACAACTACCTTAATGACGACTTACTATGCTGTAAGTACTTTAAGGCCCGGACTTTATAGTAAACCACTAGGAGTTCTCATAAACACATGAGACAACTACCTTAATGACGACTTACTGTGCTGTAAGTACTTTAAGGCCCAGACTTAATAGTAAACCACTAGGAGTTCTCATAAGCACATGGGACAACTACCTTAATGACGACTTACTGTGCTGTAAGTACTTTAAGACCCGGGCTTTATAGTAAACCACTGGGAGTTCTCATAAACACATGAGACAACTACCTTAATGACGACTTACTATGCTGTAAGTACTTTAAGGCCCGGGCTTTATAGTAAACCACTAGGAGTTCTCATAAACACATGAGACAACTAGCTAAATGATGACTTACTATGCTGTAAGTACTTTAAGGCCCGGGCTTTATAGTAAACCACTAGGAGTTCTCATAAACACATGAGACAACTACCTTAATGACGACTTACTATGCTGTAAGTACTTTAAGGCCCGGACTTTATAGTAAACCACTAGGAGTTCTCATAAACACATGAGACAACTACCTTAATGACGACTTACTATGCTGTAAGTACTTTAAGGCCCGGACTTTATAGTAAACCACTAGGAGTTCTCATAAACACATGAGACAACTACCTTAAAGACGACTTACTGTGCTGTAGGTACTTTAAGACCCGGGCTTTATAGTAAACCACTAGGAGTTCTCATAAACATATGAGACAACTACCTTAATGACGACTTACTATGCTGTAAGTACTTTAAGGCCCGGGCTTTATAGTAAACCACTAGGAGTTCTCATAAACACATGAGACAACTACCTAAATGACGACTTACTATGCTGTAAGTACTTTAAGACCCGGACTTTATAGTAAACCACTAGGAGTTCTCATAAACACATGAGACAACTACCTTAATGACGACTTACTACGCTGTAAGTACTTTAAGGCCCGGGCTTTATAGTAAACCACTAGAAGTTCTTATAAACACATGAGACAACTACCTTAATGACGACTTACTATGCTGTAAGTACTTTAAGGTCCGGACTTTATAGTAAACCACTAGGAGTTCTCATAAACACATGAGACAACTAACTTAATGACGACTTACTATGCTGTAAGTACTTTAAGGCCCGGACTTTATAGTAAACCACTAGGAGTTCTCATAAACACATGAGACAACTATCTTAATGACGACTTACTACGCTGTAAGTACTTTAAGGCTCGGGCTTTATAGTAAACCACTAGGAGTTCTCATAAACACATGAGACAACTACCTTAATGACGACTTACTACGCTGTAAGTACTTTAAGGCCCAGGCTTTATAGTAAACCACTAGGAGTTCTCATAAACACATGAGACAACTACCTTAATGACGACTTACTATGCTGTAAGTACTTTAAGACCCGGACTTTATAGTAAGCCACTAGGAGTTCTCATAAACACATGAGACAACTACCTTAATGACGACTTACTATGCTGTAAGTACTTTAAGGCTCGGACTTTATAGTAAACCACTAGGAGTTCTCATAAACACATGAGACAACTACCTTAATGACGACTTACTATGCTGTAAGTACTTTAAGGCCCGGACTTTATAGTAAACCACTAGGAGTTCTCATAAACACATGAGACAACTACCTTAATGACGACTTACTATGCTGTAAGTACTTTAAGGCCCGGACTTTATAGTAAACCACTAGGAGTTCTCATAAACACATGAGACAACTACCTTAATGACGACTTACTGTGCTGTAAGTACTTTAAGACCCGGACTTTATAGTAAATCACTAGGAGTTCTCACAAACACATGAGACAACTACCTTAATGGCGACTTACTATGTTATAAGTACTTTAAGGTCCGGGCTTTATAGTAAACCACTAGGAGTTCTCATAAACACATGAGACAACTACCTTAATGACGACTTACTATGCTGTAAGTACTTTAAGGCCCGGACTTTATAGTAAACCACTAGGAGTTCTCATAAACACATGAGACAACTACCTTAATGACGACTTACTATGCTGTAAGTACTTTAAGGCCCAGACTTTATAGTAAACCACTAGGAGTTCTCATAAGCACATGGGACAACTACCTTAATGACGACTTACTGTGCTGTAAGTACTTTAAGACCCGGGCTTTATAGTAAACCACTAGGAGTTCTCATAAACACATGAGACAACTACCTTAATGACGACTTACTATGCTGTAAGTACTTTAAGGCCCGGGCTTTATAGTAAACCACTAGGAGTTCTCATAAACGCATGAGACAACTACCTAAATGACGACTTACTATGCTGTAAGTACTTTAAGGCCCGGGCTTTATAGTAAACCACTAGGAGTTCTCATAAACACATGAGACAACTACCTTAATGACGACTTACTACGCTGTAAGTACTTTAAGGCCCAGGCTTTATAGTAAACCACCAGGAGTTCTCATAAACACATGAGACAACTACCTTAATCACGACTTACTATGCTGTAAGTACTTTAAGACCCGGACTTTATAGTAAACCACTAGGAGTTCTCATAAACACATGAGACAACTACCTTAATGACGACTTACTATGCTGTAAGTACTTTAAGACCCGGACTTTATAGTAAACCATTAGGAGTTCTCATAAACACATGAGACAACTACCTTAATGACGACTTACTATGCTGTAAGTACTTTAAGGTCCGGACTTTATAGTAAACCACTAGGAGTTCTCATAAACACATGAGACAACTACCTTAATGACAACTTACTATGCTGTAAGTACTTTAAGACCCGCACTTTATAGTAAACCACTAGGAGTTCTCATAAACACAGGAGACAACTATCTTAATGGCGACTTACTATGCTGTAAGTACTTTAAGACCCGGGCTTTATAGTAAACCACTAGGAGTTCTCATAAACACATGAGACAACTACCTTAATGACGACTTACTATGCTGTAAGTACTTTAAGGCCCGGCCTTTATAGTAAACCACTAGGAGTTCTCATAAACACATGAGACAACTACCTTAATGAGGACTTACTATGTTGTAAGTACTTTAAGGCCCGGACTTTATAGTAAACCACTAGGAGTTCTCATAAACACATGAGACAACTACCTTAATGACGACTTACTATGCTGTAAGTACTTTAAGGCCCGGCCTTTATAGTAAACCACTAGGAGTTCTCATAAACACATGACACAACTACCTTAATGACGACTTACTATGCTGTAAGTACTTTAAGGACCGGACTTTATAGTAAACCACTAGGAGTTCTCATAAACACATGAGACAACTACCTTAATGAGGACTTACTATGTTGTAAGTACTCTAAGGCCCGGACTTTATAGTAAACCACTAGGAGTTCTCATAAACACATGAGACAACTACCTTAATGACGACTTACTATGCTGTAAGTACTTTAAGGTTCGCACTTTATAGTAAACCACTACGAGTTCTCATAAACACATGAGACAACTACCTTAATGACGACTTATTATGCTGTAAGTACTTTAAGGCCCAGGCTTTATAGTAAACCACTAGGAGTTCTCATAAACACATGAGACAACTACCTTAATGACGACTTACTATGCTGTAAGTACTTTAAGGTTCGCACTTTATAGTAAACCACTACGAGTTCTCATAAACACATGAGACAACTACCTTAATGACGACTTACTATGTTGTAAGTACTTTAAGGTCCGGGCTTTATAGTAAACCACTAGGAGTTCTCATAAACACATAAGACAACTACCTTAATGACGACTTACTATGCTGTAAGTACTTTAAGGTTCGCACTTTATAGTAAACCACTACGAGTTCTCATAAACACATGAGACAACTACCTTAATGACGACTTACTATGCTGCAAGTACTTTAAGGCCCGAGCTTTATAGTAAACCACTAGGAGTTCTCATAAACACATGAGACAACTACCTTAATGACGACTTACTATGCTGTAAGTACTTTAAGGCCCGGGCTTTACAGTAAACCACTAGGAGTTCTCATAAACACATGAGACAACTACCTTAATGACGACTTACTATGCTGTAAGTACTTTAAGGCCCGGGCTTTATAGTAAACCACTAGGAGTTCTCATAAACACATGAGACAACTACCTTAATGACGACTTACTATGCTGTAAGTACTTTAAGGCCCGGGCTTTATAGTAAACCACTAGGAGTTCTCATAAACACATGAGACAACTACCTTAATGACGACTTACTATGCTGTAAGTACTTTAAGGCCCGGGCTTTATAGTAAACCACTAGGAGTTCTCATAAACACATGAGACAACTACCTTAATGGTGACTTACTATGCTGTAAGTACTTTAAGGCCCGGGCTTTATAGTAAACCACTAGGAGTTCTCATAAACACATGAGACAACTACCTTAATGACGACTTACTATGCTGTAAGTACTTTAAGGCCCGGGCTTTATAGTAAACCACTAGGAGTTCTCATAAACACATGAGACAACTACCTTAATGACGACTTACTATGCTGTAAGTACTTTAAGACCTCGGCTTTATAGTAAACCACTAGTTCTCATAAACACATGAGACAACTACCTTAATGACGACTTACTATGCTGTAAGTACTTTAAGACCCGGGCTTTATAGTAAACCACTAGGAGTTTTCATAAACACATGAGACAACTACCTCGATGACGGCTTACTATGCTGTAAGTACTTTAAGGCCCGGACTTTATAGTAAACCACTAGGAGTTCTCATAAACACATGAGACAACTACCTAAATGACGACTTACTATGCTGTAAGTACTTTAAGACCCGGACTTTATAGTAAACCACTAGGAGTTCTCATAAACACATGAGACAACTACCTTAATGACGACTTACTACGCTGTAAGTACTTTAAGGCCCAGGCTTTATAGTAAACCACTAGGAGTTCTCATAAACACATGAGACAACTACCTTAATGACGACGTACTATGCTGTAAGTACTTTAAGACCCGGACTTTATAGTAAGCCACTAGGAGTTCTCATAAACACATGAGACAACTACCTTAATGACGACTTACTATGCTGTAAGTACTTTAAGGCTCGGACTTTATAGTAAACCACTAGGAGTTCTCATAAACACATGAGACAACTACCTTAATGACGACTTACTATGCTGTAAGTACTTTAAGGGCCGGACTTTATAGTAAACCACTAGGAGTTCTCATAAACACATGAGACAACTACCTTAATGACGACTTACTGTGCTGTAAGTACTTTAAGGCCCGGACTTTATAGTAAACCACTAGGAGTTCTCATAAACACATGAGACAACTACCTTAATGACGACTTACTGTGCTGTAAGTACTTTAAGACCCGGACTTTATAGTAAATCACTAGGAGTTCTCACAAACACATGAGACAACTACCTTAATGGCGACTTACTATGTTATAAGTACTTTAAGGTCCGGGCTTTATAATAAACCACTAGGAGTTCTCATAAACACATGAGACAACTACCTTAATGACGACTTACTATGCTGTAAGTACTTTAAGGCCCGGACTTTATAGTAAACCACTAGGAGTTCTCATAAACACATGAGACAACTACCTTAATGACGACTTACTATGCTGTAAGTACTTTAAGGCCCAGACTTTATAGTAAACCACTAGGAGTTCTCATAAGCACATGGGACAACTACCTTAATGACGACTTACTGTGCTGTAAGTACTTTAAGACCCGGGCTTTATAGTAAACCACTAGGAGTTCTCATAAACACATGAGACAACTACCTTAATGACGACTTACTATGCTGTAAGTACTTTAAGGCCCGGGCTTTATAGTAAACCACTAGGAGTTCTCATAAACACATGAGACAACTAGCTAAATGATGACTTACTATGCTGTAAGTACTTTAAGGCCCGGGCTTTATAGTAAACCACTAGGAGTTCTCATAAACACATGAGACAACTACCTTAATGACGACTTACTATGCTGTAAGTACTTTAAGGCCCGGACTTTATAGTAAACCACTAGGAGTTCTCATAAACACATGAGACAACTACCTTAATGACGACTTACTATGCTGTAAGTACTTTAAGGCCCGGACTTTATAGTAAACCACTAGGAGTTCTCATAAACACATGAGACAACTACCTTAATGACGACTTACTGTGCTGTAAGTACTTTAAGACCCGGGCTTTATAGTAAACCACTAGGAGTTCTCATAAACATATGAGACAACTACCTTAATGACGACTTACTATGCTGTAAGTACTTTAAGATCCGGACTTTATAGTAAACCACTAGGAGTTCTCATAAACACATGAGACAACTAACTTAATGACGACTTACTATGCTGTAAGTACTTTAAGGCCCGGACTTTATAGTAAACCACTAGGAGTTCTCATAAACACATGAGACAACTATCTTAATGACGACTTACTACGCTGTAAGTACTTTAAGGCTCGGGCTTTATAGTAAACCCTTAGGAGTTCTCATAAACACATGAGACAACTACCTTAATGACGACTTACTATGCTGTAAGTACTTTAAGATCCGGACTTTATAGTAAACCACTAGGAGTTCTCATAAACACATGAGACAACTAACTTAATGACGACTTACTATGCTGTAAGTACTTTAAGACCCGGACTTTATAGTAAGCCACTAGGAGTTCTCATAAACACATGGGACAACTACCTTAATGACGACTTACTATGCTGTAAGTACTTTAAGGCTCGGACTTTATAGTAAACCACTAGGAGTTCTCATAAACACATGAGACAACTACCTTAATGACGACTTACTATGCTGTAAGTACTTTAAGGCCCGGACTTTATAGTAAACCACTAGGAGTTCTCATAAACACATGAGACAACTACCTTAATGACGACTTACTATGCTGTAAGTACTTTAAGGCCCGGACTTTATAGTAAACCACTAGGAGTTCTCATAAACACATGAGACAACTACCCTTATGACGACTTACTGTGCTGTAAGTACTTTAAGACCCAGACTTTATAGTAAATTACTAGGAGTTCTCACAAACACATGAGACAACTACCTTAATGGCGACTTACTATGTTATAAGTACTTTAAGGTCCGGGATTTATAGTAAACCACTAGGAGTTCTCATAAACACATGAGACAACTACCTTAATGACGACTTACTATGCTGTAAGTACTTTAAGGCCCGGACTTTATAGTAAACCACTAGGAGTTCTCATAAACACATGAGACAACTACCTTAATGACGACTTACTATGCTGTAAGTACTTTAAGGCCCGGACTTTATAGTAAACCACTAGGAGTTCTCATAAACACATGAGACAACTACCTTAATGACGACTTACTGTGCTGTAAGTACTTTAAGAACCGGACTTTATAGTAAATCACTAGGAGTTCTCACAAACACATGAGACAACTACCTTAATGGCGACTTACTATGTTATAAGTACTTTAAGGTCCGGGCTTTATAATAAACCACTAGGAGTTCTCATAAACACATGAGACAACTACCTTAATGACGACTTACTATGCTGTAAGTACTTTAAGGCCCGGACTTTATAGTAAACCACTAGGAGTTCTCATAAACACATGAGACAACTACCTTAATGACGACTTACTGTGCTGTAAGTACTTTAAGGCCCAGACTTAATAGTAAACCACTAGGAGTTCTCATAAGCACATGGGACAACTACCTTAATGACGACTTACTGTGCTGTAAGTACTTTAAGACCCGGGCTTTATAGTAAACCACTGGGAGTTCTCATAAACACATGAGACAACTACCTTAATGACGACTTACTATGCTGTAAGTACTTTAAGGCCCGGGCTTTATAGTAAACCACTAGGAGTTCTCATAAACACATGAGACAACTAGCTAAATGATGACTTACTATGCTGTAAGTACTTTAAGGCCCGGGCTTTATAGTAAACCACTAGGAGTTCTCATAAACACATGAGACAACTACCTTAATGACGACTTACTATGCTGTAAGTACTTTAAGGCCCGGACTTTATAGTAAACCACTAGGAGTTCTCATAAACACATGAGACAACTACCTTAATGACGACTTACTATGCTGTAAGTACTTTCAGGCCCGGACTTTATAGTAAACCACTAGGAGTTCTCATAAACACATGAGACAACTACCTTAAAGACGACTTACTGTGCTGTAGGTACTTTAAGACCCGGGCTTTATAGTAAACCACTAGGAGTTCTCATAAACATATGAGACAACTACCTTAATGACGACTTACTATGCTGTAAGTACTTTAAGGCCCGGGCTTTATAGTAAACCACTAGGAGTTCTCATAAACACATGAGACAACTACCTAAATGACGACTTACTATGCTGTAAGTACTTTAAGACCCGGACTTTATAGTAAACCACTAGGAGTTCTCATAAACACATGAGACAACTACCTTAATGACGACTTACTACGCTGTAAGTACTTTAAGGCTCGGGCTTTATAGTAAACCACTAGGAGTTCTCATTAACACATGAGACAACTACCTTAATGACGACTTACTATGCTGTAAGTACTTTAAGACCCGGACTTTATAGTAAACCACTAGGAGTTCTCATAAACACATGAGACAACTACCTTAATGACGACTTACTATGCTGTAAGTACTTTAAGGCCCGGGCTTTATAGTAAACCACTAGAAGTTCTTATAAACACATGAGACAACTACCTTAATGACGACTTACTATGCTGTAAGTACTTTAAGGCCCGGACTTTATAGTAAACCACTAGGAGTTCTCATAAACACATGAGACAACTACCTTAATGACGACTTACTACGCTGTAAGTACTTTAAGGCTCGGGCTTTATAGTAAACCACTAGGAGTTCTCATAAACACATGAGACAACTACCTTAATGACGACTTACTACGCTGTAAGTACTTTAAGGCCCAGGCTTTATAGTAAACCACTAGGAGTTCTCATAAACACATGAGACAACTACCTTAATGACGACTTACTATGCTGTAAGTACTTTAAGACCCGGACTTTATAGTAAGCCACTAGGAGTTCTCATAAACACATGAGACAACTACCTTAATGACGACTTACTATGCTGTAAGTACTTTAAGGCTCGGACTTTATAGTAAACCACTAGGAGTTCTCATAAACACATGAGACAACTACCTTAATGACGACTTACTATGCTGTAAGTACTTTAAGGCCCGGACTTTATAGTAAACCACTAGGAGTTCTCATAAACACATGAGACAACTACCTTAATGACGACTTACTATGCTGTAAGTACTTTAAGGCCCGGACTTTATAGTAAACCACTAGGAGTTCTCATAAACACATGAGACAACTACCTTAATGACGACTTACTGTGCTGTAAGTACTTTAAGACCCGGACTTTATAGTAAATCACTAGGAGTTCTCACAAACACATGAGACAACTACCTTAATGGCGACTTACTATGTTATAAGTACTTTAAGGTCCGGGCTTTATAGTAAACCACTAGGAGTTCTCATAAACACATGAGACAACTACCTTAATGACGACTTACTATGCTGTAAGTACTTTAAGGCCCGGACTTTATAGTAAACCACTAGGAGTTCTCATAAACACATGAGACAACTACCTTAATGACGACTTACTATGCTGTAAGTACTTTAAGGCCCAGACTTTATAGTAAACCACTAGGAGTTCTCATAAGCACATGGGACAACTACCTTAATGACGACTTACTGTGCTGTAAGTACTTTAAGACCCGGGCTTTATAGTAAACCACTAGGAGTTCTCATAAACACATGAGACAACTACCTTAATGACGACTTACTATGCTGTAAGTACTTTAAGGCCCGGGCTTTATAGTAAACCACTAGGAGTTCTCATAAACGCATGAGACAACTACCTAAATGACGACTTACTATGCTGTAAGTACTTTAAGGCCCGGGCTTTATAGTAAACCACTAGGAGTTCTCATAAACACATGAGACAACTACCTTAATGACGACTTACTACGCTGTAAGTACTTTAAGGCCCAGGCTTTATAGTAAACCACCAGGAGTTCTCATAAACACATGAGACAACTACCTTAATCACGACTTACTATGCTGTAAGTACTTTAAGACCCGGACTTTATAGTAAACCACTAGGAGTTCTCATAAACACATGAGACAACTACCTTAATGACGACTTACTATGCTGTAAGTACTTTAAGACCCGGACTTTATAGTAAACCATTAGGAGTTCTCATAAACACATGAGACAACTACCTTAATGACGACTTACTATGCTGTAAGTACTTTAAGGTCCGGACTTTATAGTAAACCACTAGGAGTTCTCATAAACACATGAGACAACTACCTTAATGACAACTTACTATGCTGTAAGTACTTTAAGACCCGCACTTTATAGTAAACCACTAGGAGTTCTCATAAACACAGGAGACAACTATCTTAATGGCGACTTACTATGCTGTAAGTACTTTAAGACCCGGGCTTTATAGTAAACCACTAGGAGTTCTCATAAACACATGAGACAACTACCTTAATGACGACTTACTATGCTGTAAGTACTTTAAGGCCCGGCCTTTATAGTAAACCACTAGGAGTTCTCATAAACACATGAGACAACTACCTTAATGAGGACTTACTATGTTGTAAGTACTTTAAGGCCCGGACTTTATAGTAAACCACTAGGAGTTCTCATAAACACATGAGACAACTACCTTAATGACGACTTACTATGCTGTAAGTACTTTAAGGCCCGGCCTTTATAGTAAACCACTAGGAGTTCTCATAAACACATGACACAACTACCTTAATGACGACTTACTATGCTGTAAGTACTTTAAGGACCGGACTTTATAGTAAACCACTAGGAGTTCTCATAAACACATGAGACAACTACCTTAATGAGGACTTACTATGTTGTAAGTACTCTAAGGCCCGGACTTTATAGTAAACCACTAGGAGTTCTCATAAACACATGAGACAACTACCTTAATGACGACTTACTATGCTGTAAGTACTTTAAGGTTCGCACTTTATAGTAAACCACTACGAGTTCTCATAAACACATGAGACAACTACCTTAATGACGACTTATTATGCTGTAAGTACTTTAAGGCCCAGGCTTTATAGTAAACCACTAGGAGTTCTCATAAACACATGAGACAACTACCTTAATGACGACTTACTATGCTGTAAGTACTTTAAGGTTCGCACTTTATAGTAAACCACTACGAGTTCTCATAAACACATGAGACAACTACCTTAATGACGACTTACTATGTTGTAAGTACTTTAAGGTCCGGGCTTTATAGTAAACCACTAGGAGTTCTCATAAACACATAAGACAACTACCTTAATGACGACTTACTATGCTGTAAGTACTTTAAGGTTCGCACTTTATAGTAAACCACTACGAGTTCTCATAAACACATGAGACAACTACCTTAATGACGACTTACTATGCTGCAAGTACTTTAAGGCCCGAGCTTTATAGTAAACCACTAGGAGTTCTCATAAACACATGAGACAACTACCTTAATGACGACTTACTATGCTGTAAGTACTTTAAGGCCCGGGCTTTACAGTAAACCACTAGGAGTTCTCATAAACACATGAGACAACTACCTTAATGACGACTTACTATGCTGTAAGTACTTTAAGGCCCGGGCTTTATAGTAAACCACTAGGAGTTCTCATAAACACATGAGACAACTACCTTAATGACGACTTACTATGCTGTAAGTACTTTAAGGCCCGGGCTTTATAGTAAACCACTAGGAGTTCTCATAAACACATGAGACAACTACCTTAAT
This sequence comes from Mantis religiosa, assembly GCA_030765055.1. NCBI lineage: Eukaryota > Metazoa > Arthropoda > Insecta > Mantodea > Mantidae > Mantis > Mantis religiosa. Next base: position 7,643,669 of record CM060957.1, on the reverse strand, counting down.
GACGACTTACTATGCTGTAAGTACTTTAAGGCCCGGACTTTATAGTAAACCACTAGGAGTTCTCATAAACACATGAGACAACTACCTTAATGGTGACTTACTATGCTGTAAGTACTTTAAGGCCCGGGCTTTATAGTAAACCACTAGGAGTTCTCATAAACACATGAGACAACTACCTTAATGACGACTTACTATGCTGTAAGTACTTTAAGGCCCGGGCTTTATAGTAAACCACTAGGAGTTCTCATAAACACATGAGACAACTACCTTAATGACGACTTACTATGCTGTAAGTACTTTAAGACCTCGGCTTTATAGTAAACCACTAGTTCTCATAAACACATGAGACAACTACCTTAATGACGACTTACTATGCTGTAAGTACTTTAAGACCCGGGCTTTATAGTAAACCACTAGGAGTTTTCATAAACACATGAGACAACTACCTCGATGACGGCTTACTATGCTGTAAGTACTTTAAGGCCCGGACTTTATAGTAAACCACTAGGAGTTCTCATAAACACATGAGACAACTACCTAAATGACGACTTACTATGCTGTAAGTACTTTAAGACCCGGACTTTATAGTAAACCACTAGGAGTTCTCATAAACACATGAGACAACTACCTTAATGACGACTTACTACGCTGTAAGTACTTTAAGGCCCAGGCTTTATAGTAAACCACTAGGAGTTCTCATAAACACATGAGACAACTACCTTAATGACGACGTACTATGCTGTAAGTACTTTAAGACCCGGACTTTATAGTAAGCCACTAGGAGTTCTCATAAACACATGAGACAACTACCTTAATGACGACTTACTATGCTGTAAGTACTTTAAGGCTCGGACTTTATAGTAAACCACTAGGAGTTCTCATAAACACATGAGACAACTACCTTAATGACGACTTACTATGCTGTAAGTACTTTAAGGGCCGGACTTTATAGTAAACCACTAGGAGTTCTCATAAACACATGAGACAACTACCTTAATGACGACTTACTATGCTGTAAGTACTTTAAGGCCCGGACTTTATAGTAAACCACTAGGAGTTCTCATAAACACATGAGACAACTACCTTAATGACGACTTACTGTGCTGTAAGTACTTTAAGACCCGGACTTTATAGTAAATCACTAGGAGTTCTCACAAACACATGAGACAACTACCTTAATGGCGACTTACTATGTTATAAGTACTTTAAGGTCCGGGCTTTATAATAAACCACTAGGAGTTCTCATAAACACATGAGACAACTACCTTAATGACGACTTACTATGCTGTAAGTACTTTAAGGCCCGGACTTTATAGTAAACCACTAGGAGTTCTCATAAACACATGAGACAACTACCTTAATGACGACTTACTATGCTGTAAGTACTTTAAGGCCCAGACTTTATAGTAAACCACTAGGAGTTCTCATAAGCACATGGGACAACTACCTTAATGACGACTTACTGTGCTGTAAGTACTTTAAGACCCGGGCTTTATAGTAAACCACTAGGAGTTCTCATAAACACATGAGACAACTACCTTAATGACGACTTACTATGCTGTAAGTACTTTAAGGCCCGGGCTTTATAGTAAACCACTAGGAGTTCTCATAAACACATGAGACAACTAGCTAAATGATGACTTACTATGCTGTAAGTACTTTAAGGCCCGGGCTTTATAGTAAACCACTAGGAGTTCTCATAAACACATGAGACAACTACCTTAATGACGACTTACTATGCTGTAAGTACTTTAAGGCCCGGACTTTATAGTAAACCACTAGGAGTTCTCATAAACACATGAGACAACTACCTTAATGACGACTTACTATGCTGTAAGTACTTTAAGGCCCGGACTTTATAGTAAACCACTAGGAGTTCTCATAAACACATGAGACAACTACCTTAATGACGACTTACTGTGCTGTAAGTACTTTAAGACCCGGGCTTTATAGTAAACCACTAGGAGTTCTCATAAACATATGAGACAACTACCTTAATGACGACTTACTATGCTGTAAGTACTTTAAGATCCGGACTTTATAGTAAACCACTAGGAGTTCTCATAAACACATGAGACAACTAACTTAATGACGACTTACTATGCTGTAAGTACTTTAAGGCCCGGACTTTATAGTAAACCACTAGGAGTTCTCATAAACACATGAGACAACTATCTTAATGACGACTTACTACGCTGTAAGTACTTTAAGGCTCGGGCTTTATAGTAAACCCTTAGGAGTTCTCATAAACACATGAGACAACTACCTTAATGACGACTTACTATGCTGTAAGTACTTTAAGATCCGGACTTTATAGTAAACCACTAGGAGTTCTCATAAACACATGAGACAACTAACTTAATGACGACTTACTATGCTGTATGTACTTTAAGACCCGGACTTTATAGTAAGCCACTAGGAGTTCTCATAAACACATGGGACAACTACCTTAATGACGACTTACTATGCTGTAAGTACTTTAAGGCTCGGACTTTATAGTAAACCACTAGGAGTTCTCATAAACACATGAGACAACTACCTTAATGACGACTTACTATGCTGTAAGTACTTTAAGGCCCGGACTTTATAGTAAACCACTAGGAGTTCTCATAAACACATGAGACAACTACCTTAATGACGACTTACTATGCTGTAAGTACTTTAAGGCCCGGACTTTATAGTAAACCACTAGGAGTTCTCATAAACACATGAGACAACTACCCTTATGACGACTTACTGTGCTGTAAGTACTTTAAGACCCAGACTTTATAGTAAATTACTAGGAGTTCTCACAAACACATGAGACAACTACCTTAATGGCGACTTACTATGTTATAAGTACTTTAAGGTCCGGGCTTTATAGTAAACCACTAGGAGTTCTCATAAACACATGAGACAACTACCTTAATGATGACTTACTATGCTGTAAGTACTTTAAGGCCCGGACTTTATAGTAAACCACTAGGAGTTCTCATAAACACATGAGACAACTACCTTAATGACGACTTACTATGCTGTAAGTACTTTAAGGCCCAGACTTTATAGTAAACCACTAGGAGTTCTCATAAGCACATGGGACAACTACCTTAATGACGACTTACTGTGCTGTAAGTACTTTAAGACCCGGGCTTTATAGTAAACCACTAGGAGTTCTCATAAACACATGAGACAACTACCTTAATGACGACTTACTATGCTGTAAGTACTTTAAGGCCCGGGCTTTATAGTAAACCACTAGGAGTTCTCATAAACACATGAGACAACTACCTAAATGACGACTTACTATGCTGTAAGTACTTTAAGGCCCGGGCTTTATAGTAAACCACTAGGAGTTCTCATAAACACATGAGACAACTACCTTAATGACGACTTACTACGCTGTAAGTACTTTAAGGCCCAGGCTTTATAGTAAACCACTAGGAGTTCTCATAAACACATGAGACAACTACCTTAATGACGACTTACTATGCTGTAAGTACTTTAAGACCCGGACTTTATAGTAAACCACTAGGAGTTCTCATAAACACATGAGACAACTACCTTAATGACGACTTACTATGCTGTAAGTACTTTAAGGCTCGGACTTTATAGTAAACCACTAGGAGTTCTCATAAACACATGAGACAGCTACCTTAATGACGACTTACTATGCTGTAAGTACTTTAAGGCCCGGACTTTATAGTAAACCACTAGGAGTTCTCATAAACACATGAGACAACTACCTTAATGACGACTTACTATGCTGTAAGTACTTTAAGGCCCGGACTTTATAGTAAACCACTAGGAGTTCTCATAAACACATGAGACAACTACCTTAATGACGACTTACTGTGCTGTAAGTACTTTAAGACCCGGGCTTTATAGTAAACCACTAGGAGTTCTCATAAACATATGAGACAACTACCTTAATGACGACTTACTATGCTGTAAGTACTTTAAGGCCCGGGCTTTATAGTAAACCACTAGGAGTTCTCATAAACACATGAGACAACTACCTAAATGACGACTTACTATGCTGTAAGTACTTTAAGACCCGGACTTTATAGTAAACCACTAGGAGTTCTCATAAACACATGAGACAACTACCTTAATGACGACTTACTACGCTGTAAGTACTTTAAGGCTCGGGCTTTATAGTAAACCACTAGGAGTTCTCATAAACACATGAGACAACTACCTTAATGACGACTTACTATGCTGTAAGTACTTTAAGATCCGGACTTTATAGTAAACCACTAGGAGTTCTCATAAACACATGAGACAACTAACTTAATGACGACTTACTATGCTGTAAGTACTTTAAGGCCCGGACTTTATAGTAAACCACTAGGAGTTCTCATAAACACATGAGACAACTACCTTAATGGTGACTTACTATGCTGTAAGTACTTTAAGGCCCGGGCTTTATAGTAAACCACTAGGAGTTCTCATAAACACATGAGACAACTAACTTAATGACGACTTACTATGCTGTAAGTACTTTAAGGCCCGGACTTTATAGTAAACCACTAGGAGTTCTCATAAACACATGAGACAACTACCTTAATGACGACTTACTATGCTGTAAGTACTTTAAGACCCGGACTTTATAGTAAACCACTAGGAGTTCTCATAAACACATGAGACAACTACCTTAATGACGACTTACTATGCTGTAAGTACTTTAAGACCCGGGCTTTATAGTAAACCACTAGGAGTTCTCATAAACACATGAGACAACTACCTTAATGACGACTTACTATGCTGTAAGTACTTTAAGGCCCGGACTTTATAGTAAACCACTAGGAGTTCTCATAAACACATGAGACAACTACCTTAATGACGACTTACTATGCTGTAAGTACTTTAAGGCCCGGACGTTATAGTAAACCACTAGGAGTTCTCATAAACACATGAGACAACTACCTTAATGACGACTTACTATGCTGTAAGTACTTTAAGGCCCAGGATTTATAGTTCGGGCCACTATTAGGTACAGTTAATGGAAATTGTTTTCTCATACTAGCCGTGTTTAGGACAAGGTTTGGAAAGGTAGAATCAGGCTGAAAAATCAATGCCATAGCTGGGATTTAAAACACAGATCTTCTACTCTATCAAATCAGCATTAAGTCTCTCACCAAATGATTTAGATTGGGTCTGAGGGGACCACATGAAAGATTTGTGATGGATAAAGCATGTTCGGGAAGGTTTATTTGTATTCCCCCGCTATTCAATATCATCCACTTCTTCACCCTCATTACATGTATCAAGCTAATCTCCCATGCTGGATGTTCACTCGAATCTAGAATTTCTCTAGTCTCACTCCAGACTTTTAAGTCCTATGTGTTAAAGTCCTCCATGTAAGGAAAATAAATAGAAAACAACAATTTTAAATTAAAATAGAGCTATCTGTGAGAAGATAAAAAATTAGAGGGGGCAGAACCTCCATATAAAGGATAGTTGGGGTGGGGTACAGATGTATTATTTTGTCTTGACAAAAATCATGTGCGGTAGGGAAGAGTAGCAACTGTGGTGGGGGTAGTGTACCTATTGCCACAATGCGTCACACGCGTAAGATTACTAGAGGGGAGTGCGGAGCACAAGCTCTCTAAAAACAAATATAATTTTCAAAGCCAGTATTGCAGCTCTTATAAATTAAGTTGTAATTCTCACTACGCTAGTAATCTCCACGTTTTTTTTGGATCTTGAATAGTACATAGGCGTTTGGAACAAAACCCTGTTCTCCTCCAGCAGGCCTTTCGACATCGCTGCAGAATCCCTGTAACAAATTTCTCTCCAGACATATGGTCCAGTATGTGCTGCATTGATATAAGTTTCATCCATATAAACTATATAAACTTCACTGTGATATTTTTTAATATTTCGTAAATACCTAAGCCTTTTTACACGTATGGTACAATGTTGGATTAAAATTTGTCTGTTACGCTTAGTTTTTTTCCATATAAATCCTAACTTCAAAAGACCTCTTCTTAATGTTCAGAAACTGCCTTATAAGTCAGTAAAATTTTGAAGCTTCATAAGCACTTTCTTCAGAGTTGGTCTTTGTTTCTCTGTGTTTTAAAAATTATTCACAGTTTGCCTAACTACTTCTGAATTAAAACATCCAAATTAGATTTTGTGCATGTTCTTAATCTTTGTTTACTGCACACCAAGAAGGACGCTGCACTAGAACCAATGGCTTTTCTTTCCTTAATAACTCACCTAAACTGCTTTCAGACACAACTGTTGCCTCAGATGCCCTTTCCCAGATTTTTATGGCAGACCCAGACCATTGTTCCTTTTTTATAAATCTATAGACATTGGTTATTACTTCTTGTGTTTTTAAATGTAGCACCTTATTTCCTAATGTGCTGCTAGGAGGCATCATTTCTAAATTCTCTCTTGGAACCAAGAGACACGCATATTTTAAAACAAGCTGTAATATTACCAAGTAGTTCTGCACTTGTTTACTTCAATATTCTGACAGTTCCATCTATATATCTCTATGAGGTGCTGGTGATCGCTCATAAACAGTTAAATATTTTTGTCACAAACGCCGAAATACATAGTCACAACACTAGAGGTAAATCACATCTTCATGTTACAGGGCATAAGAGAACCCTATATGAAAAAAGTACACACTATAACTGTATTAAATTGTACAACAAACTTCCTCAATGTTTCAAAGAATTACCAAATTTAACAATATTTAAAAGGAAATTAAAGAAGTATCTAATACAAAGATGTTTTTATTCAGTAAATGAATACCTTGATGATGAACAGTGAATCAGTTTTGTTAGAAATATGTTGCAATTGTAAATACTATCACCTTATTTGTTTATCCGTTCATGTGTTTACTGTTAATCTGTAATATAAAATTGTACTGACGAAGCCGATATTTCTGTAATTGGAAATCTTATGGTGAATAAATTTGATTTGTTAAATTTTAGATGAGTCGTATTTTTTACACATCTGCTTCACTTTCGTACCTATTTTGAGGACATGTTTCGCAAATTCTAGTTTTTCATTGCTTTTTTTGATTTTAAGGTCTAAAAAAGGTAGAGTACCGTCCTCTTCAGTTTCCACTGTGAATTGTATGCTGGGTTCTTGAAGAAAACTAGAATTTGGTATCCATAGAAAAGCAACACACACAGATAATTACATCAAAGCAAATAGTTTCAACCCAATTCCACACAAACATGCAACCATCAACAGTCTCACACACAGATTAGTAAATCTACCTCTCAGCCAGCAAGAATATCAAAACGAATACCATCAAATATTAAAAACTGCAATTAAAAATGGATATGGAAAGAACCTTGTAGATAAAAAACTAAAATTATTCAAACTTCAAAAGAGATTAAAACAGATCACAGCTCTCACACCAATAAAACAAGAAATTAGATTTGCTAAATTTACTTACCACCCCTGGGCCACAAAAAAGTTCCAAAAAATATTCAAGAAATACAATATAACATTGGCACCAAAAAACAATTACAACATTAAAAACCTACTTCACAGTAATAATACTGATAAGATAAAACCAGGGAAAAGTCAGGCATTTACAAGATTAAGTGTAAAGACTGTGAAAAAATTTACATAGGGAGGACAAAAAGAAACATAGGCACTAGAAAGAAAGAACACTTCAGGCACTTAAGATACAAAAATATTGATAAGTCCGCAATAGCAGCTCATTTCTGGTCTGAAAATCATGAAATTGAAGATAGCACAGAATTACTAAAATACGTACAAAAACATAGTGAACTCGTCATATGGGAGAGAATATACATAGAAAAACATAAAAACCAACTAATGAAATCCCGCCAGAAGAGAATCCCACATTTAAGTTCATCACTAAATCAACAGATGGCAGCAGCAACCCCAGAATTAGCCACACCGCTGGTTCAAGCTTCAGTCGCATAAGAGCCGTAGATGCAAAGATATAAAAATACATCTGTACAAGGGTTGGGACATAAGTCATGGCAACTATGTGTATTTGTGAATACATCAGCAGAGATGGAGAATTTGAAATATACCAATGAAAGGTGAAGGAATGGATGATGCGTAAGGATATTCACGAACACTCCAGTATTTAGCATTGCATATTTATTAAGCTGATTGACATAATATAGGTTGCACGTGCCATTTATGAGCACTGTACACTAGATGTTGTAGAGACCCTCAAAGCGGTTCCTTGCAACGTTCACAACACACTGCCAACAGTGTGAGAGGCGCTGTTTATCATCTGCTTCACCATTTACCTCACCATGTGTGAATCTGGTCATCTGTTGTTGCACAGCAGTTTTAATGTCCTTTCGCATTGCAAACCGCCAGTCACATAATGGCTCCTTTACCTTTTGTATGAGATCGAAGTCACATGGAGACATATCAGGGTGTATGGTGGGTGCTCTAATTGTTCCCAACCGCAGCGCTGCAGTTGCTGCTTTATACAAGAGGCTTTATGTGCTCTTGTGTTGTCGTGGAGAATGATTGCCTGTTCATAAGATTAGGACATTTGTCCCTAACAGCACAATGTACCTGTCATAGTAAGAAGTCCCTGTAGTAAGGTGCTGACACAGTTTGCTCATTTGGAACAAACTATCTCTGCTCAGAAATTATATTCTTCTTGCATGGCAGCAACTGAACAATTGATTTCACTAGATAGTCTTTTTTTTCTGTAATTTACGTCCTCCAATGTTGTCATATCGGACAATGAATGGAATGGGTGAAATGATGCTCCAATGAGCCTGGGGTCCATAGAGCTTAGAATTACCTGACATTCATCTTTCAGGATAAGGGAAAACCCCGGAAAAAACCTTATCCAGGTAACTCACCCTGACCGAGATTCAAACTTGGAACCTCTTGAACGTGAGGCAGACACGCTGGCACCATGCTACTACCGAGGCGGGCTAGATAGAGTCAGACAGAAAAATTCAATGCCATGGTTGGGATTTGAATCATGGATCTCTTGGTCTCCATCCTACTGCTCTTAACCACTGAGCTATCATTGTCAACATGCTGCATGCATGTAGGTCAATGGTAGCTCAGTGGTTAAGAGCAACCAGACGGAGATCGGTTCAAATCCCGGTCATTGCACTGAATTTTTCAGTCTGACTCTATCCATCCAAAACCTTAGCCTATACACGGTTAGTGTGGAAAACGATTAATTTCCATCAATTAAGCTGATTTCATGTTACTATCTGTGTTACTAACACACTCAGAGCCCTCTGTTGTTGTGAACACACACTAGGACAGTATGTCTTTCATCTCCATAAATCAAAGTCCCCATCTGTGCTGTTGTTTTCACAAACACACAGTTGCCATGACTTATTCCCCAACCCTCGCATACAATAAAAGAAGTTAACTTTTTCTATGCACTACTGTTTAAATTTATATTTCTTTTATTTAGGTTATTGAAATTTATATTTTCTTTTAATTTATGTAAACTGAGAAAAATATCTGCAAAATTTGCTTCATTACACATTTCATTGTTGCTACAAAAGACTGAAGCAATGACCAGAACTTTGAAAAGCAGCTCACTATTTACTAGCTTTGCAGTGTTATACTCTTTGTGTGATATTGTGAGAAACAAAATAAGTATGAATTAACTCTTAAAAAATGTATAATAAAGAGCAGAAAATTAAAACAATTACAATAAATATCTCATAAATGCTTAATATAATAAATTTTTATGCATAATTGTTTTAATGAGATCTAAATTTTTTTAAATAGGTTTTTATCTCTTTTTGTTCATCAATTACAACTTGTTTGGTAGTTATTTGACCAGTCACTTCTGAAATATTCTGTTCTCTCTCTGTCTTGTATGCATTTTTTCTAACAATGCTCCTTTATGAAATCTCATATTAAACTACAGTTGAAATACAAACTTCCTCTTATTTAAGTTAATTGATGGAAATTAATAATTTCTTCACACTAGCCGCACATAGGCTAAGGTCTTGTAGGGATAGTCAACATGAAAAATTTAATGCCATGGCCGGGATTTGAACCACAGATCTCTTGGTTTCCATCCAGTTGCTCTAACCCATTGAACTACCATGGCCAATGTGACGTGCTGACATTAAATTCTCCAGTTGACTCATATATTCCCGGTAAACCACTAAGGGCTCTCGTATCCAAGATATACTGTTTGTGGCGACTTACCATCATAATTACCAGGAGATCCGTGGTTCAAATCCCGGCCATGGCATTGAATTTTTCATGTTGACTCTATCCATACAAACTTCCTCTATTTACAAGGGACACCTTTGACCTCGAATGCTCAGAACTGCAAGAAAACATGCTTAGAATAACATTCGATCATAAACAAAACAGTGATTCGTGTCGTTTCCACGCAAAACATTGCATTCGGCTTCAGTTACATATAATAGAGAGAAACAAAGTAACAGATATCATTACCATAGGAGCAAAATTATACGTAATTCAATGAAGTCCGTGTATATTTACATTTTTAATCAACAATGCTAAAAATCCTCTACTGAAAGTACTTGTAATAGCACAAAAGACAGATATGGTACACACCTGAGTGATATTAGACCTCAAAGTACAAGTGCAGCAATTCGATGAAGTGGTTATAAACAAAAAGTAAAAGAACAATGTTCACACCTAACTATACCCACGTTATCACATTCCAAACCACTTTCGCATTTACCCAGTCCAATATAAAAAGCCACACTAATAATTACATTTGCAAATGATGATACGACTATGTATTTCATCAAGCATACTGCAACATAGGTTTACACTTTGATGCAGCAAAGTGATTGTAAATTACAGAGTGAAGTTTGATGATGAAATAGTGATCATGTATCTTCACTTGTGGTTCGGTACATTTAGCAACCGTTCTGACACAGAGCTTATACTGCTCATAAAGCTTATAATGGTGCCAGTACACAAGTGCGGAGTTTTGCATGGAAATGATACAGACCACTGTTTTTGAATGGTTGTTTGTTATTCTAAGCATGTTTTCGTGTGGTTTCAAGCATTTGAGGGCAAAGGTGTCCCCCCCACCACCACCACCCTGCTTTTCTTTAATTTAGATCTTCCAACATTAAGTCATATTGGACAATGAATGAAGTGATGCTCAAATGAGCCCAGGATCCATAGAGCTTAGAGTTACCTGACATCTGTATTTCAGGATAAGGGAAAACCCTTGAAAAACCTTACCTAGGTAACTTCAAACTCGGGACGTCTTGAATGTACGGCAGACATGTCAACATCTACGCTACTGAGGTGGGTAGAGAAAGGTGGTAGAGAAAGCAAAAATAAAAGTTTATTTAAAATATGTTTACATTTAATTAAGCAGATGCTTGTGCATATTATTTAAGATGTTCTTGTTTTACATTTTAATGAATATTTCTTAGTCTAATGTACAGTTGCATGTTTAAAGTCAATATCCGGTTTTTTAGAGACGTAAGATGCTGAACTGCCATGATGTATCAAATTTTGTTGCAGGTGGAAACCTAAACTGTGGCTCTGTAAAACAAAACATCACAAGAAAGAAGTATTAGATAAAATTTAATTTGAACTGTATTTTTAGAACAAGACACACAAATACGGTAGCAAATGTGAAGTTTGTATAAATAAATGAAAATACAAATACAGGATGATTACAAATGATTCATCAGGTTTGGACATCTTATAGCTTCCAAATGTACTAATAACAGATTAGAAGAGCATACTTTAACATTCTGTTTATGTCATTGTAGGATTCTTTATGACTCATAGATGGCAAAGGGCAAAATGGTGACTAATCAATAATGTTGAGCAACGTCTACTCAGAGTTCAAAGACTCCCCTCTTAATATCTGGGAGCTCCTAAGGCTATCTCCAGGGCTCTTTCCATTAGAGCAATACCCTATATAGAACACATACATTAGGTGGGACTTTTGTTGGCCATAAAAGGAGGCAAAATAGGAAAATAGCTTGACAACCCCAGCCCGGGCTACAAATCAAGTCCTATGTTCAACATATTAAAGCCAGTGGAGCCGATGTGAGGATGACTTAAATCATATGTAATGCTGATGAGATGCAATTATACTCAAATTTTGATAGCCAATATTTATAAACCAATATAAATTATTCTCTCTGGTCCTTCTATGTTGGACAAAAAACCAAGTAAGATACCTACCACAAGCAACCTGTAATAATTGATCTATGAGAGAACAATAATGAGCAACTACATAAGTAGTAGTATTTGTAACTACACTGAATGTGCTAGAGTTTTAGTTTAGTTACAAAAATGTTTTCTAATTTTAATTCACAATGATAAGAATATGAAAGTGAGTAAAGTGAACATCTTGGGCTGTCATTACGATTATGACTACATGCATTCAGAAAGTAAATGTAACAGCAATTCAGCAAATTGCACACATGGCTGCTCATTGGGCAAGTAATAAGTACAGTAATAATAGTAAGGAGAGATTGCTTTTGAGATTATCTTGCAAAAGTGAACTTAGATTCTGTTGGTTTAACTTACCCAATAATGAAAGTCCTACATTCACATTTTGTTGCATCTGTAAATTGGATGTAATGCTGTTGACTGTGGCATCTGGGCCAAATTCCTGGAAAAACATTGAAAAGCTGTACTATTTATATGTAGATATTCTAATTGACTATCGTGATCTATTTTTATGGTTACAAGTTGTCACTTGTAACATAATACTTCATGAACCTTACATAAGAATACGACTATTACTTACAACTGCATTTTAAAACCTTTTTATGTAGCACAGACAGTTTAGAAAAGAAAGAAACACCTCAATACTGCTTTAAACATTTTTCAGGTAACAAAGGAAATAAAATCACAACGCACACTTACAACTGCAGCATTAGTGTAAAGAAATACTTAAAAAAAGAGCAAAGTTTAATATGTTGAAATTATTATATAAGTAGTTCGATACATCACAGCAATTACCGTGGCAGATTGGTCCAAGAGATCAGGGGTCCAAATATCCTCCCTACTATCTTCCATATCATCTATTAAATTTGCAAGAAGTGCTTGAAGTTTTGCTGCATCCTGATCATTGTCTAACCTCATCAATATCTTGCACAAATTGTGAACTTCTTCTGCAATAGATAAATATATTTCAATTAAAAATGCTCAGACAAAAAGAGTACTTTTTAATTCATATTCTCTGCCCTATGGTAGAATTAAAATTACTTTAGAATCCTGACAGCTGCTGTGAAACACTTGAGTGGTGGCGGGGAATGCAACATTACTGCTTATGAATGCCCTGGCGCACATGAGGGTTAGACAGAAGAGAGCACTAAAACTACCTAATTAACTTATTGTTATTTAACACATTGTTATCTAACACATGGGAACAGCTTTGAATGATAATCTGTTAAGTCAATGCAATGCAATGAAAATATTCAGCAGAGCTTAAGTTTGTTTTTTGTAATGCTTCTGCTATGGAATGTTTCTTAGAAAGCCAGTATTAAGAACACGCAAGAGTAACCTAATATACTTTTTGGCATTAAACGTAATAGTTTATTGAACGAATAATAGAATAATTAATTAAAATTATACTATGAGTCAACTGAGACATTCTGTACTTCACATACCACAAATTTTCTTTCAATACATTTACCTTCACTTGAAGGCATTATCAAGAAATTGAAACATGTTAAAAGAAAATGTTTGGTATGTGAAATACTGAGTGAGTGTCTAAGTTGACTCACAGTATAATTTTAATTATTATATTACTTCACAGTTTTAATTTCAGTTCACCTTTTCAAATCAGTAACAAAAACAGGTAATTTTTATTAATTAATCAAGTATATAATTATTAAATTATAGATGAGTCGTATTTATTACACATCGGCTTCACTTACGTACCTATATTGAGAACATGTTTCGCAAACCATCGTTTGCATCATCAGCTCTAATGCAACTAAAACTTGATCCAGTGGTGTGGGTAGTCCTGGAGTTGCTGCTGCCATCTCTTGATTTTGTGATGAATTTAAATGTGGGGTTGTCTTCTGGTGGGATTTCGAAGTTCATTAGTTGGTTTTTATGTTTTTCTATGTATATTTTCTCCCAGATGATGAGCTCACTATGTTTTTGTATGTACAAAGGGCGTCCAGAAGGTAAGTTCTGTTTCAATTTATCTCCGCTGCAGTGCTGCGATCGCAGTTCTGCACATGTGTGGTAGATGCTCTGTATCAAGGAGAAGAAACGTGCGCCATTGTGAAATCACTGTCAGTCACATACGCTTTGTTGTGCTTGTTTACAATGTCAGTGTTGATTGAAAATCCCGCCGCTTGTGAAATCAGATCTGTGATTCGTTTTCTGAATGCTAGGAAAGTGAAACCAATTGAAATTTATCGGCTGTCAAAAGGTGTTGTGTTTCTTCATGACAACGCACGACCACACTCTGCAAATGCAACGAAAAACATCCTACAGGGATTTGGCTGGGATGTGTTTAACCACTCCACGTACAGCCCTGACCTCCCTTCTAGCGACTTTCATCTGTTTTTGCATCTCAAATCTTTCCTTGGCGGTCAACACTTCAACAATGACAAAGAGCTGAAAGAAAATGTTTCCAACTGGTTGAAGACACAGGCGGCGAACTCCTATGAAGAAGGTATACAAAAACTTGTGCCTCACTATGACATGCCTGCAAAATTTCGACAGTTAGTCGGAAAAGTAGTTTAAGAGTTGTAGACTTTTGTGCAATAAATACTTTTTCTGCATCTGTACACAATTTAATTTTATTACCAAACAGAACTTACTTTCTGGACGTACCTCATATTTTAGTAATTTGGTGCTACCTTCAATTTCATGATTTTCGGACCAGAAATGAGCTGCTATTGTGGACTTTCCAATATTTTTGTATCTTAGGTGCCTAAAATGTTCTTTCTTCCTAGTGCCTATGTTTCTTTTTGTCCTCCCCATGTAAATTTTTTCAGTCTTTTTAAGCACCTAAGATACAAAAATATTGATAAGTCCACAATAGCAGCTCATTGCTAGTCTGAAAATCATGAAATTGAAGATAGCACCAAATTACTAAAATAGTGTTGTGTATATAGGAACCCCTACAACCCTGGCGGTAACAATATGTACAAAATCATAGGGAGCTCGCCATATGGGAGAAAGCATACATAGAAAAGCATAAAAACCAACTCATGAACTTCGAAATCCCGCCAGAAGACAACCCTGCATTTAAATTCATTACAAAATCAACAGATGGCAGCAGCAACTCCAGAACTACCCACACCATGGGATCAAATTTTAGTTGCATTAGAACCGACGATGCGAACAATGGCTTGTGAAACATGTCCTCCTCAATATAGGTATGTAAGTGAAGCTCATGTGTAATAAATACGACTCATCTATAATTTAATAATCTAGAAAATGTTCCTGTTTTTAATAGTTGAAGTGGGTGAAGTTTTAAGTTTTAATAAAATATGACTCAATAAGGCTTTTAATGTAAGTTGTTAATATAACAAATGTTTAGTTATACATAACATTTAGAAACTGCATACAAAGGTTTAGCTGTGGTAATGGGACAAGATCTTGTGATGAAAAGAAAAACAATGAACTCCATAATTTCAAGCATGTTCATTAGATGATATACTTGGAAAAATGTGAACATGCAATATACAATATTTTAAAATGATTAAGGGCGCCGGGGTAGCGCGGTGGTTTCGTTCGCGGCTCCCGTTCTAAGGGTCCCGAGTTCGATTCCCGGCTCTGGGGTTGGCGATTTTAAGTCGGCCCTATCCACGCCTTCACCTCTGTCTAGCACACGTGAAGTATCCCCTATGCCCAACGTGGTTCGGAGTCCACGGTAAAAACTGTAGGTCCTCTCACCTCACCGCCATCTTCACTATCTCCCTATCATCGGAGGTAATGGACACCGCCCTCTGGGTGCCTCCACCTGAGAAATGGGTCCGGTCATCACTTGGTGGGGTGAGGTTACCCCGAAGGCCAAGGTTGCCATGTGGGGAGTGTTAGTAACTAACTAACTTAAAATGATTAATGTCATGAAAATTTTTCCCACAAATGCATATTTTCAGGAAACCTACATTCTTCCTGTAATAAGTTTTTGTCTATCTATAGTGATTTCTGAGCTATACCAAATTGTACAAAATTAGTATGAAAAGGACTTAAGAGGCTATTCAGTTTTTGTTTTCATTTGATTTGAATTGATTTATTGATTCATCCATTAAACATGTACATGTTATAGGACACGTCAAATTAAAAACACTGTAAATATTTATAATTAAGGTAGCTAACTAAATATTTACAAATTTAAACATTCATCCACGCTGTAGAAGCTATTGGCTCTAAGGAAGTTTAATAACAATTTCTTAAATTGATGTTGTGATTCAATCTTTTTTATATAGATTCAGGTAGCTTATTGTAAAGATGTAAGCCAGCATATGTGAAGCAATCTTAAATTTACAATCTTAAATTTATGTATATGAATGCAATTATAATGATGTATTTTAATAAAAAGAGTTTTCAAAAGATTTTTTATAAAATGGAAAATAAATATTTCCACATAGAAATGGCAGTTTGGGAGAGGAGATTTTCTTGAAGATCTTTGCCTCACATGCTTAAAAAGTATCCAACTTAAGTATGGAATTTAGCATTAATTTGAATTTTTGTTTTTGAATTATGTTGTTCTCTCCCTTGGATGCACACATGAAAGTGACATACCAAAATAAATTTTTTTAAACTTCTTCAGAAAAGAAACTATATTTGTAGTACCTTTTAGAGCATGAGCTTCTATAATTAGCTGATAGAGAGCTCTGATGAGTGCCAGATCTTCATACGGACTTCCTTCCTTTATGCGCAACAGTTTTCGCTCCTGCTTGCGTTTGCTTTTGCTAGACCTCCTGCTACGACCACTGAGAGTTCAAAACATATATTGTTAGTGCATATGAAAGAATAATGGCTAGTTCACTGGCGGCATAGTGTAATTATTTATTCAAACATGCAGGCAGAGAACCCTCTAGTGTATGTACAAAACACTGTGAATTTAAAACCTGAGTGCTTTCGGAACATTTTTTGTTTGATCTGAGGGCTGTTCAATAAAGAATGATCATAAGTGTTTTACGGTCATAATTTTTCACACTAAAATTCAATCTTATATTCTGTTAGCTTAATGTGAAACAAACACGCCGTAGTAGTTCCATTGTTGGTACTCCTGGTTCCCGCCTGTGAGAACCAGGCCAGTTCAGACATGTTCAGTTTCGCCTACAGCTGCAATGGAGGTAACACACGAGGAACAATATGCGACTTTGAAATTTTGCTTTCGTCTCAACAAATCTTCAGTTGAGGCCTATACAATGTTACAGGAGGCCTATGGAGAGTCTGTTCTTCCCTACAGCACAGCTCGAAGGTGGTTTAAAATGTTTAAAGAGGGGAGACAATCAATTTCAAAGGAACGTAGACCAGGTGCTTCAGTTACTGCTCTTATGGAAGAAAACATCAAAACTTTTTATTTTTTTTTTGTAATTTACGTCCTCCAACGTAAAGTCATATCAGACGATGAATGGAATAGGTGAAATGATGCTCAAATGAGCCCAGGGTCCATAGAGCTTAGATTTACCCAGCATTCATATTTTTAGGATAAGGGAAAACCCCGGGAAAAAACCTCATCCAGGTAACTCATCCTGACTGAGATTCGAACTTGGGACCTCTTGAA
Source organism: Mantis religiosa (assembly GCA_030765055.1). NCBI lineage: Eukaryota > Metazoa > Arthropoda > Insecta > Mantodea > Mantidae > Mantis > Mantis religiosa. The sequence goes on along the minus strand of CM060957.1, from coordinate 7,626,013 downwards.
CGTGAGGCAGACACGCTACCACCACGCTACCGACGCGGGCACATCAACACTGCTGCTGCCATTGTGAGAGAGGATCGACGAATTACCTTAAGATCACTTTCTGAAATACTGAACATTTCATTGGGTGCCACCCACACGTTGGTGACAGAAACATTACACATGAGACGTGTTTGTGGGTGATGGGTTCCAAGACTGTTGATTCCCAAACAAAAGGACATTCACGTGCAGGTCTGCATGCAGTTAAAGTTGATGTCAGAGGAAGATCCGGAGTTTCTTTCAAAAGTAATCACTGCTGATAAAACTTGGCTACATCATTTTGATCCTGAGAGCAAACAACAAAGCTCAGTGTGGAAATCTCCTTCATCACCAACTCCCAAAAAGCAAAAGTGGTTACTTCTGCTGGGAAAGTTATGGTCATCTCATTCTTTCATATTCATGGAATGGTTTATCAGCATGTTGTACCTGCACACACATCAGTAACTGGACAATACTACAGGGATGTCCTGAAAACATTGTAAGTCCATATCAGGCGCAAAAGAGCACATTTCCGTGAAGCAGGCTGGATGCTGCACCACGATAATGTGCGACCGCATATTGCCAATGCTGTTGCATGAAGTGCATCCCTCACCCTCCATATAGTCCGGATTTAACCCCATGTGACTTTTTTCTATTCCCTAACTTGAAGAAACACCTTCGTGGGAGGCATTATCCATCATCAGAAGCAGTGGTGATGGCTGTGGAGGCGATTTTGAAGGATCTCTCAAAAAATGGTTTCCAGCATGTCTTTGAAGTCTGACAGAAACGCTGGGACAAGTGCATCACATTCAGGAGAGATTATTCTGAGAAGGATCATCAAAATAATGAGGATGAGTAAAGGTGTGTTGTCAAAAAAAAGTTGTGATCATTCTTTATTGAACAGCCCTCGTATTTCACCAACACATTACTTATAAATATGTAAAAAACAGAAGTTAACACCAGTGAAGCAACAAATACTATATAAAATATAATTATTTATCACAAACTTCACTTATCTTTTAAGAAAATTGATGAAAGTTCCACAGAATTCATGAGACTAGTTTCACAAAAATCGTTTGCATTGTCAGTCAATGTTTCCAACATTGTCATTGTTAACGCTGCTAGATGTCATATTATTTTGTATTTTTAAGCAAACTCTGAAAATGAAGCAAACTTAAAGATAGAATTATTTGGCAGTATTTCAAAATTTATGATGTGATTTCTATTTTTTAAAATAATTTTCTCCCAAACCATTAAATATTGCACCATTTAATTGCTTTAATAATTCAACTTCTGGATTTATTTCATGGTTAAACAACAAAAAATGATCTGCTATAGCTAATTTATCTGTCTGTTTATAACTGATATTTCGAAAATGTTCTTTCATTCTGGTTTCTGTGGAAACTTCGACTTTCTTAAAAGATAAGTGAAGTTTGTGAATATTATATTTTATATAATATTACTTATAACTGAAAAAACTATATGTAGTAAGTTTTTAACACTCCGTCACTTATATTTTTATATTTTTTGAGATTGTTCCTTTAATCTCCGATCTTCAGAACTACAAACAGTTTTTTCAATTAATTTTGACATCGCCTATTTTTTTTTTTTTACGTCACGGCTACTAATTCCTCCAATCACGCATACACATTACTTATACTTCAAGTTCTACAATCCATTACTCTTCTGATGCAGCTAGCCCATGGATTAGTTTATTATGAGGAAGTAAATACAAACCTGGAACTTTTGGATCCCGTATGGGAAGATGTATCCGAGTATAAATCACTCTCATCCTTCACATCCTTTTTTTCTGAAATTTGAAAAAATAACAGTCTAGTTAATTGTTTTATGTGTGGATATATGACAGTGAGGTGGCCAATCATAAATATGGAAGAGAGTTGCAGTTGTCTACTCTTAAGGACAAGATTTCACCTCACAAACAAATTAAGCCTATCCAGATAGATTATACATACTGTATAAAGATTTACATAGGAAAAATCATATAGTACCTGAAGCTAGACTCAGAGAACACCTGAGCTGGATTAAATTAAAATTTACTGAAAAATTAGGGGTAGTTATGCATTTTTTTTCCTCTAACCTAAATTTATAAATGATTTTACTTCCAGTAGATGTAGCTAATACTACAAACAAGTATTCTCCTAGTGATAGTAGCCCTAATGGAAGTCAAATCCTAGAAAAAAAAAAAGTGGATACAGTTGAATATGTAATCTACTGATTGCAAAATGTAGCCTGTTATTAAAAATATGAGGGCTATTATTTTTAAAGATCCTTGCAGTTTTAATTGTGAAATTAAAACCACAGTAAAAATTAGATGAAGCTTTGCGTAGATGTGAACACATAAACATGTCTAGAACAATAGCACCACTTGCCAAAAGTGAAGTGGGTGTTGTAATTTGATTTCTTCAGCAGAGGAGTGCAATGCAGCTGAAATTCACTGACAAATGAGTAATGTTTATGGTGAAACATTCACAAGTGACAGTTAAGTGCGACAATGGTGCAGGAGCTTTGAAGTATAGCATACAGACATTCATGATGCAGGCAGTCAGGGGAGGAAGTGAATGTTCAGCAAGTAGATCAACTGATACGACTAGATTGCCAGTTCACAATTTCTGTGTCGCATGACCATCCCTGCAGCTTTATACAGTCACTGATGACAATGTTAAGGCCCACACTGCAGCTGCAACGAAGAACTTCCTGTAGCATTTTCTATGGTAAGTGTTTGATCATCCACCTTACAGCTCGGACTTGGCTCCTTCTGATTTTCATCTCTTGCCTTGCATGGAAAAGGGATTGGGAGGACAGCATTTATTTATTTTATTTTTGTTGTTGTAATTTACGTCCTCCAATGTTAAGTCACATCGGACGATGAGTGAAATGAATGAAATGATGTTCAAATGAGCCCAGGTTCCATAGAGCTTAGAGTTACCAGACATCCATCTTTCAGGATAAGAGAAAACCTCCAACGTTAAGTCATATCGGACGATGAATGAAATGATGTTCAAATGAGTACAGGGTACATAGAGCTTAGAGTTACCAGACATCCATCTTTCAGGATAAGAGAAAACCTCCAACGTTAAGTCATATCGGACGATAAATGAAATGATGTTCAAATGAGTACAGGGTACATAGAGCTTAGAGTTACCAGACATTCATCTTTCAGGATAAGAGAAAACCTCCAACGTTAAGTCATATCGGACGATAAATGAAATGATGTTCAAATGAGTACAGGGTACATAGAGCTTAGAGTTACCAGACATCCATCTTTCAGGATAAGAGAAAACCTCCAACGTTAAGTCATATCGGACGATAAATGAAATGATGTTCAAATGAGTACAGGGTGCATAGAGCTTAGAGTTACCAGACATTCATCTTTCAGGATAAGAGAAAACCTCCAACGTTAAGTCATATCGGACGATGAATGATATGATGTTCTAATGAGCCCAGGTTCCATAGAGCTTAGAGTTACCAGACATCCATCTTTCAGGATAAGAGAAAACCTCCAACGTTAAGTCATATCGGACGATGAATGAAATGATGTTCAAATGAGTACAGGTTACATAGAGCTTAGAGTTACCAGACATCCATCTTTCAGGATAAGAGAAAACCTCCAACGTTAAGTCATATCGGACGATGAATGAAATGATGTTCAAATGAGCCCAGGTTCCATAGAGCTTAGAGTTACCAGACATCCATCTTTCAGGATAAGGGAAAACTCCGGAATAAACCTTATCCAGGTAACTCACCCTGACCGAGATTTGAACTTGGGACCTCTTGAACGTGAGGTAGACATGCTACCATCCACGCTACCAAGCCCGGCGGCACAAACAACTAACTTCTATGATGAACAGATTGGAAAGTTGATACCACGCTACAAAAAATGAGTACGTGGAGTGGCGATTATGTAGCTGGTAAGTGTAGCTAAATGTTGCAAACAAAACTTTTTGATTTTCACAATGTTTTTAATTCCACAACCGATACAACCTTGAAAACAGAATAGCCCTTGTATAAGTGAAGTGATAGTATGTATCAGTAGTTACAGCATATGCTTCACTGTTTCTAGATTCATTTGTTACTTATATGAGAAATGAGTTCAAGTGTTCACTGCCTTGACTCTAGAATTAGACTATCTTCAACCAAAGCATTTTTTAAAACATTTCTTACCTTCTAACAATGACTTCTGTTTATTTTCTCTGACTATTTCAAGTCTAGTCACGTAAGTACCAAACTGTTCTTTGATAGATGTCAACTGACCAGTCAATTGATCCAAATATTCTTCCACTGCAGGCTTCACAATTTTATCTAAAAAACAAGAGACACGTAGATGCATAAATACTTTTTGCAGTGCTAAGGTTGAATTATTAAATTTAAGTCTCTTCTGAAATCACCTCATTTATGACCCCATTATTACATATTTTTCAAAATATTATTTTATGAAGGTTTCCATGAAAATATTTTTACTTTTTCTACTATACAGTTATGTAAACAGAGAGAGTGTTGTATTCCGTTCAAAAGTTCAATATCAAGGTTTCACCAGAAATACATGTTTTGAGGACCCTGTTGTTTGAAAACAGCATACTTCTAAAATGAAAGATGTGATAAATATTGAATTTGGTATTTCAGTGACTTTCAAAGGCTTGAGATAAAGATTTTCGAGAAATCATGCTTCTTTAGCCCAAATTATCCTTTACATAGAAAATGACTGATATGTTTCTTTTCAAAAATGGGCTTAATGATTCTGATAAAACTGTCATAAACATAGTTTGAAAAAGAATGTTGTAATTAATACCCTGAAGTAATGCAATAATTTATAATTATACAATGAGTTGTCTCTGGAGAACCATCATCCGTATGAGCACCAAAGTTCCAGCCAGCTGACAACTTTCTCATAATGCCTTCACATGGAGGTGAAATGTGTTGAAAGAAAATTGAGGTATGTGAAGTACAGAATGTCTCAGTCAACTTATTGTACAATTTTTAATTACTGCTTTACTTCACAGTGTTAATTCTAATTTGCTTTTTCAAATTATGAAAATACTCCACATTCAAAATATTTAACTTTGTCATAAATTTTATTTCTGAGATTTATTCATAGACAGATTGTTAGGGGTATAAGTGCGGATATTTGTTGAGGACAGTGTAATAAACAAAATTACATCAATATTTGCTTCACTTGTAGACTTTACAATTTTATTTAATAAAAGTACTATGTATTTATTCTCCATACCTCCAGGTATGTTTGGCACACACAAGACATACTATGTGCACACGTTTTCTTGAGCTCTCGGGTCCCAAGTCCTCATTTGGTAGGTTTCATCTAATTCCATACAGTAGATGACAACTATGAAACATGAAATACATTATATACTCTTGACATCTTGTGGCTAATACACTAAGCTTTCACACCCGCTCTTTCTCTGTGTGCAGAGTCCATGTGCCATTTTGAGCAATTTCGAGGTTAATTAGCTAACCAGTTAACAACAAACCTAAGAGCAAGACGTATGTTGTGGATATTATAGCTCTCGAAAGGCTACACACTTATTCAACTAGTTCCGTACAACTGTGATCTGAATGCAATTGAACTGGCATGGCCAAAAATAAAAAATGTTTTCAGAGGATGCAACATTACTGGAGTTATGCCAGCTACAAATCTGCAGAAACTTACCACAGAAGCATTCTCTTCCATAACTACGATGGATTGGGAAGGATATTGCAAGATGTACTAAGGGATGGAAAGGCAACATTGGAGTCATGATGGTATAATGGAAAATGCAACTGATGAAACTATCGTCAACACATCAGATGATCCAGCAATGAAAGTGATGCACCAAGCTTGAAAATCGAAGAATTATAAAGTAAATGAGTATTTATAGTGTTATAATATTTTTCTACTTTTGTGTGTTTCATAAATAGTAAGTATATAAACATACAGCTTATGGGATCAAGTTCAATTTACTGTTTGTCCACACATCTCACACTTGTGGTGCATATCTTTGCCTATCTTACACAGGATTTTGCTAAATTGTGTTTTTCTTGCTGACCACACTGCAAATACCCCGGTGTGTTAGCTCTCTCTTCTTCCCCCTTGCCCACACTAGACCGTCAAATCAGCTTCCATGAAAACGTACGCACATAGTGCATGTTTACTTATTCCAAAAAGCAAGGTGTGGGCAGCATAACACGGAGTGAGCAGGCCTCCATAATAAATGTTGCATTACAACAGAGTTTGAGTGTTTTCTGCAAGGCTAATGATCTCACACCACCTAGACAGGCTGGTTACACATTAAAGAGTGAACAAGTGAAAGCAATAAGATGGTCTGTACTAACATGTAATATCAATTCCAATGTGTAAGGACTATGATACAATGAAGCACAAAATTAATATAATTTTGAGTCAAACTAATACTCAATGCTGCACTTATTGCTAGCATTTACCTAGAATGTGTTTAGTTAGGATCTTCCTAACATCATCAGCTGATGTTGACTAATAGATGTTGATTTGGTGAACTCCTTGGAGGTGATAGGTGACAGTTAATGTACCTTTAAACAAGATGGAATACATAAAAGAGTACAATAATATCATTCACATTGCAGAAAACAATGGATTCAGTGCTGAATTGGTCAAAAAGAAAATTGATAAATTCAAAAGACAACAAAGATGCAAACAAGTAACTTTTCTTTCCCCAATCAGCAATGAAACTTCATACAGAAAATAAATATCATCCCAGAGCTACACACCTTTTCCAAAGAGTCTTCAAAGAGCACAATATTATTTTGGCCCCACAGAACAAATTTAGTGTACAACACCTTTTGAAATCACATAATACAAAGGAGATACCCACAGACAAAAAATCAGGTGTGTACTGGATAAACTGCAAAGGCTGTGACAACTTTTACATTGGAAAAACAAAAAGGAACTTGAACATTAGGCTTAGAGAGCATTTTAGGAACATCAGGAACAAAGAAATAGATAAATCGGCAGTAGCGTACCATTTTTGGAAGGAGAATCATGATGTAGAATGATAAATCCATTTATTAAAAAGTGTCCAGGGTCCAGCTGCATTAACCACGAGGGAAAAAAATCTTCATAAAGAAATATGAAAGAAAATTGTTTAATTTCGACACTACCTTTGAAGAGGACGCAAATTTTAAGTTCATCAAGATACCAACAGAGACGCACCTATCACCTCCAATGAGTTCACCAAATCAATGTCTATTAATCGACAACAGCTGATGATGTTAGGAAGATCCTAACAAAATGCTTTCTAGGTAAATACTAGCAATAAGTAGAGCCTTGAGTATTAGTTCAACTCAAAATTATATATTATGTGATATCAATTTCATGACACAGTACTACCATGCAAAAAAATATCAGGAATGTGATTGGTTTGTAAGAAAACCATTAGACAAAGAGCAAAAGCAACACAGAGAAGTGAATATACATTAAGGTACCATTTATCAAATCATCTGCACTCCTCATCAAATGCTTTACATGTTCTAATCTTGAACAACTTACCTATGTATCCATCTTGTTTACAGCAAAGACACTCTGACATGGCTTCGTCCCATTTTCTGCCCTGCACCAGAACCTTAACACTCCTTTCTGTATCATTCAAGTGTACTCTTAGAATTTGAGCAGCATCACTGTAATTCCTTCTTCCAATCTGTCCAGTAACTAACTCTTGGCACAGGACTTGAAGCTGGTTCTCTCTGTAAATTGTATGAAATATGCTCCATCAATATAAGAATTATGCTGGGTCTACTCTAAGGTACCATTCATAAAGAAAATCATACACAATCATAAAGAGCACCCAATCACAAGAGAGTGTTTAACAATTGAGCTAGGTGGTCTGCAAAGTGGTTATGTGCATGTATCAAGCAGGATTGGGAGATGTAAAAATATGCAATGAATTAGGTAGGGAGGGGTAGACATGGTTTACAACTCGGGTAGCAAAATTAAGGGATATGAAAGGGTAAATTGGATGTACGAGGGTTGGCTGATAAGTCCGGACCTCACATAGAGATGGCACCACTGGGCCAGATTGATGAATAGCATCATATAGTTTAACTATGTACTAGCTTGTATCCATAGTTATAGGTTAATAGCTTGTCTAGTTTTTGAAGGACAGCATTTTAAACAAGACAAGTGTAGGGATTTGATGAAAATGGAGGATTTGGAAAACGAGCAGTGATTAAATACTTCCATTTGAAAGGCTTAATGCCTAAAGAAATCAAGGAGCAAATAGACAGTACATTGAAAGACTCTGCCCCTTCATATACAACGATTAAAAGGTGGGTTGTAGAGTTTCAAATGGGCATATGAGCACTAGTGATGAGCCTCGCTCTGGACGCCCTGTGGAGGTCACAACTCCAGAGATCACTGAAAAAATTCATCGTTTAGTACTGGAAGACCGCAGATTAAAATTGTTTGAGGTAGCAGAGGCTGTAAACATATTAAAAGAAGGTACAGGTAGTATTTTAAGTAATGTTTTATGCTTTCACAAGGTCTGGTGCCATGTTTGTTGATACCTGACCAAAGTTGTAATAAAAAACTGTTTCTGTTAAGAATTTGGAGCTCTACCATAAAAATCCGAGTGAATATTTTCGACATCTTATTACCATGGATGAAACTTGGATACATCACTACACTCCAGAAAGTAAACCGCAATCAAAACAGTGGATTGTGCCAGATGCGCCAACTTTAAAAATGGCAAAGTCAATTTGTCACCTAACAAGGTTATGGCAAATGTTTTCTGGGATGCACAGGAAATTATTTTTATTGATTACTTGGAAAAGGGTAAAAAGTATCACTGGTAACTACTACGCAGGCTTACTGCAACGTTTGAGTGATTGGTCCAACCATTGATATGCATTGATTCCTTGGTCCAATTATGTACTATTGTAAGTACTTAAGTCCTAGGCTTTCTAGTTAAACCAGTATTTATTAAGTTAATTGATGAACATTAATAGTTAGTCACCACAGATGGTGCATATCTCATTGTATACGAGAACACCTAGTGGTTTACTGGAAAAAATATGAGTCAATTGGAGAATTTAATGTAATGTGCTGGTATGTTGGCCATGGTAGCTCAGTGGTTAAGAGCAAATGGACAGAGATTGGGAGATCCGTGGTTCAAATCATGGCCATGGCATTGAATTTTTCAGTCAGACTCTACCTATATCAACAAGTTTTTCTTGAATTCTTATAAAATAATTTTCATTTATTTTCTCCACAGTAATTGCAGTATAGCAAACTAACATAAACATTTAGTTACATTTATAACGACAATCAATGATAACTGATTGTTCCAACACACATAAAACTGTGAGTAGGCAAACTTTGAAAGGTAGACATAGAACTGAAAAATTCCAATTATGGCACTGAATATTTTAGTTCTGATTCTACCTTTCAAAATTTAGCTACATCTTTAACTACTGTGTCATCTTAGAATGAACATACTTGTATTGCAATTTATCTGCCATGTGCAGAGCTTCCCTCCAGTTTCCTGCTCGCTGGAATACCAACAGGGCATCGTAATATCTAGCAGCGCGAACATACATGATCCCTGCTTCCTCATACAACATTCTTTCCTTGAGGTGCTCTGCATAAGCTGCAGTTATCCTTTGGTATCTCTCACTGCCTTTGGGAAATAGTCGCAAAGCCTGAAACATGTTCATAGCAAGAACTTTTTCATATTTACTTCATTTGCATCTCTGGGATCTAAAACCAGATAATTAAGTGAATTAGTTGAATACTCTTGAAAACATTCCAAGTTTTCTTCACATGTGAGTGAAGTTATAACCTGTCTCAAACTGGAATGATACTGTTGTAAACATATGGGAGCAAAGAAAGAGAGATACAGATGTAGGACAGAACAGTGCTGCTTGGTAGAGGGAAGTGTATGGGTGTTTTCATTTACTTTTTATCATACAATGACTTCCTCCAAGAAATACAGTAATATAAGTCATTTTCTAACCATGCTCAATATGATGCATGATGCTAAAAGCTTGGAGGAAAGAGAAATGCAAGGAAAGTACCCACTGTATACTTGGAATTTGAATACAATACAATACTTCATTCGTCACATTACACTTACATAGTTGAGCAGGTGCTCGTAAATTGGTGACTTGTCAAAATATTAAACCTAGACTTTAATATCAGAAATAAGTCTACAATATTTACAATATATGTTACAAAGTATAATAAAGCAAGAGAATATTAATTATGTACAATATCTAGAGTATACAGTTTTCCTAAAGTTGAACAGACACTTAGATACGATTGAGATCACAGTGTATCATCCATGTTTTCCTGAATTGAATAGTATGCTTTGTTGGTGAATAAACTTTTGACTGTTTTCTTAAAAAGATTTTGGTTTTGGATTTAACTTTATGTTTGTGGCAATTTATTATATATCTTAATCCTGATATATTGTGGACTTTTCTCGAGCAGTGCTAACCTATGAGTAGGGTATTTGTATATCTCTTATTTTATATCTCTTTTTCCTCTTGTATTATGACCATGATGATGTTGATTTTTTTGAAAACTGTTAAAATTACTGGTGTACATATAGAACTAGATTATACATATAGAGGCAAAGTTGCGTCAAAATTCTAATGTTTTAAAAGTGGTCTGCAGGTCTGAATAATATTGCATTCAATTTTGGAATGTAAAGCAACAAAACATTTGAGAGAAAATTATTGCAAAAGAGGAATTGGTCCAATTTCCAAATGAAATTATAGGTAAAAAGATATTGAGGGTTAACTGAAGGAAAGATTAATAGACATAGATAAATATTTAGGTTTTATTAGAAATAGATGGTTAGAGAGAAGAAGAGGAAGAAGAGGAAGAGGAGGAAGAGGAGGAAGAGGAGGAAGAGGAAGAAGAGGAAAGAAGAAAGAAGAAGAAGAAGAGAGGAGGAGAAGAGGAGGAAGAGGAGGAAGAGGAGGAAGAGGAGGAAGAGGAGGAAGAGGAGGAAGAGGAGGAAGAGGAGGAAGAGGAGGAAGAGGAAGGAAGAGGAAGAAGAGGAAGAAGAGGAAGAAGAAGAGGAAGAAGAAGAGGAAGAAGAAGAGGAAGAAGAAGAGGAAGAAGAAGAGGAAGAAGAAGAGGAAGAAGAAGAGGAAGAAGAAGAGGAAGGAAGAAGAGGAAGAAGAAGAGGAAGAAGAAGAGGAAGAAGAAGAGGAAGAAGAAGAGGAAGAAGAAGAGAAGAAGAAGAAGAAGAAGAAGAAGAAGAAGAAGAAGAAGAAGAAGAAGAAGAAGAAGAAGAAGAAGAAGAAGAAGAAGAAGAAGAAGAAGAAGAAGAAGAAGAAGAAGAAGAAGAAAGAAGAAGAAGAAGAAGAAGAAGAAGAAGAAGAAGAAGAAGAAGAAGAAAAGAAGAAGAAGAAGAAGAAGAAGAAGAAGAAGAAGAAGGAAGAAGAAGAAGAAGAAGAAAGAAGAAGAAGAAGAAGAAGAAGAAGAAAGAAGAAGAAGAAGAAGAAGAAGAAGAAGAAGAAGAAGAAGAAGAAGAAGAAGAAGAAGAAGAAGAAGAAGAAGAAGAAGAAGAAGAAGAAGAAGAAGAAGAAGAAGAAGAAGAAGAAGAAGAAGAAGAAGAAGAAGTAGAAGAAGAAGAAGAAGAAGAAGAAGAAGAAGAAGAAGAAGAAGAAGAAGAAGAAGAAGAAGAAGAAGAAGAAGAAGAAGAAGAAGAAGAAAAGAAGGAAGAAGAAGAAGAAGAAGAAGAAGAAGAAAGAAGAAGAAGAAGAAGAAGAAGAAGAGAAGAAGAAGAAGGAAGAAGAAGAAGAAAGAAGAAGAAGAAGAAGAAGAAGAAGAAGAAGAAGAAGAAGAAGAAGAAGAAGAAAAGAAGAAGAAGAAGGAAGAAGAAGAAGAAAGAAGAAGAAGAAGAAGAAGAAGAAAGAAGAAGAAGAAGAAGAAGAAGAAGAAGTAGAAGAGTAGACATCTGAAAGAAAGCAGTAAAATAGGACCCTACAGCTTGGTAACTGTGGTGTTTGATGCTACGAATGGAAATGCAGCAATAATTCAGGGAAGCATACAAATTGATGTATGAAGGATAGTACATTGGTTTAGGTTCAGTAATGCAGAATTGTAATTGTAACTAAACTGTATAAATGCTGAAGATAAAATAAATATCTAGGTATTACTTGTTTAAATTTGATAAAGCCTATATTAACCTATTGGAAATAATATGGTGAATAAAACTGAATTGAATTTAAGTTATATTTCTTTACTGCTGATATAGACTCACTTTACTGTGCTTTTCAAAAAGTTATTTATAATATGTTAAATGGAGTTAATACTGAGACGGAGCTATCTAATTTAATGGTTAATAATCAGTTAATAAAAACTTAACTGTTTAGTTCAATTTAACATTATAGAATGTTATATAATGCAAAGCTACAACGCTTACCTTTGAGTACAAAATAATAATTATCCTTCAGCAATGCAAGACACTCATTAAAGTGTTCTTCTTCTGAACACCGTGAAATATGATGGAGTGCTGATTCAAATCTCTTAAGCTGCTTATCAATTACAAAGTGACGATAATCAGGCTGCATTCTGTAATAAATTGAAAAAACGGTGCATTAGTTGAGTGACCTGAAAACTACATTCATAGGGTTAATTAAATGTTCTACACCAACTAAATAAGTTTTGAATCATGAAGTTTTTATGGACATGAAAATTTGTTGACTTCTGGTTTAAGGACCAAGTGAATGATTCAGGCAGTTTCGTGTGTGGACCACATTCAGGAGGTCCAGTTTCGATTCCCATGGCTGACCCTACCTACCCTTGGTTTTTTTTCAGGGTTTTCCCGGGTTGCCAAGTGAATATTTGGTAGGTTAATTACATCCCTTGAATTTTCTGTCCCTCCATTATCACTTCACATCATCTCTCATCTGGTGGGTCTCTTTCTCTTCAGGGTAGAAGTGTTGGCAGGTGTCTCAGTGCAGCACGACAGGGGTGATATGCGCTTGGTAAAAACTTTCTCCTCTGGTAGGATGGTCTCCGGTCTCCAAATCCGGTCAGGTGGGACCATTTCAGGATCACAGTAGGGTGGGCATCATTCTCATCCTTCCTTCCAGAAGTGCCCCAATTGTGGTATAGGTACAATAGACCAATTAATATAATTTTGAGTTGAACTAATACTCAATGCTTTACTTATTGCTAGTGTTTACCTAGAACACGTTTCATTAGGATCTTCCTAACATCATCAGCTGTTGTCGACTAATGGACATTGGTTTGGGTGAACTCATTGGAGGCAACAGGTGTGTCTCTATCAGTATCTTGATGAACTTGAAGTTTGGGTTTTCTTCAAAGGTAGTGTCGAAATTAAACAATTTTCTTTCATATTTCTTTATGAAAAGATTTTTTCACACGTGGTTAATGCAGCTGGACCTTGGACAGTTTTTAATAAATGGATTTCATGCTCTATATCATAATTCTCCTTCCAAAAATGGTGCACTATCGAGAAATTTATCTATTTCTTTGTTCCTAAAATGCTCTTTAAGCCTAATATTCAAGTTCCTTTTAGTTTTTTCTATGTGAAAGTTGTCACAGCCTTTGCAGTTTATCTGGTACACACCTGAGTTTTTTGTCTTTGTATTATGTGATTTCAAAAGGTGTTGTACACTAAATTTGTTCTGTGGGGCCAAGGTAACATTGTGCTCTTTGAAGACTTTTTGAAAAGGTGTGTAACTCTGGGATGATATGTAAGTAGACCAAGTTTGGAACCCTATGCTGAATCCCCTCCATAGTGTATGTAGTGTAGTGTAGTCAGTTCAGTCCAGTCCAGTGTCGTTTAAGGAGATTTAACTTCAATGTTCTTATTTTAAGTGGAGTATCCAATATATTTGTACATTCCAATATGTGTAAGGACTATGATACATTGAAGCACAAAATAAATATAATTTTGAGTCAAACTAGCACTCAATGCTCCACTTATTGCTAGTATTTACCTAGAACGCGTTTCATTAAGACCTTCCTAACTTTATCAGCTGTTGTCGACTAATGGGCATTGGTTTGGTGAACTCCTTGGAGCTATATGTGTTTGGTTCAAGTTCTCCTAGGAGGTGATTGGTGCGTCTGTCGGTATCTTGATGAACTTGAAGTTTGGGTTTTCTTCAAAGGTAGTGTCGAAATTAAACAATTTTCTTTCATATTTCTTTATGAAAAATTTTTCCCATGTGCTTAATGCAGCTGGACCTTGGACACTTTTTAATAAGTGGATTTCTTGTTCTATATCATGATTCTCCTTCCAAAAATGGTACACTACTGCCGATTTATCTATTTCTTTGTTCCTGATGTTCCTAAAATGCTATTTAAGCCTAATACAGATATAGAACAAGAAATTAACTTATTAAAAAGTATCCAAGCTCCAAGTGCATTAATCATGTGGGAAAAATGTTCATAAAGAAATATGAAATAAAATTGTATAATTTCGACACTACCTTTGAAGAAAACCCAAACTTCAACTTCATCAAGATACAGACAGAGACGCAGCTATCACCTCCAATGAGTTCACCAAACTAACATCCATTAGTCGACAACAGCTGATGATGTTAGGAAGATCCTAACGAAACGCATTCTAGGTAAATACTAGCAAAAACTGGAGCATTGAGTATTAGTTCGACTCAAAATTATATTTGTACATTTTTATAATGCTCATTAAGAGCTTCTCAAGAAGTATGCCCAGTAGATATTCTGTTCATTCCATGAATTTCTCTAGCTACTACTGCATATTTTCATGGTGCTTATACAAAGTATTATTGCAAAAGCTTATTTTTTGATGCACTTAATGTTGAGTTAAACTTTTACAGAATTAGTTGCATTATGTATATCATCATCAGTAAAAGAACAATACATGAGACTAAAGTATGGTCAAATATTTCAAAAGTGAGTCCCAATACATTGGCTTACTCTTTCCATGATCAGCAAACAACGAATGGTAACAATACTACAAAAACTGACAAAGTATTACAAAATTCAAACTAATAAACAATGATATATATATATTTTTGTAATTTTACGTCCCATAACGATAAGTCATATCGGACTGAGCTACAAGGCCAGCGGTAAACACCAAATAGTTCAATAACAGCTGATGCCACAAGCAAATCTACATCTTTGCTGTAATAAGCTTGTCTGTCTCTACAATTTACTGATGGAGTACTTTTAAGCCTAGGGAGGCCAAGGGCCTACATGGCCTGTAGCGCCAAGTATCATCATCATCACTTTTAAGGCTATTCACAGAGGATTTCATAATAGCAAACTAAATAGTCAAAGTCAAGTTTTAGAGGGAGGGGAATCCCTGATAAGAGTAGTTTGAGTTGGCAGACTTTCTTGAAAATATTTGCCTAACATGCTTAAGCAGCGCATGATTCAAGTACAGAATGTTTATTTATTTAACTATTAAACTTTTAGATTTATAATAATTCTGTGGATGGACGCATGTGTATACAATTACCTTTCTCTCAAAATACTTTTTATTTTGAGTTCAATGGCTCTTAAAATATATACTTTCAGTGAAGTTTAATATAAAAATTTGTGAATGAAGTACAATATTTCTTCTATTCAATGCGGCTAACTGGCAGAGAGAGAGAGAGAGAGAGAGTAAAAAAAATCAGATGCTTTCATTTACTATACTCTGTTTGGCCTTAAAGTGTGTATGGATGCCAACACTACGTCGCAGCACAACTTTTGGAACAAGTGAAACAGTGAAGCACTAGTGGAAACCGTCTGTTACACAATGTGTATATTATCATTAAATTTTAGATGAGTCGTATTTTTTACACATCTGCTTCACTTTCGTACCTATTTTGAGGACATGTTTCGCAAATCTTCATTTGCATCTACGGCTCTTGTGCGACTCAAAATAGGTATGAAAGTGAAGCAGATGTGTAAAAAATACAACTCATCTAAAATTTAATAATTTCTCGCTTCACTGTGGTGTTCCAATACAGTTAAATCTCGTGTATATTATTGTTTATCTGATATATTCAGCAATGAACGATGTGAATAAATACTATAATTCAAGTGTTAAAACATTTAAACATGAGTGTAAACATTTTACTTACATTTATTGTTGCTTGGTACTTAGTACTTGCCCAATTGCATTGTTTACTGCAGTGAAGTGAAGCTTTGTTTGCGTGTGAAGTCAGTATGGCAGAGTGCACAGTTCCTCTGAGTAGTATACAGAAACATAAGTTTGGAAAACCTCTAAAAAGTGATGAAAAGACTATTGTATTAAATGTGTTTAACTTTTTCTTTCAATGGTATGGCACCCTGTCTGTAAGAGACTTAGCTAAACTGACATCTGAAGCAACTGGTGTATCTAGGAACACCGTTTCAAATGTAAGAACCAAAATTAAACAAACAGGAACTGTAAAAACCCCTAAAAAGAAAAAGGAAAGCCATTTAGTATTTTAGGGCAAGTGGCTGATTTTGTTAAAAGTGCTATTTGCTTTAAAGTACACAGTTTCTTTTAAAACAATGAGCGTCCTACTATAGATAAGGTATTTGCTTTACTAAGTTTTTACTCACATAATTATATTGCATAACTTCTCTTTAGCAATAGTTGATTTAGTTTAGTAGATATGAGCTGATGGCAGAGACGTCAGAGTGATACAAACTACAATGTTTATGTGTGTCCCCACTTTAAGCCCAGAGGGACTACAGTAGCATTTCACTTTTATGAACTATTCAATTTCTGAAAGCATTAGTGATCATCACCATTATTGTTTATGGAAAAATGTTTCACTACTAACCTGCGTAGATCATTGAGGAATGCAACATATTCTTTTGGGTCCTTGTTGGATTTAGCAGCCACAAGCATAACCAGATCAAAGTCATAGAGCCCAAGAGCAATGTTGTAGAGACGATTGACATCTTCCAAGTACAAGAGGTGTCTTAATGCTTCATCAACTCCAGTCTTGCCCTCTTCTTTGAGAGCTTTCACCCTTAGCAGTGCTTCAGAGAGGTCTTTATCTGTACCCTGTTTCACATGGCTAGTGAGTATGGGCAAGAGCAGTTCCCCAGGGCTCTGTTGCTGTAACATGGCTTCTCGCACAGCACTACATATTGTATTCACCTAAACAATATGTCATTTATATAATACACTGCAGATATTTCCAACAAATTTGTTATACAATTGATCAATTATCTTTAGTACCTTTTAGGTAATACAAAGCGTGTCCGTAAAATAAGGTCTCCAATTTTATTTAATATAGAAAACATGTTTACTGTCAATGAACGTTACATTGATGGAAAGGCGGAACTTACACCTATTTTCCAACGTAATCACCATTGTGATCTATGCACTTTTGCATGTGCTGTCGCAATTTTTGTATAAACTTGTCATAGCACTCTCCTGCCAAGTTGCGCAGATAGCGCTCAACCTCGTTTTTCAAATCATCGTTGGTCTGGAAATGTGTTCCACCCAGATGTGACTTCAACTCAGGAAACAGATGATAATCACTAGGTGCTAAGTCTGGACTGTAGGGGGTATGCTTCAACACGTTGCCGTTTATGGTCTTTGATGAGCATTTTGGGGACCCACCTTGCGATAATGCAAAGTTTGGTCAAAATCTTGTCAATCGTAGTCTTACTGACTTCAGGGATAAGTTCGCACAGCTTGCAAACTGTCACACGCCCATCTTTAAGCATTTCTTGCTCCACTTTTGCAATTTTTTCGGCTGAAACCGAAGGCCGACCAGACGTCTGTACGTCCGTCTTTGAACTCTCTGACCCACTTTCGCACGTTTTTGACGTCCATACACTGTGGCCCATAGACTTCACATAACTGACAATGAATTTCAGTGAGGGTAGTGTCCTTGGCACTCAGAAAACGGATCACTGCATGCAACTCGCACTTGGCGGCGGAAGTGATAGGAAGCTCCATCGCAAACGGCTGCCCAGCCAAGACTAATGGTTGTAACGGGTTCGTTGTGGTGGGGATTTGAAGGGGTGAAACCAAGCTACATGCCAGTGTTGCCGGAACTCACGTAATAGGGTTCCTCACGGCTCCAGCACCTTGGAGACCTTATTTTACGGACACGCCTCATAAAATCATAACATAAGCTGTTTCAACAAGAGACATATTAGAGTTATAGATTAATCAACGAAGAAATTGGCAGAAATACTTTCAGTATAGTGCTAAATGATTAAACAGTGCTGCTTTACTCTGTTATCTACAATGGGTAAGGAGTATTGTATGCCATGATTCCACGCATATATTTCTGAATATTTGCACACTATGCATTTTGTTACAGCCGAGTGCAGAGGGACCATTATCATGATGAAGAACAAACAAATAGACAAGCTCTGGTCTAGCAATTAGAGCAGTACATTCAGTCTTAAGTTACAACATTATCCAAGGTGTTCCACATAAAACCGGTATGCCTCACTCAATTCATTACACTCTATTATCTCAATTCTTCAACCAAGCAACTTCCTGGGTAAATATGGGATAAATATGGCATAGGCCAGACTTACTGGTTATAACAAGTGCTGAAAGTGCCCTCCACCGGCATTGCTGCACTCTTACAAGAATGTTCTGGTTGACACGTTATAATTCTTGAGGAGAGATGTTATTTATCTCATTAGTAATATTCTCTTTAATTTGCCTGTCGTCCAAGGGTTGTTTGCATAGACCATGTTTTTCAGAGCTCCACATAAATAAAACTTGCAGCATGTTAAATCCGGTGACCATGGAGGCCACAGGTTTCTGCTGACCAGCCTGTTTTTAGGAAACACTGCTGATATGAACCATAGTCTGGTTGGATGTGTGGGCTGTGGCACCATCTTCTGTTAATTTTTAATTTATTGTGACTTCTCGTTATGTTTGTTCAAATTCTGTCGACTACCAGCCAGGGTTCTCACTGTTGGATGCTTATTCTTCATATTTATGATGGTACCTTCAGCCCTCCATTTCTTGTACAAATCTTGAACTGTGCTGGTTGCTATGAGCATATTTATTCCCAAACATTTCTTTAGACTCCTCAATGGAGCCTGTTCTTATGTAAAATTCCATTACATCAATTAATTTTTCAATTGAGAACTGTACCAATTTCTCTTTCAATAGTCCACAAAATTCATGACAATATACAACTCTAACTATGGGTCATGCAGTGCAGGCAACATTATTTTTAAGAAAACAGGCATCAAATATGAACAAAGGGGGCCACGCGCAGTGAGACTATGTGGCATACCAGTTATATGTGGGATACCCTGTACAATAAAATGTAATACTTTGTTATATCCATGGTGAAAATGTGTAACTCTTTGAATCCACCAACAACAATAAAAAAACAATTTGGCTCTAAGTTGTAAAAAGGCCATTGGTCTTTTACATTTTACAGGCAGAACATAAAAGTTGTTAAGTACGGAAACAATACAAACCTTGTTAGAAACTGCAGTTGGCTTATTGTCAAGGTACTCCCCATACATGGTATGAACAACATTTTCGTGTTGTAACTCAGAGAGAAAAAGTGATAACCAACTAGGATCTGTCAACTGCTTGACAAACTGATCCACTTCTGACAAAAATTTTTCTGGTCGAAAATCACACAGCAAGTTGAGATTAATACGATGTTTGCGGAATAACAGAAAAGTATCCTTGTAGTTGCCAGCATTTAACTCGGCAGCTGCAACATGGAGAGTAAGAGGACGTGGATGGATACACTCCAGATTACCGCGTGGCATCTGGAGAATCACTGCTGTATCATAAGGTATTGCCCGTACCAATCTCGCACCACGTTCAATTTGTCGTCCTGGACCAATCTCTCCAGATGCAAGCTTCTGTAACCCATCGGCATCCAGCCTCACACACAACAGCATATGTCGAAGTGTGGTCAGCAGAAGGAACTCGGAGTGCACAGTCATAGAGGTCACGTTGTTTGCTACCTCCTTACCATCCATGTACAGGCGACTCCTATTGCTCAGTGCAAATGTTACATCTTGGTCATTCACATGGCAGATCTGAAAATCACATCAAAAGACTACGTAAAAGAAAATCCTTCAATACTTTAAATAGACAATAAGCCTGACAATGAATATAAAATGAAAAATAATGTCTGCAGGTGTAGAACAAACAAGATGTCTACAAGAATGTGGACTAGTTCCACAAGAAACTACATTCTATCTCTGGCAGGAATGCAACAGAAATCTTTCCTCTGAATGATAGCCCATAAGACTTATCTATCTACACATGTAATAATTAAAGTGCACCAAAATTGAATTTTTTCAGTAGTTGCAATGTTCAATACTCATTCTTATTACATATTCTCACCATGTGGCATTGTTGAGCTGCCACGACAAGTCGGAGCTAGGTGCATGGGAAGGAGAGAAAGAGACAGAGAGAGGTTCCAGAGCGCTCAGTCTATTGTTGTTGATTAGAAATTTCTCGGAAAGTCTATGGAATTCTAGAAACAATGATTGGGAGGTATAAATACCAGCAAAATGTTAGAAGCAGTAGTTGTGTTGTGTGATGGTTATTGCAACAGTGGACGTTTGAAGTGTACCACAGTGATTTCTTTCATTTGTTTACGTGCAGCAGAACACCGAGTCGACCTTGAAGACTGCTGTTTGTCAATTTCACGTCTTTTCACTGAAATAGTGTTCTAAATTTCTGCAAAGCAGACTTTTGATTCCACGTAACCCTCGCAGTCATATTATGGTACCCAAGCAGCAGGCACTGATGATTATAGCTCAGATATTTGCATATTTGTATGTTTTATTCCTTGATAGTTAAACATATGCAAGTAAATAATAAATTGATTCCACACTGTAAGGAGTTTATTACAGAAGTTTTGTAGTGCATGAAAATGCATATTTAAGGAGTTAGTGCATATTTAACTAATTTGTGCATATTTATGCATCTATTTTACTTTTTCAGCAATAATTTGTACAAAAATTTCACCCCGATAAATTAAGAAGAAGAGAAAGATATGAAACAATTTCTCTTTTACTGCTCTGTTTGAGTAGGACTTTGGTATCCTATTTCTGAATCCACAAAAAGCCACCGAAAAATGAGAGCATAGCTATCAACAGAGGAACTTTCTAATATAAAAATATCCGATAATTGAACCAAAAGAAATCCATACCGAGTCCATTATGGGACTGTATTATCTGCTAAGAGACACAGGTACAATGGACTGGTGCTAATTACACAGGCTGCAATGCATCCAGAGCTTAGGAGACGGACCCTTTGGAAGGGTCATGAAATGAAATGAAATGATAATTTGGAAGACAATGTTTCAGACCTAAAGCATTTACCATTTATTAGGGCTAAGGAAAACTTACAACATCCTTACATTTTTTGTGTAATAAGATTGTCTATCTCTTATGGTTTAACAATTTTACAAGTCATTCAGAATGAAGAGGACGTCACAGGCTATTCTCAGAAAATTCAGTACAATTTCTTTGTTATACAGATATCTTCAACAAACGACTTTTTAATTAAACTGTGTGGGTCTTCATGGCTGGTGTCATTGCACAGGAAATGATATTTTAATCAAAACTGTTCAGAAAATAAAATAAATTTGCATTTGAAAGATGGTTTAACCAACTTTTCATTTTTTCCTTATGCATGCACCCCTTTTATAATTTGTTTATTATTTTTTTATTTTGGGATCTCAAAACATGTTGAAAACTCACCATGGAAGTTTTGGGTGGAATACAATAAAAAGGATTTTGAGAACATACCTGGATGTCATAACAAGGTTCTGGAAGAGGTGATGCAACTCGGCAAATAGACATATCAACTGTTTTTAGCTGCAGCAGGACACCAGTATCCAACTGAATTACAACTTGGTTCACATGGTTTGGTATACGCACTATTAATGTGACACTGCCTTCTACATAAGTTCCAGATCTGAAAAACAGTACTCCACTATTACACATAGTGCTTACACTAACAAACAAGTGGCTCTGATTGAAACCAATTAAAACAATAACAGCATATTTGTAGCACAAATAGCTTACAAGACAACTGTCACTGTACTCACACTGCTTCGCACCTGAAAATTTTATGGTATAATGCCTGCTGTATATAATGCCTCACATAGAGGCATTGACGAAAAAGCTTAGTAAAATGTGTTTCTTAATCAGGGCAGTTATAGGAGTGTACTTCTCATATATACACAGTTTGTTGGCATATGGTATAATTTTTGGGGGAAATTCTAAAGACAGTATAAAAGTATTCAGATACCAAAAGAAAATAATCAGAATCATAGCAGATGTCTCAAGCACAACTAGTTGTAAGCCATACTTCAGTAAATTAGGTATCTTACCACTGCCAAGTATATACATATATGAAACTCTTGTACATATGAAAGCAAGCCTAAGTTTATTCAAAACAAATTCTGAAATTCATATACACAACACTAGAACAAAGAATAACTTATTTCTGAAGTCACACAAAACAAAGATGTATGAAAATAGTTTCACATATGCTGGCTTACATCTTTACAATAAGCTACCTGAATCTATAAAAAAGATTGAATCACATCAATTTAAGAAATTGTTATTAAACTTCCTTAGAGCCAATAGCTTCTACAGCGTGGATGAATTTTTAAATTTGTAAATATTTAGTTAGCTACCTTAATTATAAATATTGTACTTAGTTTTTAATTTGACGTGTCCTATAACATGTACATGTTTTAATGGATGAATCAATAAATCAAATCAAATCAAATCAAATCAAATAAACCAAGTGCAACAAAAATCTGCTGCAGAGTAGAACTTCAATGCCCAAAAACTGAAGCCTGGAAATTGCCGCATATGGCCACTTGCAAGTACCGGCTGGACATCCCTCATCAGCTTCTTATCTGGATATGGGGGATGACAGTCCTTACATATGGTACAACCAACACCCTATTGTGCAGCTTATACAGGACGCCCTCCACATTTTACACACCTCTGGCGTTAGCGTGGTGTGCACATGGAGTCCTTGTCACGTAGGCTTGCATGGGAATGAAATGGCGGATTTGGCAGCAAAGGTGGCAAGCATAGAAACGAGTGTCAACATCCCTTTTGTCACTGCGGAAGACTTTGGGCTTGTTGTACGTAGAGCGGCACTGTTGCGCTGGCATGATGAGTGGTCTGCTCTGAGTAATAACAAGCTCAGAAGGGTGAAAGAGCTTCCAGATGACTTGGTGACCTCCTGTCGCTTATCTCGTCGGGAGGAAGTAAATTTGGCTCGGTTGCATATTGGGCACTGCTACTTCTCACATAGTCACGTGTTGAAGAAGGTCCCTGCTACAATTTGCGTGTTGCGTAGTTGGGCCCTCTTGGTCCGTCATGTGCTGCTAGAGTATATTCACCTAGCACACCTGCAGGAGTCTCTGCAGCTGCCGGTCAGCTTGACGGAGATCCTGGCAGACATTAACTCTGCGGTGGAAAAGGTCCTACGTTACATCACTAGAGTTAATTTAAGGATTTAGTCGTTTATGTTTTTATAGTCTGTTATGTCATATATATTTTTCTTGTTTCATAGTCTATCGCTGGCTTTTTTTTTTTGTATTGTAATTTACGTCCTCCAATGTCAAGTCATATCAGACGATGAATGAAATGTGTGATATGATGCTCAAATGAACCCGGGGTCCATAGAGCTTAGAGTTACCCAACATTCGTCTTTAAGGATAAGGGAAAACCCCGGAAAAACCCTTATCCAGGTAACTCACCCTGACCGAGATTCGAACTCGGGAACTCTTGAACGTGAGGTAGACATGCTACCACCATGCTACCGAGGCGAGCTATATCGCTGGCTTGTGCCACTGTTATAGATATATATCTTTGTTTTATATTCACATGTAATGTTCTATAGCAATATTTGTATTTTATCCATTGTTGTCCTAAGTTCCTTTATAAGTGTTGTATTGTTTCTTTTTTGTTTTTTTCTTTTAAATATTTATTTTAATAGATATATTTTTAATAGATATAGATATATTTTTTAGTGTGTAAGTTTATACATGTCTTCTGTCACAATTATTTTTAACAGACGCTGAAGACCTTGAAGTTGAGCACCCTTAAACACAAATCATCATCATCATCATCATCATCATCATCATCATCATCATCATCATCGTCGTCGTCGTCATCGTCATCATCATCATCGTCGTCATCGTCATCATCATCATCTTCATTACATATGGTATGTGTAGACCACTGCCCATCAGGGTTAAACAATCCCTACCATACAATGCTGTGTTATTATGCCTATATGTTCCAACATATTTTGGACTCATTTTTGGATTCTTCCAGCAATACTCCACATCCGACTTTTGGCACACAGACCCTACATAGAGCACAGATGATACCATAAAATGTTCAAGCATGTACAGGTATCAGCATAGTGATAGTTCCCTTGTTAGGAGATATTCAGATATGACAACCTGGCATTTGTATGGTTCAAACTATGATCCTCCCAGCCTTATAGAAGAACCTGATATAAACAAAATAGCCAGCAAAGTATTGATCTACATGTTGTATTGCAATGCCTGGTAGAGCATATACATTGTCTGTTGACACCTGCATCTAGTCTTAAACTATTTGACATACATTTAGAGGGTGTTTATTTCAGAATGATTATTCATGCACTCAAATCCAATTTCCTTTGATAGAATTCTAAAACTTGTTATTTTGAAATCAGATAAACTTATCACAATTAATGAGTACTAGCATTTTTCCAATAGTTAACAGTACATTGTGTAAGTAAAACTGATTAAATAGAAGCAGATTAGCTTAACAAATCATTTCTGGCCGCTTTATCACAAAATAAATTAAGAGGTGAAGCTATTAAAGCAATTAATAAACCCATAGATTTAATGTTTTTGGAAAAAAATATTACTTTGAAAAACAGGGATCATGTAATGAATTTGGAAATACCATCAATTGAGTACCCGCATGCAATAATGGGGTAAATCACAAAACTGAGCTACAGTCAAACATTTCAATAACAGCTGTCTGTAATATTTCGAGACCTCACAGATCTTTATCTGGCAATATTTGGGAATGTATTTATTGATATATTAGTGGTACCTGACATGAATGGTAGATTAATAAGATTAATAATAATAATAATAATAATAATAATAATAATAATAATAATAATAATAATAATAATAATAATAATAATAATAATAATAATAATAATAATAATAATAATAATAATAGTAGTAGTAGTGATGATAATAATAATAGTAGTAATAATAATAATAATAATAATAATAATAATAATAATAATAATAATAATAATAATAATAATAATAATAATAATAATAATAATAATAATAATAATAATAATAATAATAATAATAATAATAATAATAATAATAATAATAATAATAATAATAATAATAATAATAATAATAATAATAATAATAATAATAATAATAATAATAATAATAATAATAATAATAATAATAATAATAATAATAATAATAATAATAATAATAGTGAAAAATGACTTACCCCATTATTGCATGGAATGTTCAGAAAAATTTAACTTTGAAATAATGAAATCAGACATTGTAATTTCACTGCACTTTTAGATATACTTTGATTTTCACCACCAATTGGGTACAAGACACTTTTTTTGCTGTGATTGAGGTAAACATTTTGCCTGTTTCTGATAAGCAACAGGTTAGAACATCTAATTTGGAACTATCATAAACCATATAGCTTGAAGCTTCTTATTAGGACATATCTTGTATGTTTTTAATAATCCAATGTCAGAGTAATTTTCTTGAACAACTAAAGGACCATCGAGCTTATAGGATATCACTTGAACCTTGGAAAGATCAAGTCCTTTACATGGTAGTTAGAATCACGACTGAAGTAGCAAAAAAGTACAGAACAAATTTCCTGAAGTATTATTCGATGTCGATACTATGCAAGTTTTGTGAGTGTCCAGGCATTGCATGTATTAAGGACTCATCCCTAATTTATATGTCTTTAAATGCAATATGAGCTAAAATATTCTAACAATGGTTTTTGACAAAACAACTCTTGGATGATATAAAGCAAAATTGATTTCCTAGTCTGACATTCAACTGTCTCACACCACATGTCTTTATTTAATTAGTTCCCCTTCTAAGCCCAGTGGTAGTATAGGAACACACCCAATTGCTACTTAAAAATGACATTTCTGTTCAGACACACTACTGTAGTTCTTTTACTTTCTTACCTGCAAAACAACTTCTTCTCATTTATATCCAAATGCATCAGCATAATTTCTGTGTTGCCCTTGGTAGTGCTGCAGCAAGCTATGAACTCATTTGCTGTTAGCCACAACCAGTGGTGGAGTCTTCCAGGAAGTGCATGCTCTATTTGAAAATCTAACCACTTTTCATAGCATAAACTTGGTAATCTAACAAATATTGATGCATTTCCATTATCCATAATCACACACAGTGAATTTGTATCAAGTGCTGAAAAGGCTTCTGGTAATTTGTCACTTATGGTCGAAGGGGCAAACATCACATAATTTGCAGATGCTGACAATGCTAATGTCTGATTGCAGAGTGGTGGAGGCATGATGCTCCTGCGAAATGCTGTTATTAAAACCTTTCCTGAAAAATAATGCAATACGTGTAGTAATTTTCAACTTAAAAATTTTAAGTTATAATTGCAATAAAACCATAAATCAAATCTTTTCTGATACTTTTTAATTTTAAATGAATAATCTAAAGCCAAAAGTATATCTGTCCTTCAAATTCAAAAATGTTGTGTATGAAATACTTGAGTTCCCATTAAGAGAACAGGTGCCTCCCTCTGTAGTATAGATGTTCTTTTGTTGTTGCAATTTTTGTCCTCTAACATTTAGTCATATCGGATGATGAATGAAATGGGTGAAATGATGCTCAAATGAGTCCAGGATCCATGGAGCTTAAGAGTTACCTGATATTTGTCTAACAGGATAAGGGAAAACCCCGGAAAAACCTTATCCAAGTAACTCGCCCTAACTGAGATTCGAACTCAGGACTTCTTGAACATGAGGCAGACACGCTTCCATCTACGCTATCAAGGTGGGCGTAGCGTAGATGGTAGCGTATCTGCCTCATGTTAAAAAAGTCCAAAGTTTGAATCTCGGTCAGGGTGAGTTGTCTAGATAAGTTTTTTCTAGGGTTTTCCCTTATTCTGAAAAATGAATGTCAGGTAACTCTAAGCTCTAAAGGCCCTGGGCCCATTTGAGCATCATTTCACCCGTTTCATTCATCATCTAATATTATGT
This sequence comes from Mantis religiosa, assembly GCA_030765055.1. Taxonomy (NCBI): domain Eukaryota; kingdom Metazoa; phylum Arthropoda; class Insecta; order Mantodea; family Mantidae; genus Mantis; species Mantis religiosa. The sequence goes on along the minus strand of CM060957.1, from coordinate 7,598,759 downwards.
ACATTGGAGAATATGAATAAAAAAAAAAAGAGATAGTGAGAGAGAGAGAGAGACAACAGGCTGAAGTCTATTAATTACTTGTCTGAAAAGAAGGGAGTTCTAATGGAGCACAAATGCAAAAGCAGAATATCTTATTCTTTATCAAGTTACACACCTACTTTATTAAATGAATATTTAAGAAGTTATACCAATTTTACATCACTGTTATTCACATATATAAACCGTCACCATGAGAAACTATACTTTCAATCACACAAGGTGAAGTACAAATTTGTCTGTGTATGTATACAAGGGCAGATCAAATATAAACAGGAATTATTTTTTTAAATTTATTTTATCAACAAACAAAAATGCTCATATATAGATTATTTTTCTGCATAGTGTCCTGTCTTCGATACACATTTTCTCCATTGGATTGGTAAGTTTTAGCCATCCTTATAGAAAGAAGGACGTGTGCAGAGCCAGTTGCACAAGAACTCTTCTCCACTTGCATCATCATCAAAGCGCTGTCCTCCTAGGTCTTGTTTGAGTGGTCCAAACAAATGTTAGTCACAGGGTGATAAATCTGGACTATAAAGAGTATGTTCCAGAAGTGTCCAATAAATTTTCTTCAGTTTTTCCCGCATTAAAGTGGCAGTGTCTGGCCTCGCATTGTCATGGAGAAGAATGGCATTTCAGATCAGTTGTCGGCGACGCTTGTTGTGATATGCAGCTTTTGCTTCATCCAAAATGTGACAGTAATAGGATGGAAGAATTGTCCTTTGTTCATGAAGAAAATTCTGCAGTAAAACGCCCGCGGAGTCCCAGCACTCTTCCATCAGACGGGCATGTTCTGACCTTAACCAGACCTGCTTCATCTCCTTGCTGCCACTCCATGCTTGCTTGCTTTGACTCTGGGGTGTAATGATGGACCCATGTTTCATTACAAATCACAATGCAAATAAAAAAAATCTTCTCCCTCCTCCTCATAGTGATGCAGGTGTCTCTGACAAACTTCCTGGCGTAACGTTTTTTGTTCCTGTTTGAGGGACAAGGAACCTACCTGGCAGCCAACTTTCTGTAATGGAGTTCATCTTGGATGATTGTTTGAACACTTCTGTAACTTATTCCTAAGGAAAAAAATAATTTTGGATAATGTTATGCACCGAACTTCTTCAATAATGTCACGAATGGCAACAATGTTGTCTGCAGTAATGTTTGTCTGCGATATCCTCCTGTGAGGTTCATTTTCTACAGCTTCTCTTCCCGCAACAAAAATGTTAGCCCACTCATACACTCCAGTCTTCCTCAAACTGTGCACACAGCTGTCTCAAATTTCCCGAATGTTTGGTGCACTATTTTTGGCAAGAAATCTGATGATGATGCATTGCACAACAGACGTGTGCACCTCTTATTAACTCATGGCATACTGACGCAGCCCTGTACTGCAATACCCCCCTCTCCAGACACCCCAACTAACATACTGACAAATTAGTCTCTCCTCAAAATTATTACCAACAGCAGCATTATATTAAAATTCCCATTTATATTTGATTTGCCCTCGTATATGCTTTAATTTGTATTAGTATCCTAAAAACTGTAGTCTTTTTTTATCTAGCACCAGTCAACTATTACTGCGTAAAAAACCTAATTTGCTCAAACATCAAAGATGCTATTCCATCAAACAAAAAATCTGGTATATATCAAATTGAATGTTGTGACTGTAGTCAAATTTATATTGGAAAAACAAAAAGAAATATAGAAACAAGAGCAAAGGAACACTTTAGAAACATAAAATATAATTAATTAGAAAAATCAGCAGTTGCCACGCATTTTTGGGAAAAAAAACCACAACATAAATCTAGAACCAAAACTACTAAAACATACATCAGGAAAACAAGAACTATCCACATGGGAACAAATCTTCATTTCAAAAAATAGGAACAAAGTATTCAATTTCGACATCCCCAGAAAGATTTGTTCAGCAAGTTCCTTGAACCGCCACCAGAGGAGACCTATGACAAAATATCGTCAACTACACCAACGAGAACCAGTAGAGAGCCGGCCGATGATAGAGGCAAAGTCTCTGAAACATGTTCCGGAAAAATTTAAAAGTAAGTGTTGTTTAGTGTCATTAATCGACTTCCTTTAAATTTAAGATGCATATATTTATTTATAGATTAATAAATATACCCATAAATAAAAAAGAATTTAATAGAGAGTATAAATATATTATTAATACTGCTTTAATTAATGGTTTTAATAAAGATTTTACACATAAAACGATTGAATAATTTAAATATAAACAAAATGTATACAATGTTTCTACCCTCAAAAAACTAAAAAATTTATAATTTTAAAAAATTACTTATCATCCTTGGGCTGATAAACAGTTTCAAAAAAATGTTAAAGAATTTATATAATTTTGGTTCCTTAAAATAAATATAACAAAAAAAATTCTTCATTTTTCTAAAAAGGATAAAATTTTCGATAATAAAAAATCTGGTAACTATCAATTTAATTATTTAGATTGTGATTAGGATTACACTGGAAGCTCCAAACATAATTTAGAAACCAGAGTGAGGAACACTTTGGAAATATTAGGTATAAACAGATTGATAGATCAGCCATGACATTTAACCTTGAAATAAATCCAGAAGTTAAATTATTAAAGCAATTAAATGGTCTGATAGTTAAATGGTTTGGGAGAAAATATATATTTTAAAAAATAGAAATCCCCTAATGATTTTTTAAGTACCAACAAACAATTTTGTCTGTAAGTTTGTTTCATTTCAAAGTTATTTAATATATATCTAAAAAATATGACACCTATCAGCAGTAACAATGACAACGAGGGAAAAAAACAAGTGACTGAAGATACAAATGATATTTTTTGTGTAATTTTACATCCTCCAATGTTAAGTTATATTGAACAGTGAATGAAGTGGGTGAAATGATGCTCAAATGTATCCAGGGTCCATGGAGCTTACAGTTATCCGATATTCGTATTTAAGGATAAGGGAGCACCCCAGAAAAAACCTTACCCAGGTAACTCACCCTGACTGAGATTCGAAGTGGGACTTCTTGAACGTAAGGCAGACATGCTACCATCTACACTACCGAGACGAGCACAAATGATTTATTTGCAAAACAGTCTCTTGAATTCTGTGGAAATTTCATCAATTTTCTTAAAAGATAAGTGAAGTTTTTGACAAATATATTTTATGTAGCATTTCCAAGATCTCTGTTTTAATTGGTTACTTTTCGATACTTTGTTTTAAAAGTATTGTTGCTATTCTGTTACTTCTTTGATGTCATGATGTTTGTATTTTAAGGTCATTATATAGCAACCAGATTTTAAACATTTGACTGTTGCTATTTCCTTTGTAACGTGCAGTGAAACTATTATGTATATATTTGGCTCAATTAACTTGCATAGATAGAACAGTAAGCTTCTGCAAGAATAATCTATAGATGCCGTGCATATGAAAATAAATTACAGTATGTAAAACATAGAAGCTAGAAACAGTGAAGCAACAAATACTACATAAAATATAATTATTTGTAAAAAACTTGACTTATTCTTTAAGGAATTGATGAAAATTTAAAAAAATTGATTGGAGACTAGTTTCACAAACTTTGTATCTTTATGTAATAGTATATAGAGAAAGTCATATGAATGTAGCATATCAGATTTTTTCTTTCCTTTTACCATCACTGATGATGCCTATATGGGAAAATATTAACAGTAAATATGAGAAAGCATAATAAAACTATAAATAGAAGTATTTATTGTGACTTTGTGGGTTCGTGAAATAACAAGACGAGGTAACAAACACAAAAACTACACTTTTATTTTCCTAACAATACACCGCTCACCATTACAAATTGCTAGATCACGTAAAAACTGTTTATTTTACAAGCACTACCCTCAACTGTCTCTCGCTTCCGGTAATGATCGGCCCCGAAGTTTCCCGAATCTCCACCGGCCATCATTTATTCATCGGCTTCGCGAGTCTACCGCCAGGGTGACACTATGAACAGTGGAGCTTCATCAATAAAACTTTTTAAACCACTTCTTGAACTGTAACGACACTTAAGCTCCACTTACATTTAAAAATTAGGACATGTTTCAAGGACTGTGCATCCCCATCGTCAGCTGATGTTCAACTCTAATGTTCTACGTCAGCTGATGATGAGTTGAACATCAGCTGATGATGGGGACGCGGAGTCCTTGAAACATGTCCTAATTTTTAAATGTAAGTGGAGCTTAAGTGTCGTTAAAGTTTGAGAAGTGATTTAAAAAGTTTTATTTTAATGAGAAACCATGCATGTTCCATGGATGTGGTTAAAAATGAGAAATAATGTACAATATAGGTAGTCTATAAATATCTATACTCAGTGGCAAAGTGTGCAATGAAGCGCTGGAAGCTTTGCTTTCCCAAGTATTTCAGGAAAAAAAAGAAGGAAAACAAGAAAATTCATGCCAAACAATATTTTATTTGCTCTAGATGCATTTTCAAAATTTATTCTGTGGTGCTGTGACCCGTTCCACGAGCTCATTCAATACTGCATATTTCTGTATCCTTGCATTAGTAACCATGAATATCATATTTTGTAGGTTTCCAAAAGCAATCCCGACTCTTTGATAGTTAGGAAGCACTGAAAGATTTTGTCACGTGAAGTCTCTGTAGCGTGTGAAGAGAAGTTTATTTTTTTGTTTTATGTGATGCTTTTAAATACAACTGTAAGTATATTTCAACAGCATTAGCAATAGTATTTAGTATTTTATGTAGATTGGTATTTAGTAGTGACAAAAAGGAAATTCTTGTGAAGTTTTAAGCTATTAGCACAAGTGCACGAATTGCATACTTTCTCCATGTTAGGTTAACAGTTCACGCGGTGTGGGCCAGCTGTAGACAAACTTGGAAAATCTGAGTGGAGAGGGGAAGCAGGAATATCTCTGCTTGTAGTGTGAGCAGTCTTGTAATGCAAGAAAGGCCTATGTGTGACTGTACAATAGAAAGAGTACTAAAGAGTGGCCTTAGTTCTTTGAGTCATTATTCTCTCTTATTCTAATTAAAATTATTATTTGAAGCTTCCCTCGCTTTGAAAGTCACGCCTCACTACTGGACCTACCTGTGACTGTACAATAGAAAGAGTACTGAAGAGTAGCCTTAGTTCTTCGAGTCATTATTCTCTCTTATTCTAATTAAAATTATTATCTGAAGCTTCCCTCGCTTTGAAAGTCACGCCTCACTACTGGACCTACGTGTGACTGTACAATAGAAAGAGTACTGAAGAGTAGCCTTAGTTCTTCGAGTCATTATTCTCTCTTATTCTAATTAAAATTATTATCTGAAGCTTCCCTCGCTTTGAAAGTCACGCCTCACTACTGGACCTACGTGTGACTGTACAATAGAAAGAGTACTGAAGAGTAGCCTTAGTTCTTTGAGTCATTATTCTCTCTTATTCTAATTAAAATTATTATTTGAAGCTTCCCTCGCTTTGAAAGTCACGCCTCACTACTGGACCTACGTGTGACTGTACAATAGAAAGAATACTAAAGAGTAGCCTTAGTTCTTCGAGTCATTATTCTCTCTTATTCTAATTAAAATTATTATTTGAAGCTTCCCTGCTTTGAAAGTCACGCCTCACTACTGGACCTACGTGTGACTGTACAATAGAAAGAATACTAAAGAGTAGCCTTAGTTCTTCGAGTCATTATTCTCTCTTATTCTAATTAAAATTATTATTTGGAGCTTCCCTCGCTTTGAAAGTCATGCCTTGCTACTGGTAGAGTGTCTACCAATAATTACATAGAAATATATGGTTGTCATAAAATGTTTTGAGAAACCCTGTGGAGGGTAGTTGCACTAATTATTACTTTATAATAATTTAATATTTTTGTGTGGTTGATATAAATGAATATCTGTGACAACTGGACTATGAAAAGACCCCAGCAAAACTTTTTGTGTATTCTTACTGATAAAAAAATGGGATAAATACATCAAACTCTCTTTACTTTTTTCTAGTTCAGGTATAATCTTCTGTAATATGAAAGATTTGGAAGGTTAGCATTTTGAGGATAATATGGTAACAAACTTAGATCCAGTTATGTTACTTTCTGGGAGAAAAGAATAAAATATTCTGTAACTGCAAGAACAAGTACATTTTATAGACTAGATTTATGCATAAATGAGTCAGAAAACTAAGTTTTTAAAAAAGCATTCCTTCCTTATTTATATTAAATAGTTTTGCTTACCATTTCACACAATCAACAGTATTTTTAAGTTAAATAAGAAAGGCCAACTTACTTCCATCTATAACAGCCACAGCTGCATCATCGTGTTTTGAAACATCATTACTGTGATGCACACTCCATTTCCAATCATATGTTTCATATTCTGTTCCTTTGCTTAATAAATGAAGACGACAGCCTTGTATGACATTCCACTCTATTGCAAGAAGTTCATTGCCAGAAGCAAACTGGATGCTCTGTTTAAGATACCAATGATAATTGTTTACTGTCCAAAGCTGAAGAACGACTTGCTCATTCCTTCGATTTTCACACCAAACTGCTAAAATGGTAGATTCTGTATTCCAAGAAAGCATACGGACCTTACATTCTTCTGGTTCAAAAGGAAGTGCAAATTCTCCATGTCGGAGTCCATTCTTTTCATAGAAAGCAATTATATGCTTATTTGGAAGTCTTTGTGAAGTAGCAATAATGTTACCAGAAGGCCTCCATGACAATGGTTCCTCCAGACCTGACACATACTCACTTGTGTACTGCAAAACACCATCTCGAGAAAATATGCGCAAGTGGCGTGATAGTGTTTCAGGATTTACCGTATTTATTACAAAAAGATTTCCATCACCTCTCCAGCTTATTCGTGGCTTATGATCATCCAAATCCGATATCTTTGAAATTGCCTTTTCACTTTTATGAGCTGCAGCTTTACCTTCAGAACCATGAAATTGTGTTTCTTTCTTTCCCCATCCAACAGTAATAAACTGCTTTTCTCCAAAACCCTTCTGATTAAGTTCTACTTCCGTTATTGGATCAAAGCTTAACGACATTACAATAATTGTGTCAGATCCTGTGATCAAAATAAGTATCTCCTGGTCTGGGCTCCACTCAGCTGCTTTGAACCCACTTTCAACATAACCCACACACTGCATTGTCTTTGAAATTAAATCAATGGTTACCAGATCTCCATTGAGAAATGCCAAACATATGCTGTTTAATATTGAGTTATAGCTCATATGCACTATCTCCGACACCGTGTCATTTAAAAAATGCTCCTTAAAACAGTAAACTGTTTCTAGATTACCATCACATGTCAGTTTAAAAATAGTATCTTTTATTTGCACAAAAGCATCTGCTGCTTGAGGATCGGTACAGAAACAACCAATATCACGTATTTCTGATATATTTCTTCTCACGTACCGAATTAAAGCTAAATTCTTCATGGTTACTTATGAATTCAACTTTCTTAACCTATTACTGAAGCAAAATGCACGTACAACGCTACGTTCAGAAGAGAAATTCCACGATATCTGTCTTCGTAAATTTCACAAAGCACAACAAATTGAAAATAATATAAAAACAGCGATGTACTAGTCGTGTAACTTTCTTGATTATTTACATTCAAATGTAAACCTAATTTCGTACGTTGAGCTTTTGTTGTTGCTATTTCTGATGTTGGCAAACATTGTTAACCTGTGATGTTCACATTTTCCCGAAAAATGTGACCACTAGTCATATTACTGGTAAAATTTGTTTTGGTTTCTGTTTGACGTCCCTTCAAGGAAATTAAGGCAAGAGTGAAGTAAAAAGTTTGCAAGAAAAAGCAACTCAGAACTCTGTATTGTCTTTCAACAATATAAGCATGCAATGGACTATGTGCAGTTGAGGTTAGGTATTCTTAAGAAGGATTGGAAATTGTCGTTTAAAAATGGACAAATATATTAAATTGACAGCCTGCCAGCAATTTAAAAAATGACTGCATTAACTTCTTGGCAGCAGTATTGCAAAACTGCAATCAATATAACGAGGGAGTACTCAACTTTTAGCAACAATAAATCAAATAAACACGTGTATTTCAGAATCTCAGAATGGAAATCGTTGCAGTATTTTATGAATACCATCAAGGATAACGTAATTTACAATAAAAGTAAGTGCGGTAGATAATCATGGAGTAGAATAAATAGGGTACTCTACACTACAATAGTGTATGCACAGATCCTAAGTTGTCTTCTAGTATGTGCGATGACATAGCCTTGGAGGCTGTTGCCAACTGCGCAGCACTGGTATCCGCAGACAGCGAAATATTGCAAACCCATATGGAGGTCTACTTTTTTTGTTACTCTTTTTTATTTCATGCTTGTTCAGACATTCGAGGTTCTTCACTCATTCCTGTCGCTATCGCCACTTTTGTTAGGCAGTGTTGGTATTTTCAGGCATGTATATTTCTATGATTAACAAAGCTCTAACCATTTAGGCCACGCTCGATTCTGGTAGTCATTTTAGTATGGAATAACTCAAATGGATACATTGCATCAGTGTTAGCCAAATTTTTATTTTTTCAAAATAAGGAAAAACTATCAGCTAATATTCTTGTCAATCACCTCACTTTCAGTCTCTTCCACTTCAGTTCTCATTTCTCACTGAAGACAGCACCTTCAGTCTTATATTTTGTCTCTTGCAAAATCATTCACATTGTAATACATGCACATAAAATGCCAACAAATTATGCAAGTTATCGATAAACACTAACACTGCCAATCTTTGGTTTAGCACAGCCGAGTGATTGAGGATCCTAAATTGTATATCTGAGAGATAGCTGTAAAATTTGTAAAGCTAAATCCCAGTGATTCAGGATTGCGGGGAAATGGTTTCAAACTTTGGTATATCCCAAATAATATAACTGCTTTACAAAACATAGTATATTTTAGTATATGATATAAAATATTATATAAAGTAATTATATAATAAATTTACATATAATTTCATATGTCTTAAATTTGGTACAAATTAGGAAGAAAAAGAACAAAAATAATAACTGCCTGACTATTTGTGTAAATCATTATATAGAATAGCATATTTTGCTTATCCTTTAAGTTAACAATCCCTAGCATGCTTGCCCAATGTGGCAAGATGGCGTTTTTGTTTAAAATTTCCAAGAAGATAAAAAAAAAAGTGAGCAAGTAGGTTACAGGCTTTCTAACTGACCACATTTCTTCCATACATCATTAATAAGGTATTTATAGCATCCTATTTTATTTCTTTTAACCATTCATAATGGATGGTGAAAGTACATTTGCTAAAAGTTAGTGGAAAGAGCATAAGAGTAATGCTCTTTGACCCAGCACAAATATTTTGTTCCAGCACTTATGCTGTATTCTTATTTCCTTTGTAGAAAAAAATGTATTTCATACATGAGTGGAAATTTAAAAAAATTTGGATTAAGAGAACTTATTGTAGAAGTCCAAATAGTTTGAATTTGCAATTACTATTCTTTTGGTTTAAATTTTCCTATTTCTTTTTTTCTTCCTCTAGCACAGACACACTTAATAGTACGTGGAGAAAAGTATAGTACTCCATCCAAAAATATGACTTTTAAATTTCACCTGAAGAATGTTTCGAGAAGCCTTGAATTGATAATTTTTTTTTCTACAAAAATGTCCATATGATGAACCTTTTCTACCCATAAATGTTGGATTAAATGCTGAAGTTCATAAGAAAAGTGGCTTTATTTGTGTATGTCAAGTTTCAGGAACCTTAGTCAGTGACAGTTTTGTCAAACTTGTATGATATTGTATAGCTCAAATTCACTGTCATTTTATTACAGTAAAATATATTTTCCGCAAACTTCATTAACTTTTTAAGAAAATTTACAAACTCTCCACAGAATTTACAAGATAAAGCTATAAAATTCAATTACAAACTAAAAATAATGCTTTCTTCCTTTTCTAGTTATAAAGATAATAAAAAATAACAAACTAAATTTTTGGTGTTCATAGGAAAGTTACTCATATTGATAATTACATTAAAAATAAAAGTTCTAACCCTTTTTTCAAATAAATTTGTTATTTTTAATTGTTTAATTTACAGGTTAATAAATATAACCATGAATAAAGAGAAATTTACTAGAGAATGTAAACACACTATTGTGACAGTTTAACGGTCTTAATACAATTTTAATTAAAAAAATGTAATTGATGTTTCCACCTTTAAAAAAATTAAAAGATGGTTATAACTTAAAAAAAAATTATTTACCATACTTGAGCTAATAAAAAGTTTTAAAAAATGTAAGAATTTGGTGTAATTTTGGTTCCTCAAAATAAATATCACAAATTTACATTTTTCTAATAAAGATAACATTTCCAATAATAAAAAATCTGGCATTTATTAATTTAATTGTTTAGATTGTAACTGTGTTTACATCGGAAGAGCTAAATTGTATTTTAGTTAATTGATGGAAATTAATAATTTCCTCAAACTAGTCGTATATAGGCTAAGGTTTTTGATAGATAGAGCCAACATGAAAAATTCAATGCCATGGTCGGGATTTGAACCACTGTGTATCTTGAATGCGAGAGCTCCTAGTGGTCTACCAGGGAAATATGAGTCAAATGGAGAATTTAATGTCATGACAGCAAGTTGGCCATGGTAGCTCAATGGGTTAGAGCAACTGGAAGGAAACCAGGAGATTCGTGGTTCAAATCCCGCCCGTGGCATTGAATTTTTAATGTTGACTGTATCTCAACCAAATATAATTTAAAAACCAGAATGAAGGAACATTTTAGAAATATTAGGTATAAACTGACTAATAAATCAGCTGTGGCAGATCATTTTTGGTCATTTACCCATGAAGTAAATCTAGAAATTAAATTATTAAAGTAATTAAATGGTGCGATATATTTAATAGTTTGGAAAAAAATATTTAAAGAAAACAGAACTTTCATAATGAATTTTGAAATACAGTCAATAGAAGTTTGGTTTATTTTCAGAGTTTTGTAATAAACCTTACTAGTGGCTATAACAATAACAACAGGAATAAACAGACTGATGATGCAGATAAGGATTTGCAAAACTAGTTTCTTGAATTCTGTTGAGAGTTCATCAATTTTCTTAAAAAGAGAGAAGTTTGTGGCAAGTAATCAGATTTTATTGTAATATTTGTATTGCATCTCTGTTGTTAGCCTCATGTATTTATGTTCTTATTTCAGATGGAATTGTTGCTATAAACAAGCCTTATGGAGTAGGTTTAGCCCCACCTAAAGATATGTCAAAAGCAGCAAGGAGAATCATAAGTGGACTAGATACTGCAGCTGTTGGTAATACATATTATCTTACACAAATCTTACCACAGCTTGCTAAGAGCTTGGGTTACAGCGATCTAACAGTATTGGAAGTACCAGAAAGGTTTGTTCCTTTCACCTTTTTTATTTTTACTAGCTACATTATTGCACTAGTAGAGCGAGCTGTTAAAAATGAGGTAAGACACATAACAGGGAAAACATGCTGGTTGGAAGGCAGTATTTTAAACTACAGCTGTGAAAGTACCAATAATAGAAAATTAATATTTTTGACACCTATACTTACTGTCCCTGAATAGTTTACAATTGCACCCTAACGGACTTGTAATTCATAGAATTCATTCTGAAGAGCTGCCATTGCTTAAGCAAGCAATACTATGGGGCCTGCCCCAATACAGTGATCAGGAATCTCCTTTTTACCTAGTTTCAAATCAACTTTTATCTGTTCTAGTAAATTTTGCTGACTGTTTGTTCCAAAATTTTAATTTGTAAACATGTTAAGTCGAATTTAAGTTAATTGATGGAAATTAAACAGTTCTTCTTCACGCTAGGTCATGTATAGCCTAAGGTTTTGAATAGAGTCAAACTGAAAAATTCAATGCCATGGCTGGGATTTGAACCATGGATCTCCTGGTTTCCGTCCAGTCGCTCTAACCCATTGAGCTACCATGGCCAACTTGCCATCACAACATTAAATTCTCCAATTGACTCATATATTTCCCTGGTAGACCACTAGGGTCTCTCGTATTCGAGATACACCGTTTGTGGTGACTTACCATTATAAGTACTTGAGTCCCAGGCTTCATCATTTAACTCTTATTATTTTAGTTAATTGATGGAAATTAATCATTTCTTCATACTAGCCGTATATAGGCTAAGGTTTTGGATGAATAGAGTCAAACTGAAAAATATCTATTCTATTCAAAAACCTTAGCCTACACATGGCTAATGTGAAGAAATGATTAACTTCATCAATTAATCGCAAAAACTATTTGTAGTTGGTTTACTGATACACATCACTTACTTTTTCATATTAATGAGAAACTAGTTTCAAAGGCAATTGCCTCCATTTTCAATCTCTTTCTGACTGGCTAATATAATATAAAAAAGTAAGTGACAATTATTATCAATAAACCAACTACAAATAGTTTTTGCAATTAATTTTGACGTCACTGTTACTAAATTCCTCCAAACACATATATTCATCAATTAACTTAAATAATAAAGAGTTTAATGATGAAATCTGAGACTCAAGTACTTAAAATGGTAAGTCACCACAAATGGTATATCTATACCCTGTTTCACGTAAGCTTGCCCAGTATCTCTTAACGGTCACGTGACCTAATCACCTCTCATTGGTTGCTGTTGTGGTAATGACTGTCGTGCGGTAAAAATTAGTTCGTTATTTAATATGGTGATATATCATTATATGTTGGAAGAGAATTGTCAAATTTATATTTTCGTAACTGTTTTAATTAAATATATTACGCAACAGAGTTGATTTATTTGAAATGCATGTTAATTCTTAAACAAAGTAAAGAGGAGGTTCCTTTGCTCTCAAGCACATGGCACGATAGCATGTGATTTAGCGGTAGTGGTGACATTTGTTTATAAGACTTTTATCACTGACCTTGTTTTGAACTGGATTAGTCATGCATCGCCATTCAAAATTGCGGGAGCTAAATTATTTTATTGATCGTTTATTGCGCATGTATTATATGTATAATGGCAGAGTCTACCGCCAGTTTTTCGCTTAAGTATCGCAAGGATAATTATTTACAAACAGGCGAAAAAAGAATTGTGTTGCATGTGTTTAATGCACTCACAGAGAAGAATCCGTCTTTGTCAGTGAGAGAAGTCGAACAGCTGGGCTCTGAAGTTACAGGTGTGAGTGTTAGATCCGTAGGAACATCGCGACGTGAAACTGAGACAACAGGAAAACTTACCACTCCAGGCAAAAGCAGGAATAAACAAAAGTGCGTGCTCGGAGAAAATACGTGAAAAGTGTTGTGCGTCTTCATGTGTCTAGTTTTTCTTTAGAAACGAACTCCCTAACATAAGTAACATTTCGTCTGCTGTAAATGAGGATGCAGATTTACCAAATTTCAGGAGATTGCTTATACAGCTGGGATTTGTGAATGAAAAAAGAGGCAAGAAAAATGTGCTAAAAGACAGAGGCGATATTGCTGTGTGGCGAAGATGCTATTTAAGGACAACCACACTGCACCGAGATACAAATCGCTAAATATACACGAAGAACACACGAAAAGTAAAGTATGGTGTGACACGACTTTTAAGACTGAAAGACAAGCATTTTTGAAAGGTATGTGTGCTGGTTTAAAAAATTCCAGTGGAAAAGGCCGAAGGCCTTTAATTATAAACTCTTTCAGTTTCATTGCTCAGCCATTCTGTTTCAATTTGCTCAGTTCATTATAAACTTGTATTTTTGCATGCCTTCATATCCTTATTTGTATGATTTTTGTATGATTTTATTTATCTTCCCGGCAATTATTACGAAATGTGACGGGAAGGCACCGCCTATGGCGTATGATGCGAAAGCATTAGCCAATTAGGGCGAGGGGGAGGGTTGTTGAACGCGGAGTGATACATTTCAGCCGGGCAAGGTTATATGAAACAGAGATTAGAATACGAGAGCCCTTAGTTGTTTACTGGGAAAATATATGAGCCAATTGGGGAATTTAATGTCATAACCTCGTCCAATATGACTTAACGTTGGAAGATGTAAATTTAAAAAAAAAAAAAAAAGTTGTAACTGCAAGTTGGCCATGGTAACTCCATGGGTACGAGCGACTGGACGGAGACCAAGAGATCCGTGGTACAAAGTCCCAGCCATGGCATTGAATTTTTCAGTTTGACTATGTTAAGTGGAATTTAAAACATGTTATTATTATAAAGAAAGTTATGAAACTTGAAGCTTTCACAGCAAGTATTACAGATATGGCTTCATCAGTTTGACACGGCTGATCACTCGTAAAGCCATCAGCAGAAAATGTTAGTTTTTTTTTTTAACCTACTATCATTTGTAAAACTATATGTGATCTGGCCTTAAAACTGGTCCAGGTGTCACCATTGTGCTGCAACACAACTCTTGATGCGAGTAAAAATAAGTTTCTTACTACATTGTATTTTGACAATGCTGTATAATGGAGGCAACGGCTCACGGAACTAGTCACTCAAAAAATAAAAATGTAAGTGACAAAATTACTGACTACAAATCATTTTTTCAATTAATTTGCACATCACTTAAATTAACTTTAAAGAGAGTCGATTAATGACACTAAACAACACTTACTTTTCAATTTTTCCGGAACATGTTTCTGAGGCTTTGCCTCTATCATCAGCCGGCCCTCGACCCAAGGGCCAAGAAAGGAATTGCACATCACTGTTACTAAATTCCTCCAAACATGCATAAATACTGTATAACATCTATGGAGGAAAAAAAAGCAATGCATATATCTATTATTGCTTATTTGAGACATTTGAATAATAGAAAACTTACGTAATTGTATTATATATGATGCAGGTATACAAGTGGTGTGACAATACTCTCGACAAACAGTCAAGTAACAGAGAAAGTACAAGAGTGCATCCTGAAAGCAAAGAGACGTGATGAATTTTTTGAATCCTACTGGGCTGTTGTGTTGGGAGCACCATGTCCAGAATCAGGATTCTTCAGATATGCGCTGCAGTACAAGATAGTTCCAGGTTCAGTTCATGGCAATAAAAGGGTATGAATCAATGGCATTGTGCTGAACAACAATTAATACCCCAATTATTTGAAATGATGGAGATAGTGATATCTTGGCATTAACTCAGTTTTAGAAACCCTAGTTACATTACAATGATGGTTAAATATACTTTATTGCAATTATTAATATATAACACTTTGGAAGTAATTCTGCTTAGAAATGGTCGTAATAGTATGTTGCTAGAACATTTAGCATTTATCTTTAGTAATTGTACTTATATCATTTTCTTTTATTGTTTAATTCAAACCTAAAGAGTTGTGATTTGGTTTTAGCTGTCTATTAAACATTTCACTTAAAATACATCATAAAGGATTTCATTGTGCTGATTGAAATCTATCTGTAGTTCAAAAGATCACCTTCTTATCGTTTCCAACCAATATATATGTGAATTGCTGAGTTACAAATTTGTAAATACAGTAAAACCTGTCTTCAGCGGAATTGAATGGGACTCTTGAAAATTTCAATTTAAGACAGATTTTCTTTTAATGAATGGGTTTCTCCATTTCACCTGACATACAACCACATAGAAAAGCAGTCAGTCTTTCCTTGGACAATTTTCTTACCAAGCATTTCTCACCTTTTAAACACAATAACTTATTCAGTAATGTGCAAAGGAATAATCCTGTCTTGTTTCCGTTTGCAATGTTTTCAGGTTTATATCCTTTGACTATTAAAGGTAATTTAGCAATCCAATTTATGATGGTTTCAGTGTTAACGTCATTCAATTCACCATAAAGTTTATTAAAATTTATCTGATGTCTAAGTTAATTGATGGAAATTAATCATTTCTTCACGCTAGCCATATATAGGCTAAGGTTTTTGATAGATAGAGTCAACATGAAAAATTCAATGCCATGGCCGGGATTTGAAGCATGGATCTCCTGGTCTACCAGGGAGATATTCGAGTCAAATGGAGAATTTAATATCATGACGGCAAGTTGGCCAAGGTAGCTCAATGGGTTAGTGACTGGACGGAAACCAGGAGATCCATGGTTCAAATCCCGGCCATGGCATTGAATTTTTCATGTTGACTCTATCCATCCATTGAATTCATCCGTGTGCAGTCTTTGAGCTACCTTTTTAGCATATTCCTTTAACCCTTTCACCGATATGGACGTCATATGACGTCCAAGTTAAAATGCCCCAAACCGATATGGACGTGTATAGATGTCCTGCGCATACATGCATTTAATGCTCATTTAACACCAATTATTTTAATCTTGCTGTTTTACAATACATTTAAATTAGTTCTATAAGGAATGTAAACGTATCCTTAAAGGTTTCTTTTTGAATTGTACACCTCCAAACCTGGATAAACACCCAAGGGCACATCTGCAGATTCACACCAAATAATATTGGTTTCCTTGCAAACTTCTTTTTCGCAACACACTACACATTTTCGAAATGGTTACAAGTTTTTTGGGTGTGGGTGGTATACTTTTAGGAAAGTGTTTTCTCTCAAGTATGAGGGATGATGTGGTGAATTTTGCTACCCCCTAGTATAAAGAGGCCTCTGAGTATTATAATACTCAATTAGGTTACGAGCTCTTTATACGCGCAAGTATAGGTAGATGAATGTCTTGCATGAATTTACAGTTCTGAAAATTACTAAACAACTGTGCATAGTTACATCCAGTGGTATAAAAATACTTTTTTTTTTTTTTACCATTTAACTGTTTTCCGTAAAGAGGGATAGCTGGTAATAGCTGATCCGTATCACCCATATTTGACCCGCCATTTCCCCAAACAATGGAGTAGCTAACATGCCAGCTGTAGACCAGTACACGTCACTGCTACGTATGTCCTAAAGATTTCCTTCATAATCGTACAACAAATCTTCCAGATTTTCTACAGTAATATCAGAAGCCTGTACACATCATACCCAAGCTAATTTATTTGCTACATTACCGGGATAAGCCATGGTTAACATTGAAATTTAACAATTTCAAATGTGCCATACATTTAGCTCTTGATAGCTACAAGAAATCACTCTGAACACAGAGAGAGTATAAATAACTGAAATACAGAGCGAAAACTGCTGCATAAGGCTACTAGAAACCTTGGTTGAGAAACACTGTAATAACAGATGCTGACAGAGTTTTCATTCCAGTGTGTGAGTGTGTGACGCAACATATTCTCGTCATATTATCACTTGGCATAGCATAAATAAACTAAACTTGAACCTGAGAAGTCGCTTGCGTAGCTATACATACATACTATGGCTCGTATACACACAAAACAAAATTATTCACATATTAGGCGCGTTCGGCACAAAGAATGGCTTTTGCTACAGTGAAACAAAGTAGTGAAATTTCAACAATTTATTAATGTTGTCTCTATTTTATTGTTACTGTAGATTTATACTGCCTTTAATGAGTTTTAAACCAGTTTTTGTTTCGTTTAAATAACTTAATAAATACGGAAGATACGGAATTGTATTTATGATGCATTTTTACAGCATTTAACAATTTAAATGTCCTGTTCTGTTTATTGGGTATCCGTTTCCGGCCCCTAAGGGTTTAAATGGCCATCGGCAAAGCGGTTAACATAGGCCCCGATATGCAATGATTTTTTGCTCTAACAGTAATAAATACTATTTCATTAATGTTTTAGTTTGCTTAAGTTCTTTCTTTATTTTCTCATTAAGACAATTTCCCATCACTTCTGAATTTCTATTTTCCTTTTTAGATTTTCGTAAACTTGAGTTTTGCCTATATTGAACAGCTTCAATATCTGCGTTCATATTCATATTCATTTATTGCATCCGTAAGTCATACAACTCATGATGTGGAATTGCCAAATTACTAACTACACAAAAAATGGTAACAAGAAACAAGAATTACAATAAGTAATTCTTGTTACACTCAGTTTATCTCTTTCACTAGCATAAATCACTTTGACTCCTGTTAAGATCAAGTACAATTCTTGTTTTTCAAGCCATGGTGACTACAGGAAATAGACCACCATCTTTGTTTAAGTGTAAAGGTGTAATGTTATGCAGTGAAGGGGACTGTGACAGGTTTCTCAGTATTTGTACTATCATTAGCGTACCCTCTTCCTAGATAGGTTCAGGTAGCAGCATCACGTACTTAGAGCAGATAATGCACATTTTCACCAGTGCCTGGAAATTTTTTAAACTCTGGAAATTTCTAATTGGACATTCTCCGTTAAAATGCATACTTTGATTTTCGTTAAGTGCATAAGACAGTTTCCGTTTAAGGAAATTTAGATATTTTATCACCCCTAAATTCATGGGACCATGAAATATTTCCATTTAAACCAGATTTCTGCTTAACCAGGGTTTTGTTGAAGGCTGGTTTTACTTTATATATAATTTTGCAATATGAAGGGCAATTTTGATTTTACTTGCTAATCATTCTGTTAAATCACATATTCACAATGCATCCTACATGAATGTTACAGCCTGTGTTGGCCGAAAAGTTCTCAAAAAGGTCATTGAAGCTAAGGAAGACCAGAATACTTAAAGCAGAACATGAGACTTTACACAGGGGCAACTTAGCAAGTTTAGTTGAGGTGCGCCCCAACGCTACAAAGTCTCATTTCTTGAGACTCTATCTTGCACAGATGCTGAGCCCAATTCTGGGAGACAACCTTTATGGTTCAAGAGTTCGCAGAGTAATGGGAGTACCATTGAGTGTGAACCCTTGCAGCGATGCAGCATGTGGAGTTGTGGTAAGAACTTTTATGCAAATGTATAATTTAAGTTGTAAAAAACTGAAGCTTCTTACAGTGAAGCAATACACATATTACAATAAAATATGATTATTGTGACAAACTTCACTTATCTGTTTGAAAAATTATGAATTCTCCAGGACTAGATCATTTTCGGATATTTAACAACAAAATAAATCCAGAAGTTATACTACTAAAGCAATTTAAATGGACTGAACTTGAAAAATAGAAATTGTATGATGAATTTTGAAATGCAACCAATCGATTCTAACAATAAGTTAATTTTATGTTGAAGTTTTGTTGAGTCACACTTGTTTATACTCACCTTCACTTATTATTTTTAAAAAAATGCTGGAACGTTTTCCAGGACATTCGCCCTCTTCCTCAGCAGTTTAGTGACTGACTCTCTCCCTTCCTTTCCTTTTCCTTCTCCTGTACCTGATCCTGTTGCCATCTGGTGTTAGGAGCGCAAAGTTTTAACACTTCATTAAGTGGTGGTATTTCAAAATTTATAACGTGTTCACTGTTTTTAATTATGTGGATTTTCTCCCAGATGTCTAATTCTATTGGTGATTCTAATGGTTTCAACAGTTTTACATTGGGCAAAATATAAAACTGCTCTATCCTTTCATAGTGCATCCTACACATGGCCAGTGTGAAAGAACAATTAACTTCCATTAATTGTACCTAATAGTGGTCTGAACTATAAAGCCCGGGCCTTAAAGTACTTACAGCACAGTAAGTCATCATTAAGGTAGTTGTCTCATGTGTTTATGGGAACTCCTAGTGGTTTACTATAAAGCCCGGGCCTTAAAGTACTTACAGCACAGTAAGTTGCCATTAAGGTAGTTGTCTCATGTGTTTATGAGAACTCCTAGTGGTTTACTATAAAGCCCGGGCCTTAAAGTACTTACAGCACAGTAAGTCATCATTAAGGTAGTTGTCTCATGTGTTTATGAGAACTCCTAGTGGTTTACTATAAAGTCCGGGCCTTAAAGTACTTACAGCATAGTAAGTCGGCATTAAGGTTGTTGTTTCATGTGTTTATGAGAACTCCTAGTGGTTTACTATAAAGTCCGGACCTTAAAGTACTTACAGCATAGTAAGTCGTCATTAAGGTAGTTGTCTCATGTGTTTATGAGAACTCCTAGTGGTTTACTATAAAGTCCGGGTCTTAAAGTACTTACAGCATAGTAAGTCGGCATTAAGGTAGTTGTCTCATGTGTTTATGAGAACTCCTAGTGGTTTACTATAAAGCCCGGACCTTAAAGTACTTACAGCATAGTAAGTCGCCATTAAGGTAGTTGTCTCATGTGTTTATGAGAACTCCTAGTGGTTTACTATAAAGCCCGGACCTTAAAGTACTTACAGCACAGTAAGTCGTCATTAAGGTAGTTGTCTCATGTGTTTATGAGAACTCCTAGTGGTTTACTATAAAGTCCGGACCTTAAAGTACTTACAGCATAGTAAGTCGTCATTAAGGTTGTTTCATGTGTTTATGAGAACTCCTATACCTTGTTTCACGTAGGCTTGCCCGGTAATCTCTTAACGGTCACGTGACCTCATCTCCTCTCATTGGCTGCTGTTTGGTAGAGACTGTTTTGCGGTAAAAATTAGTTCGTTATTTAACATGGTGATATATCTTTATATGTTGAAACAGAATTGTCAAATATTTACTTTCATAACTGTTTCAATTAAATATATTACGCAACAGAGTTAATTTATCTGAAATGCATGTTAATTCTTAAACAAAGTAAAGAGGAGGTTCCATTGCATCTAGGCCTGCCTTTCTGATTACACAAGAGCACGTGCTTTAGCGGTAGTGAATTACATATATTTGTTTATATGAGTTTTATCACTGACCTTGTTCTGAACTGGATTAGTCATGTATTGTCATTAGAAGGTGTACTGTGTGCGTTCGAGAGATACGTTATTTTATCCATCGTTTATTGCGCATGTACTTATTATATGTATAATGGCAGAGTCTACCGCCAGTTTTTCGCTGAAGCATCGTAAGGGTAAGCCATTACAAAGCGGTGAAAAAAGAATTGTGTTGCATGTGTTTAATGCACTCACAGAGAAGAATCCGTCTTTGTTAGTGAGGGAAGTCGAACAGTTGTGCTCCGAACTTACAGGTGTGAGTGTTAGGTCCATAGGAACATCGCGACGTGAAGTTGAGAAAACAGGAAAACTTACCACTCCAGGCAAACGCAGGAATAAAGAAAAGCGCGTGCTCGGAGAATGCGATGAGTTCGTTAAAACTGCTGTACGTCGTCATGTGCATAGTTTTTTCTTTAGAAACGAACTCCCTAACATAAATAAAATTTTGTCTGCTGTAAATGAAACAGCGAAACTGTTACTGCAGAATCAGAATCCGAATCCGAGATGGAGGGGATTACTCCATTACCAGATTCTCCATAACGCGTGAGTTCAGTTTCATTATAAACTTGTATTTTTGCATGCCTTCATATACTTATTTGCATGATTTTAGCTATCTCCTGGCATTTGACGTTTACTGCAGTTTTAAATGTGATGGGAAGGCACCGCCTATGGCCTATGGCGTGAAAGCATTAGCCAATTAGGGCGAGGGGGAAGGTTGTTGAACGCGGAGTGATACATTTCAGCCGGGCAAGGTTATATGAAACAGAGTTTAGTGGTTTACTATAAAGCCCGGGTCTTAAAGTACTTACAGCATAGTAAGTCGTCATTAAGGTAGTTGTCTCGTGTGTTTATGAGAACTACTAGTGGTTTACTATAAAGCCCGGGTCTTAAAGTACTTACAGCATAGTAAGTCGGCATTAAGGTAGTTGTCTCATGTGTTTATGAGAACTCCTAGTGGTTTACTATAAAGCCCGGACCTTAAAGTACTTACAGCATAGTAAGTCGTCATTAAGGTAGTTGTCTCATGTGTTTATGAGAACTCCTATTGGTTTACTATAAAGTCCGGGCCTTAAAGTACTTACAACATAGTAAGTCGTCATTAAGGTAGTTGTCTCATGTGTTTATGAGAACTCCTAGTGGTTTACTATAAAGTCCGGGCCTTAAAGTACTTACAGCATAGTAAGTCGTCATTAAGGTAGTTGTCTCTTGTGTTTATGAGAACTCCTAGTGGTTTACTATAAAGCCCGGGTCTTAAAGTACTTACAGCATAGTAAGTCGCCATTAAGGTAGTTGTCTCATGTGTTTATGAGAACTCCTAGTGGTTTACTATAAAGCCCGGGCCTTAAAGTACTTACAGCATAGTAAGTCGTCATTATGGTAGTTGTCTCATGTGTTTATGAGAACTCCTAGTGGTTTACTATAAAGCCCGGGCCTTAAAGTACTTACAGCATAGTAAGTCGTCATTAAGGTAGTTGTCTCATGTGTTTATGAGAACTCCTAGTGGTTTACTATAAAGTCCGGGCCTTAAAGTACTTACAGCATAGTAAGTCGTCATTAAGGTAGTTGTCTCATGTGTTTATGAGAACTCCTAGTGGTTTACTATAAAGTCCGGACCTTAAAGTACTTACAGCATAGTAAGTCGTCATTAAGGTAGTTGTCTCATATGTTTATGAGAACTCCTAGTTGTTTACTATAAAGCCCGGGCCTTAAAGTACTTACAGCATAGTAAGTCGTCATTAAGGTAGTTGTCTCTTGTGTTTATGAGAACTCCTAGTGGTTTACTATAAAGCCCGGAGCTTAAAGTACTTACAGCATAGTAAGTCGTCATTAAGGTAGTTGTCTCATGTGTTTATGAGAACTCCTTGTGGTTTACTATAAAGTCCGGGCCTTAAAGTACTTACAGCATAGTAAGTCGTCATTAAGGTAGTTGTCTCATGTGTTTATGAGAACTCCTAGTGGTTTACTATAAAGCCCGGGTCTTAAAGTAGTTACAGCATAGTAAGTCGTCATTAAGGTAGTTGTCTCATGTGTTTATGAGAACTCCTAGTGGTTTACTATAAAGTCCGGGCCTTAAAGTACTTACAACATAGTAAGTCGTCATTAAGGTAGTTGTCTCATGTGTTTATGAGAACTCCTAGTGGTTTACAATAAAGTCCGGGCCTTAAAGTACTTACAGCATAGTAAGTCATCATTAAGGTAGTTGTCTCATGTGTTTATGAGAACTCCTAGTGGTTTACTATAAAGCCCGGGTCTTAAAGTACTTACAGCATAGTAAGTCGTCATTAAGGTAGTTGTCTCATGTGTTTATGAGAACTCCTAGTGGTTAACTATAAAGCCCGGGCCTTAAAGTACTTACAGCATAGTAAGTCGCCATTAAGGTAGTTGTCTCATGTGTTTATGAGAACTCCTAGTGGTTTACTATAAAGCCCGGGTCTTAAAGTACTTACAGCATAGTAAGTCGTCATTAAGGTAGTTGTCTCATGTGTTTATGAGAACTCCTAGTGGTTAACTATAAAGCCCGGGCCTTAAAGTACTTACAGCATAGTAAGTCGTCATTAAGGTAGTTGTCTCATGTGTTTATGAGAACTCCTGGTGGTTAACTATAAAGCCCGGGCCTTAAAGTACTTACAGCATAGTAAGTCGCCATTAAGGTAGTTGTCTCATGTGTTTATGAGAATTCCTAGTGGTTAACTATAAAGCCCGGGCCTTAAAGTACTTACAGCATAGTAAGTCGTCATTAAGGTAGTTGTCTCATGTGTTTATGAGAACTCCTGGTGGTTAACTATAAAGCCCGGGCCTTAAAGTACTTACAGCATAGTAAGTCGTCATTAAGGTAGTTGTCTCATGTGTTTATGAGAACTCCTAGTGGTTAACTATAAAGCCCGGGCCTTAAAGTACTTACAGCATAGTAAGTCGTCATTAAGGTAGTTGTCTCATGTGTTTATGAGAACTCCTGGTGGTTAACTATAAAGCCCGGGCCTTAAAGTACTTACAGCATAGTAAGTCGCCATTAAGGTAGTTGTCTCATGTGTTTATGAGAACTCCTAGTGGTTTATCTGGAAAAACATGAGTCAGCTGGAGAATCTAATGTCATGTTGGCCATAGTAGCTCAATGGTTTAGAGTGGCTGGATGGAGACCAGAAGATCCATGGTTCAAATCCCACTTATGGCATTGAATTTTTCAGTCTGGCACTACTCTTTCAACATCCATTAGTCTACAACAGCTGATGATGTTAGGAAGATCCTACAGTCCGGCCGCTCTATCTCCGGCTCTGACGTTTAGTGGCTGCAGGAGGTGGAGGGGGAAGGTTAATAGTACCAACATATAATAATGAGTAATTGAAAACATATCGTCAGAATTATCTTTATAATAAGAGTATAGGACTATATTAGCTTCAAAACATTGAAATCCAACTTGTAATTTCATTATCATGCAAGATATTCTTTACATCACTCTATTCGAATATTTCGTTCACAACTTTCACGCACACCAACTGCTTCTGTTGGTGGTACTGGGAGTCTGTACATCCGGTGTCGTGGTCAGGAAGTTAAAACTGTCTGCTAGCGCCAATCAGTGTTGTCGCTGCTAGGCGTGGCTTGCAAATCCAGCACCGTGTTGCCGCTGCAATTTTGTGTGGACCACGTGGCTTTTAGATCCCGCGCTAGTGGTTTGTTTAATTTTTTGTGTGTGCGTGAATTCCGATTTGTAGCCTCTGTAAGTCTTATTATTATCACTATTATAGTAATATGGCTACTGGTACGTCAGTATTCAAGAAAAAAATCGGCTCTTATAAGAGCCAAAGCCGTGAATTTATATTCAGACTACGTGAGTACTTCGAGAAGGAGCAGGACAGTGGTGGACCTCTACTACCTGTTACCAAGGTGCTGGACAGAGTTTGTGACGCCTAGAAGGTGGGAAGAATGTGACCAAGGAAAAGTGCCAGCTGATTTAAGTTCGTCGTCTGCAGTTCTGCGTTCACTGGGAAAGCAAAGGCAACGAGGCAGCCTTAAAGCTTCACTTGATGCTTTTCAAAAGGATGCTATAAAGCGACATGTATATCAATATTATATGAGAAAGGAATTTCCCACTCGTGCGAAGTAGCTTTTTGTTATTTCTTTTCCAGTAAATGGTATATTGTCTCCATATGCAACTATTCTGGGATCATGTATATACACATTGTCCACGTACATTTACGAAGTTACGATCTGCAAATGTGTGAAATATTTAAAATACACATGTTCCTCTGCTTGAAATTCCCGCTAAAGAACTGGCAACAACGCACTTCCCCTCTCGAGAACTGTCAGAGCCGGAGATAGAGCGGCCGGACTGTAACGAAACGCGTTCTAGTAGCAGTAAGTGGAGCATTGAGTATTAGTTTGACTCAAAATTATATTAATTTTGTGCTTCATTGTATCATAATCCTTACACATTGGAAACTATTTGGAACACTGTGGTGTTCCAATACAGTTAAATCTCGATATTTGTAGTTTGTTTGTAACACTGTTATCACTTACATTTTTATTTTTGAGGGACTAGTTTTGAAGCTGTTGCCTCCATTTTCAACCTCAAAAGACTCGGACCTTTGAGGTTGAAAATGGAAACAACAGTTTCAAAATTAATCCCTCAAAAAATAAAAATATAAGTGACAAAGTGTTAAAAATTGACTATAGTTTTTTCAATTAATTTTTATGTCACTGTTACTAAATTCTTCCAATTATACAAGTATTTAAAGTGTTCATAATAACCAATCCTACCATATTATTTCCACCCCAAAACAAATGCATCTAGAATTTAATGTTTTAATTGCCTAGTCTTATTTATTAGTGAGCACACATTCATACTGCACCATAAACCTTTTTTTATATTTTTTGCTGTTGCAGAAACTGCCAGAGGAAATGCTTAAGCAGCTTTTACTTCAAACTGGTCAGGAATCAATAATACCATGTCACTTGCACCTTCGTAAGATTACACTTCCACGTTACTTTGGGAGGAACAAAAATCTGGTGTTGGAAGCCCAAGTACCAGAAAGTTTCCAGTGGAGTTGTGATAAACTAGGACTGAGTTTACCAGTAGAGAAAACTGAAGAATGTTTAGAAATATCTTGTAACAGTTGATTTGTTTACTGAATAATTCAATAAACGTGCTTTATGTGCATTCCTACTGCTTACTATTCACCATCCAACTTCTACTTTCTCTGCCATACTGCTGTATGTACGAGGAAGTATTCTATTTCACCCAAATATTTGATGTAAACATTCACCAGGATATGTTTAAAGGCCTCCTGTATCCAGAGCAAGAGTTTTTAGAATAAAAGAAGAAGGTATTGCATGTGTGGGTAAAAATATCTTAACTTTCAAAGATGAGAAGAGATGACACAAATATTTTCAAGAAAGTCCTTCCATTCCAAAATAAATGTAGAGCATATTTTGAAATTTTTTACTTTCTCAAAAATGGCTCCTGAACAGTTTTTGTTAAATTACCATTTCTTTAAGGCATTGAATCTGTGAAAATTGTAAATTGCACAATTTCCTTTTGATTGTTTTAAATTTTTATCATATACTCAGAACAGAAAGTTCATTTATTTTTAAGACTGAAAGCTTAGAATAGCTGTCAAGCAGGAAAAAACATGTAAGCTTGGAGAAAGTTCCCAATAATTGGCATTAACAAAAAGTCTTAACTAATGCCACTTATAGTAAATGCTGGGTTTAAGGAGGCTAACATATTGTTGTAACTATAAGCGTTGTGACTGGGAGACATAGCTAGTTGGTAGAGACAACTCAAGAATAATTCAATTGTTTAAAATCTTTAAGGTTCACAATAATAATTTATAATGATTGGTTCCCCTTCGAGACATTGTGTAACTGCTGAGGGTTGGCTTTGGGCTGACAAGCATGACTGCCCCATTCAAAGAACAACAATGACACTCTTTGGTGGGGATCCATGGTCGTGAGCCCATTGTTCATCGAGGTGGTGCAGGCGACTATTATGGGTGCATTATAAGTTGGTGATTGACGGTTGAAGGAGTGGGGAAGGAGAGGGGATAGCGCCGTTGCCACTTTACCGTTGCTCTCCACGTGCTTGGCAACGAAGATGGCGGGCAGAGGGGAGGAGGAAGTTCGGCTGCGGTAATGTACACGCACATATTCCTAGAAATTTGCGTATTGCAGTATTAATCATAAGACTGTCGTAAGACTGTCTACACGTTTAAGTGAGCAGTTACCTAATTACAGCATACGAAATCTTCGAAATGAACAACAAATAAATGGTTAGCTACAGTTAAGATTTAGAGAAAACAAAAGTGCCATTACCTGCACAGAATTATGCATTCTATTCCAACGGGAATATGCCGCTTATCTCAGAGTCCCTGCTGTCATTGGTACTGCTTTTCTGATCGTTGTCGCCGTCGTCGTCGCCGTCAGAGCTGCTGCAATCTCCCACGAAAATCAAGAGTTCTTCCACTTTCTTCCAAAACGCCGTCGTTTTCCCATGATGATACTATAACTTTTTTTGTGTGACAAACAGCATCTTCCCAATTTTTAGCACTTATTTTTGCTATTGCTTCTGTTAGTTTTATAACAGATGTTATAGTGAAATCTGTATTGTTGCATGCTACATATCCCTTTATTTGGGCCCAAATCAACTCTATTGCATTAAAATGGCAATGGTAGGGAGAAGGTCTAATAATTTTGTGGCCTTTTTGTGCAGCAATTTCATTAATTATATATTTTGGGAATTGTAGTTTGCTCTTACCAGTTCAAGCAATTCGTACTTTGGTCTTGAACACGCACATATAATTTCCCTTACTTGTCCTTTAATTGGGATTCCGTACCCAAAAACATTTTTGTGAGCTTCACAGATAATTTCTTTCTGTCTGTTTCTGTAGCACAAGTGTTTGTGACAGCCATTAGTAACGATAATTAGCTAAATATTAAAGTTACACTGAAACACTAAAGTTGATCACCGAAACACACGAATTATGTTGCGAAAATGTAAAGCTGTTTACACCCTGTGAAACATTCACTACTTGAAGCAGTACACTCTTTTGGCAGTGATGACAGGGAGAAATACCCTAAGTACCGTAAGGGTTATTCATGTTAGAACTGGACCGGACAAAGGCAGGTAAGAAGGGTTGGTCATTAAACTGAAAAGGTTGGTCATTCACCCAGAAAACCTCATAAGATATTCCTTGAAACTAAATCCACACCTGTTCCCTTCTAACAACGCATACCGTCTCATACTAAAGGGCAACGAATGACGACGGTATTGTGATACCGCTGATTCATACGCGAAGCAGCAATAGTAGCAGTGTCTGCTTATTGGAAACCTCAACATGCCGATAGACTAGCGCCATGCATAAAGCACGTGGTGTAGTCTGATAGAGTTGGCAACGTAGGATAAGCGTGCCGGGTTGCTATGGCAACAGTTTACTTTTGATTGGTGGATTGTTGGTTGCTAGGCGACCGCAATGACGTGTCAGTGACGAGTTTATTCCCTCTCCTTGTTTTCGCAGCTGAATAGCACGTGGAGGCAAATCACCAACTTACGATGCAGTAATTATAGTTCAAAGAGACAGTCAGTGCAGTGTGTAGATAAAAGCTCGCCGAAACGGTGGGGGGGGGGGGGGGGGGGATTTTTTGTTTGTTTGTAATTTACATCCTCCAACGTCAAGTCATATCGGACGGTGAATGGAATGGGTGAAATGATGCTCAGATGAGCCCAGGGTCCATAAAGCTTAGAGTTACCCGACATTCATCTGTGGATAAGGGAAAACCTCGGAAAAACCTTATCCAGGTAATTCACCCTGACCGAGATTCGAACTCGGGACCTCTTGAACGTGAGGCAGACATGCTACCATCTATGCTACCGAGGGGGGCATGGGGAGGAAGGAGGCGGATTTCTCAAGAGTTCGTCTTTGTTCTAGCCACGTCTCGATTGTTTGCGAACATTCCAGAATGTGAGTAATCTATAAAAAAAGGGAGCCCGCCTGCCACAGTGAGTCAGTTGTTAATTGAACTCGCATGCATGAACAGCTGTGTGCGCTCTGTTGTGGTCGTTGACCTTGCAAGTTGTATTGTGTGTTTGACGTAACTCTGGACTGTTGTGTATGAAGTGTGTTTCTACGGAAACAAAGAGCAATTTTGGGTGTTTGTAACCTGGACTTTTAATTTCACGAACCCACAGTCACATTATATAAGCAATAGGAACCTGACCAACATGGTGTACCTTGTACCAAATAAGGCAAGCCAACACCCAAAGCTTAGGTTACATCACCCAATCAGCATCTCAGATTCAAATTGTTCTAGAACATTCTGGTTGACACACAAGGATCAGAGAGCAGCTCAATACCATGCACATCAGAAGTAGGCAACAGGAAGCTTATATCATGCTAAATCAATGGAATTGTCATGGGCAGTGGTAACCCATATTATTCCTGTTTCATATTAAATGCTGCCACCAGCCAACAAAAAGAATTTATATAATTTAGAAAATGTATAAGCTAATCCCAAGTTAAATGCCCATCAAATGAACTTTTGAATTGTAACATTTTTCTGAATACCCCTCAACAGCACATGTGCCAATATTAATTACAACCACCAGTGTCAACACTTCTCATTCTGCAAGGCATAGAGTCTACCTGACTGTAGAAAAATTCAATTTTCTTTTCAGGCAATCTGCTCCCTGTATAATTTGCCACAGCAAAGTTCCAGGGGAATAAGGCACAGGGGTGGTTAGACATGGTTCCTGCCTGGTAGTGGTATATAAAACTTGGGTCAGTTCAGTTACAGCCCATTCAAAAACATTCTGACAACTTCTATTTCTTTTTTTATTTGTTCCATTTGTATCCCGCCTTTAACTACAATGGTCATATCGGCAGCCATCCTCCTTTGGAATACATCGAAGGTGTTAACTCGTATTTGTTTTTTTTTAAAAATCATTAGATCATGCACACATATGCACTGTCATTCATACTTCCAGACTCTGGGGAAGATGAATTATTGTGGTTGGAGAGAAATCCCCACCCCTACTACCGGGAATTGAACCCGGGACCCCTAACATGGCAGGCAGGTGCTCTACCGACTGAACTATGGGGGCCAGCCTCCTATTTTTGTGAACAAATCTTCTTGGTTTTAGTATACTGAGTGAACAGGGCAGAATTTTTTTAATGGTTCTACCGTTGTGTAGCATGCATTCTCTGTCACACATTTACTGTCCTTGTTGCACTGTGTAAGGGTAGCACATTTGCTATACAAATGGGTGGTTGAGAAAAAATAAAAATCATATTGCTTTTGCAGAGAGATCTGAACCTAGAACTTTTTCAACCGCCCATCAGATATGTGCATTTGTAAAAACTGTAGGTCCAGTCGCCTCACCGTCATCTTCACTATCACCCTGTCATTGGAGGTAATGGACACTGCCCTCTGGGTGCCTCCACCTGAGAAATGGGTCTGGTCATCACATGGTGAGGCGAGGTTACCCTGAAGGCCGTAGTTGCCATATGGGGAGTGTTGGTATACTTATACCTATGCCATTTCTGCTCTTCAAATTGCATCCCCTATATTGTGGGCATTTGCACTGCTCATTATTTCTGACAAGAAGTGTATAGATAGACTTATCAAAGGAAGAACTCCGAGAGAAAACAATTTTGTGGGTATAGTACCAGAAAAAAAAAAAAGCTGTATTAGTAACAAATTATTTCTTATACTGTTAGTTAAATTAGGATGTTGCGAGGATTACAGTAAATGAATTTTAAAACACTGATAAACAAAGATGTAATATTTATGAGCTAGAGGATACATTTATAATTGTAACTGCATACATTTTACTAATGACTTAAAACAAATCGTCCCTTTAAGATGCGTCTCATTAGTATTTCCCGACCAGAAGGAGTAGCCATACGTGTTTTATAACCATGTCGTTTAACTCTCTTGACTTCATTAGCTCTTGGAAAATGACATCTGACATTTGTCCGTACTGATATAGTTCCCCATGGACCACCAGCGATGGACTCAAAGCTCTTTCCTGCTTGTTGGAAGATGCCAGTAGACCAAGAGCTGCCTGCTGCTGCCGAGGTGATAGGTCTGAAAATCAAAATGTTCATAAATGAAGACTCAAGCAGTTGAAATTATGATTTTAAATGCTTTACAGATCTATTTTGTGTCAAACTGCCTAAACAGTTGCACATAAGAGACGATTACAGTAAACTCAGGTGAGCTACTGAGAGAATATTGTAACCAGTCAACATATTTTGACATTTCTTGATCAAGTGAGTGTGCCAGAGAGCAAACCAAGAAGCAAAAATCAAATTCTATGTAACTCTTTTTGTGTAAATGTTTAACTCTTCAGAGCACCAGATTAAAATCAAAAAATTCAAAGCATGGGAAAGGATTAATTGGCACTTTTGTCTCCAAACTCCACACTTTGAGAAGTTCATCTGAAATGTGCAGCAGAAATTGAAGTATAACTCAATAAATACTTTTATATAATGGAAAATGTAGTTCTCAAATGTGAGGCAATGTACTCATTACTGACTCAAGTTAAGGCATTACTTCACTCTCGTCTCCCTTCATTTTCTGAGGATTACTCCTTTCTTTTATTATATTTATTTATTTGTTTTTGCCATTTTTACTATTTTTACTTTCATGTTGCTTTACTGTTTTCTTTTTCTGTATTTTTATACCTATGCCCAAGGTGGGACTCGAACCTGCAACCCTCTACATAAGGAAATGCTAGAGACATATGCTCTAGTGACTACTGCTAAGAGGGCCGGCATTCCTTTGTCATAGCTGAACATTTGTAATATAATTTTGAGCCAAACTAGTGCTCCATGCTCCATATATTGCTAATGTTTACCTAAAACGTGTTTCGTTAGGATTTTCCCAACATCTTCAGCTAATGTTTAATCAGGGTAAACACTAGCAGTACGTGGGGCATCGAGTACTAGTTAGACTCAAAATTATGTCGCAGCGATGCGCTCAAAAGGTTCGGTGCACAGAGTTAAGCGCAGCTTGTGTATACAAAGAGCCTGCAGATAAAGATAGCTGGAGATAAAAGGCTGGCCGTCACAGACCATCAAAATTATCAACCAATCTGCGGTCAAACCCAAAACCTGGGTGGGTACGCAGCAAAAACCTTCTGGCTGTTAATAGCCTGTCAGTATCGGCTTGGACTTGGACTTGGATAAAGTTACGCTTCTGGAAGGTTCGGGTTTTGTCTGGTGATAGAACATTCGATTTCTTGATTGTTACAGAACAGTCTCGAATTATCAATAAGGTATTTAAGGAAGCGACAACTCACCAAGAGTCGGTCGTAAACAGAGCAGTAGTAGTAAACAGTTGTAAGGACAGTCATAAACAGAAGTAAACGGTTTTAGAGTGTTGTTGTAACGAGAGTTGATGCTGTGGTCATCGACCTTGGTAGATTGTAATTGTGTATGTGATGTAATGCGACTACTGTAAGAATAGAACAAAGTGTATTTCTACGCAAATAAAGAACATTTGGAATGCAACTTGGACTTTTAATTTTACGGACCCACAAAGTCACAATATTAATTTTGTGCTTCATTGCATCCTAGTCCATATTCATTACAAATTGAACATTTTTAATTGGCAAGCCTCTCATACCTATACCAGAACCAAACTAGTTCATCTACTCTGTACCAGATGGCAATTTATGCAGCATTACCACCAGCAGATTTGGAAAAGGTACTCAATGACTATATTAATTACGAGTAGCTGGCATGCTTTAATTTGTATAAGAGTACTCACTCGGACTTTAGATGTTCAAATTTTCTCAGTCTAAAGTCTTTCCTAAAGTCTGAGTGAGTACTCCTATACAAATTAAAGCATGACAGCTACTTGTAGTTAATATAACAGATGTCTCACTTTAAATACTTTGACAATCCTTTATAACTCAATGACTATTTTTGTCATCTGCAACAATTCACCTAAGCACTTCGCTACCTATCAAGGAAGACAAACTTTAACTTGGAGACTGAAGTAGTGAAGCTGTGCAGCCTAGATGTAGTGTACTAGTTTATGTTGTAACCATGAGAATTTGCAAATGACCTATTATTAAACTTTATGCTTTTCCTAAGGATTGATTGCATCAATTTGTTTATTCTGCTACTAAATTAAATTATGTAATTCATGTTACAAATTAGGTGGAATGGTTACCATGTTAGTGTTAGTATCTATTTTAAAGCAGTCAGGAGAAATATATTTTATTTAGAATACTTTTAAAGTGTTTCATGAAGGAATGGAGACATCAGCATCTTCAAAACTGGTTAGAAAAAAACTTTAAATCTTGAAGAACTAGCAGTGCACCATTTCAATATGCAGCTACATTGAAGGTGGCTCTACCTGCGGCCTTTTTAAAATAGGGTGGATGTGTGCATGTATGGTATTATCAACGAAAAGAAACATCAAATTTCATTTCCATGGAGAAAGCTAAAAACAGTGATGTGGTAAGATGTATTTACATGAGTCAGTACTACCAACACTGACATCACTTTTTTTCAATCTCTGTTAACATGTTTTGGGAACATGTGTTCCCATCTTCAGAACATGCCCGACTGACCTGTGTTGCTTCTATTGTGGTGTGATAATGGATAAACTTCAGAGCATGGATGCTGTCTTAAAATTGCAAGAACTGGAATGTAAAATTGAAAGAACTAGAACAAAGCAAGCCTTTTTTACGACACTTTCTTTACAAAGCATAATCGAGGGATTGAGTCCTAGGCTGCAAAGTGTAGCCGAAGACTTGTGTAGTAGTTATGCAATGCCAATACTATATTCAGTTCCTATTGTATACCTATATACATTTTTGACAATTCTATATTATGTAATAATCAAAGGACGCAATAAATGAATTGAATGATACCACTCTTACTCTATCCTGGTTTTATTCATATTCTAGTACTCTTATCCAGTTTTAACACAGGATCTATACTCAGCATTTGGTCCCTGATTACATTACTTCAATTACACACGTGTAATTAACCTAAGCCTAAGACTGTGAACTTCAATTAAATGTATTGGCATTCATAATGTACAACCTGATATCCACATATAATTACAAAGCCCATGAAAAGGATATGGAATAAAACACAGGAAGTTGAACTTATTAATTACAAAGCAGCGAAGTTTATATTTACTTGATTGTGTTAAATATATGAGATGCAAGTCTTGTAAGCACCATTTTTCTGGGAATCAAGCGATCACTCTTTAGTTGTTTAATTACGACAGCATAAATGTGATTCGAAATTAAAATCCTTCCATCATCAATACTTCTGTACCCTAACCTATAAATTCTTCCCAACAAAACAGCAAAGCATATTAGATGTTGTTCTGTGGTAGATGTTCTGTGCAGCACAATACCAAGATTGCCAACGAGCTCACTCAAAACAGCACCAGATTGACTACAGAATACCCATAGCACCCATAGATACCGCAAAATGTATTAACCTTTCTTCAGATATCCACCAACATTAAAAGTACTGCCGTTTGTTATTGCAGAGACGCAGTAAAAGTTTAGTCCTTGGGGGAGTCCACTTTTTAAACAAATCTGCCTATTTCATAACTAATAATTCTCTGATATTCTCTTCCGCTATCAGAGACAGAAACACGCCAGTGTTAACATCTTCTAAGATAGTGAAGTAAAAAGTGTACTGAAGTTTAATAAAACTGGTAAAAAATAAAACAGCACATTTTACATGGAAAACTCGGGTGTTTTAACCTCTGAACCACCCGCCAGTCGCTGCCTCACTTGTTATTTCATTTCATAAAAACAGACATAAGTAAATAATCTCAACTATCAAAATCATCAGGAACCGAAAAAAAGAACTCGATATATGTAGCTCCAGTTATATTTACAGTCCTTCAGCACACCACCGGGAAATTCAAAATTACGGCAGTAGTTTGCCACTGTTCTTAAGCAAGCACGGATAATAAGAATTCCTCATTGTGTTTCGAAGTTAAACCAGTAACCACCGGGCTGTCTATAATAACTCTAAAATTTAGAGTTTTAATGAAAAATATACCTATTTAGCTCCGTTTTGCAGATTTACTTTTAGAAGTAGTACAATTTTTGACTACTTATAGGAAATCCGGAGCTCAAATATGGTAGATCTTTCATAAACAATTAAAAATGTAAAAAAAAAAAAAAAATAATGATAATAAATATTTCTGCAATTTATTTTAAAAAAATCACACGGTACAATTAAAAATATCCAGATTTCCCGCCAGGAATGGTCTGCCTTGTGGAAAATCGCTGGCTTTGGCCCCTTTGAATGTGATACAACGTGCTTCTATGTCAATGTTGGCAATTTCGAGGCGATTGCAGCGTCAGTAGTGATCAGTGATTATGCGGGAAACTAGACTATGAAAAATTACGCTCCCAAATGGTTAAGGCGACAGTTTGATACGGAAATACTATCATTTAACACATAACGCCCCACGATTCCGAATTTCGGTCATGTTGAGTTATAAGGATAAGCTATTTCCCTTATTCTGAAAGATGTCAGGAACGTTCATTGCATATTGGAAAACGCCATATATTCCTAAATCCTGAAAATCCTACCATGTTGTTTGACATTGAATAATAATTCAGACCCCATACACCTAACCCTAGGTTTTTGTGTATTGGAGGCCCTCTACTCCTTTTTACACATTTTGCCATTTCACCTATCCTACTCTATATTTCTTTCTTAATAGTTCTTAGTCATCTCTCTTTAACTTCCCTAAATAGTTCCCTATATTTCTCCTGTTCTCTTCCCTTTTACTGACAAAATTTTTCTAATTACTACTTCACCCCCCAAATTGTCCCATTTATTTAGCCAGGCCTGCTCTCTCCATATCTTTGTTTGACTACAATATAATATACAATGGAAATCTACATTCTCTTCTCCAAACAATGAACATTTATCTAGCTCCCTCTCTTGACCTATATCTTTCTGTCCCATTTACATAGCCAGGCCTGCTCTCTCCGTATCTTTGTTTGACTACAATATAATATACAATGGAAGTTTACATTCTTTTCTCCACACAATGGACATTTATCTAGCTCCCTACCTTAACCTATACCTTTCAAGTTTGTCACTCCTGTTCTCACCCAAGCAAAACCTTCTCGCCCTAACTTACTACATATATCTACATATCCTTCCCTCTCTCAGGTTGTTTTATTTCTCTATATAACCTCAGTGAGCTTTTGTCACTTGTCTGTCAGTATCCTCTAATCTTAACTTCTTTCCAGAAGCCTCTATACCCATACTCTGCCAAATCCAAGAATGACCCATACCTATCTGCTTCAACACGTCATTCATTTTATGTGCGCAAAACCCTCCCCAGTCACTTATCCTTTGAATATGAAAACATTCTATAATAATAGAGTCAACATGAAAATTCCAATGCATGTCCGGGATTTGAACCAGGAGATCTGTGGTTTAAATCCTGGCCATGGCATTGGATTTTTCATGTTGACTCAATCTATCAAAAACCTTAGCCTATATATGGCTAGTGTGAAGTAATGATTAATTTCCATCAATTAAGTAAAATTCTTTAATAATATTGCCATCTTCCAAGTTAGTGATTCTGTATAAATATTTCATTGCCCTTGACAAGATTTTAATTTTAGTAGAATGCCTGCCCATTTCCAATTGAGCTGCCCCTATCTTCACCTTATGACCAATGGACAGGAAAAACCGCAAGACCCTCCTCAAAGAAAGGGAAAACCGAAGATTGTTTTTTTTTTTTTTTTTTTTTTTACCATAAAGACAGTTACATTATTTATTAATCACTGTATATGCTCTGTAAAATTTGTAAATCTTGATGTATGTAACTAAATATTGTAATATGTAAACTTTTTCGACAAAACTTGAAACATGTATGTCATGTCTATAAGTGAATAAACCATTATCATTATCATCATTAGGTGATGCTATCAGTAATCCCAATATATACACAAAAGGATCCATGCACTCTATCAGTGTCTCACCAAGCCTCATCTACTTCCCATATCTCTGATCCATGTAACATTCTATATTTTACTACTGCTGTACAAATCCTCTCCAACTACTTGACATTTATATCTGGCAGTTTACTGTAGCATGATCTTATCACCCTCATGGCCATTTTACATCTTTTTTTGTTCTTTCCAGCTACCATCTGAACTCAACCTTGTCCCCAAATCATCAAATATCCCTACCACCTTTATTTCTCTTCTATTAACCTCACATTTCTCATCCTTATGCAACGTGTATCCTTTTTTGAAGACCATAATTTTGGTTTTGTTTTCATTGCTTTCAAACCTCATTTATTGCAATAAGAATTGTCTGCCTCAATTGCTCTTCTCAGCCCTCCACTTGTTATGGACCCAACTACTAGGTCAACTCCAAACAATAGCTCTGGAATTTCTTCATTGTTAATAACTGGTGAATGTACCCTAAAACGTGATATCTCCTCCAAAATACCATCAATACATAGGTTAAATAATACTGAACTAAGTTTACATCCCTGCCTTACTCCTATCTTACTCGATATATATTTAGTTACTTTGCTGCCTGGTAGTTTTATACACAGCTCGTTTTCCTGGTATATCTTCTTAATTACTTCTATATATGCAGGACTTTTCCCCTTACTACTTAATTTAAACCACAATGCTTCTCTGTTAATAGAATGAAATGCCTTCTCTAGGTCAATAAATATCATATATACCCTTCCCCTTTTATTGCTCAGATATTTCTCTACAATTGTTCTAATAATAAAGATGTTGTCCAATGTATTTTGTTTGTATTTCTCCCACAGTGTTGTCAATGGTCTGTTATCTGGTTGAGTATTTATTTGCGATGTAATAGTAACATTCCAAACATCCCTTGAAGCTCATTGAAGGCAATTTTAACTTATTATAGTTGGTAAGTTTACTGTTTTAATTGTTATATACAAAACATGAATGCCATTTTACTTAAATGGCCACTTTATTTGTGAAGTTATCCATTTCTACTATTGGGGTTGCAAGTGCAGCATTAGTAATCACAAAAGCATTCATTCAGTGAATTTAGCTGCTGGATATTCAAAGTATGAGTGATTCTGAAAAGGATGTTACATTAAAACATATTAATTCTGTGATAATTTGGGAGACCTACTCCCAATTTGAAAACTTAAATATGGAGAACAAAGGTGTGTTTGGAGGAATTTAGTAACAGTGACGTCAAAATTAATATAAACATTAATATAAACATTTAGATGATGCATTAAAATTACTCAATCTGCAAGAAAGGACTATCAAATTCACAATAGAAAAGGAAATCAATGGACAGCTACCTTTCTTGGATCTAAATATCATCAGGAATGATACAAAAATAAAATTTGGAATTTACAGGAAGCCAACACATTCAGAAAATTATATAAAAAATAATAGCCACAACCCAATTACAAACATGCAATAATAAACAGCCTTACACACAGACTAGTCAACATACCCATGGAAAAAGAAGAATATTTCAAGGAACAAAAAGCAATAATACACATAGCAGAAGAAAACGGATACAACAAAAGTTTGGTGTTGAAGAAAATTAGAAAATCTAAACTAAAGAAAACCATTAAGGAAGCAACCACATTTATTAAAGAAAAAGAAAGCAACAGCATATTCAGTTCATTCACATATCATCCAAAAACATTTAATAAATTTAAAAAGATATTCAAGGAACAAAATATCATCTTGGCACCTACTAATAGATACTCAATTTTAAAATTACTAAATTCAAAAACAAAAGATGAAATTCCTTCAGGTAACAAATCTGGAATATACCAAATAAATTGTAAAAATTGTGAAAAATGCTACATAGGTCAAACTAAAAGAAATTTAAAAACCAGAGTCAAAGAACACTTTAGAAACATCAGATTGAAACAAGAAGACAAGTCAGCAGTAGCATTTCATTTTTGGAATGAAAACCACGACATTGATCCAAATCCAAAATTATTAAAAGGAGTGATAAACCAAAATAGATTGACAACATGGGAGAACATATTCATCTGGAACAATAAGGATCGCGTAATGAACTTTGAAATCCCACCAGTAGATAATTTGACAAAAAAGTTCATAGTTCCACCACCAGAGAGAGCAGACAACAACAGATGCCAGTTGGAAAGAGATTGAAAATGGAGGCCAGGGCCTTTGAAACTAGTCTCTCATAAATATATGAAAAAGTAAGTGACGAGTGTCAATAAACCAACCACAAATAATTTTTATATTTATACAAAGGGTTTATTTTTGTGTCTCTGGTACTTTATGTGCACTCTTCTGCTGGCATGCTTGTTGCTTGAGCGTGATAAATCTCTTTGGAACAGCAAATATTTCAGTTATATGTATACTGTATGTACTATATGTACGCAGGGCTCCTAAAAATTTGGTAAATTACTGTATAGTGTTATAACATCGGCAGACAAGGGAAACTTGTAAGGAATAAGGTGGATGTGGTCCCTTCTCAAAGGGAAACTTTTCTAGCTCCCCATAACCATGCGGCTCTGACAAAACTCAAAACACCAAAAAGTGATACATTGAAACTAGTGCACATTAATTTTATTTATTTATTTATTTATTTATTTATTTATTTATTTATTTATTTATTTATTTATTTATTTATTTATTTATTTATTTATTTATTTATTTATTTATTTATTTATTTATTTATTTATTTATTTATTTATTTATTTATTTATTTATTTATTTATTTATTTATTTATTTATTTATTTATTTATTTATTTATTTATTTATTTATTTATTTATTTATTTATTTATTTATTTATTTATTTATTTATTTATTTATTTATTTATTTATTTATTTATTTATTTATTTATTTATTTATTTATTTATTTATTTATTTATTTATTTATTTATTTATTTATTTATTTATTTATTTATTTATTTATTTATTTATTTATTTATTTATTTATTTATTTATTTATTTATTTATTTATTTATTTATTTATTTATTTATTTATTTATTTATTTATTTATTTATTTATTTATTTATTTATTTATTTATTTATTTATTTATTTATTTATTTATTTATTTATTTATTTATTTATTTATTTATTTATTTATTTATTTATTTATTTATTTATTTATTTATTTATTTATTTATTTATTTATTTATTTATTTATTTATTTATTTATTTATTTATTTATTTATTTATTTATTTATTTATTTATTTATTTATTTATTTATTTATTTATTTATTTATTTATTTATTTATTTATTTATTTATTTATTTATTTATTTATTTATTTATTTATTTATTTATTTATTTATTTATTTATTTATTTATTTATTTATTTATTTATTTATTTATTTATTTATTTATTTATTTATTTATTTATTTATTTATTTATTTATTTATTTATTTATTTATTTATTTATTTATTTATTTATTTATTTATTTATTTATTTATTTATTTATTTATTTATTTATTTATTTATTTATTTATTTATTTATTTATTTATTTATTTATTTATTTATTTATTTATTTATTTATTTATTTATTTATTTATTTATTTATTTATTTATTTATTTATTTATTTATTTATTTATTTATTTATTTATTTATTTATTTATTTATTTATTTATTTATTTATTTATTTATTTATTTATTTATTTATTTATTTATTTATTTATTTATTTATTTATTTATTTATTTATTTATTTATTTATTTATTTATTTATTTATTTATTTATTTATTTATTTATTTATTTATTTATTTATTTATTTATTTATTTATTTATTTATTTATTTATTTATTTATTTATTTATTTATTTATTTATTTATTTATTTATTTATTTATTTATTTATTTATTTATTTATTTATTTATTTATTTATTTATTTATTTATTTATTTATTTATTTATTTATTTATTTATTTATTTATTTATTTATTTATTTATTTATTTATTTATTTATTTATTTATTTATTTATTTATTTATTTATTTATTTATTTATTTATTTATTTATTTATTTATTTATTTATTTATTTATTTATTTATTTATTTATTTATTTATTTATTTATTTATTTATTTATTTATTTATTTATTTATTTATTTATTTATTTATTTATTTATTTATTTATTTATTTATTTATTTATTTATTTATTTATTTATTTATTTATTTATTTATTTATTTATTTATTTATTTATTTATTTATTTATTTATTTATTTATTTATTTATTTATTTATTTATTTATTTATTTATTTATTTATTTATTTATTTATTTATTTATTTATTTATTTATTTATTTATTTATTTATTTATTTATTTATTTATTTATTTATTTATTTATTTATTTATTTATTTATTTATTTATTTATTTATTTATTTATTTATTTATTTATTTATTTATTTATTTATTTATTTATTTATTTATTTATTTATTTATTTATTTATTTATTTATTTATTTATTTATTTATTTATTTATTTATTTATTTATTTATTTATTTATTTATTTATTTATTTATTTATTTATTTATTTATTTATTTATTTATTTATTTATTTATTTATTTATTTATTTATTTATTTATTTATTTATTTATTTATTTATTTATTTATTTATTTATTTATTTATTTATTTATTTATTTATTTATTTATTTATTTATTTATTTATTTATTTATTTATTTATTTATTTATTTATTTATTTATTTATTTATTTATTTATTTATTTATTTATTTATTTATTTATTTATTTATTTATTTATTTATTTATTTATTTATTTATTTATTTATTTATTTATTTATTTATTTATTTATTTATTTATTTATTTATTTATTTATTTATTTATTTATTTATTTATTTATTTATTTATTTATTTATTTATTTATTTATTTATTTATTTATTTATTTATTTATTTGTGCACTAAGTTATTACAATTGTTGAGCTGATCACCAGTATTTGGCCCAGGCCAGTGCACATTAATATTCAGTGTCTGAAAAACAAGTTACAAGAGTTAGAAGTGATAGGCGAATGTGAAAAACCTCAGGTTATATGTGTCAATGAACACTGGTGTAAAAATGAGGAGTTAGTGTTGTACACTCCAAATAATTTTGTATTAGGTAGTGCATATTGTCGTATAGAATTTAACAATGGTGGTGCATGCATATTTGTGAGGAAAGATATTAGCTTTAACCCTTTTAACATTAATGGCATTTCGGTAGAAAAATCTTGTGAAGCATGTGCAATTGCTCTACCAGACTTCAATGTCATAGTATTATCTGTTTATCGCTCGCCAAATGGAGACTTATCGGTATTCTTTGAGAAAATAGAAGCTATCTTATCTATTATTACTAATAGCATACAACTTCTGTGTTTTGCGTTGCATGCCTCTATAAAATTTTTACTGCCATGCTTGAATGTGTTTCACTATGAATTGATGGTATCTCCAGCAAGAAATCACCTGAGAGAGTTACTGGTGCTATCTAAGACAGTCCTTTGGGAGACATCTGTTGCAGATAATATAATTTTTATATCATGTCTTCAACTGCACCTGAATAGCACCAGAAACTCTGTAAAATTAATGATTACTCAGATAACATCATAAGATGGTTGAGGCTGGCCCCGTGCAGTTAAAGGCAGGGTGTAAATGTGGGGGAGATGGTTAAAGAAAATTAAGAGTGTGTTTAAATTCACCCAAAAAGTGTGAAAATATGTCATTAATTCTTCATTAGTACAAGATTACTGATTATAATGTAAACAGTAGAATAGTTTTTTGCCTTCTTGGTTAAGGTTTATTTCCTTTTGAAGTTTGTATCACAGACTGAGTATTACAATTAAAATGTTTATGAAATAAAAATACCCCTTCCTTTGTTTCCTACAGAGTTTCTACTGGGAGAAGATATCCTCGTAGCCCCAGTTCTGGATGAAGGTGATGTATACTTACCATTCATATGGGCCCATAGCGCTTGGAAATCTTTATGAGCTTCTGTACTTCAAACACATTCCTAATTACACAATTCCTCAAATATAGGTTAGTGTAATTACATTATTTTTGTGTCTCAATAAAATATGAATGACAAATATGCTCATTGTTGTTTCTTTCTACGGAAACATTTTGTTTATTTTTATAGTCATTTTTAATTAAAATAATAAAGTGATCATTAACATAATGTTGGAAATAACAACTGCCTTTAAGTTTGCATTTAACTTGTTGATGTAATGTTTTAAACTGACTACTTTTAAAAGGACCTCAGATGTTCCTTGAATTTTGTTCTGTCACGATGGTATACTTTACTGGAAGAAATTAAAAGTGAAGCAAATATTTAATATTCCTATATCTTCTTTTTATCATACTTCAAGACTTTACTGATAGAGGTTAATTTAACTAGCATTCATGTCTGTATGGCTACACCTGCTAGCTCTAATAGAAAGTGCATCTTCTGAGCTGTGACATTTCATACCTTGCTCCAACTTGGTTCTTCCAGGAGTATAAGAGCGAGCCAGTTGCACCAGATGGTTTGGAGATTATCCCCAGGGAATTTCTGAACACTTAACTTTAAAAATGTAGACTTTAGTATAGAAGATAGTTGTGGAGGATCATACCCTAAAAGAAGAAAAGTGAATAATAAAAATAAGGTTCTACTGATAATTATTATATTTTGAACTGTTAAATGAGAAGCCTTAGTATAGTAAAAATAAACTAAAATCATTGTGAATTAAGCAATATACATACAAAGAAAAGATCCTAGTACTTTTACTTACATTTTTAAAACTATTTGATATACAAAAGATCACCCATGATAACAATGACAAAAATATAAAAGCTACTTTACTACTTACATTTTTGCTTAAATAATAAAGTCTGTATCTCTGTGTTTTTGATCACGCAATGTATTTATCACCTAAACTCAATCTTTGTAGTACAAGATAGTTAATCAATCTTCAGCTGTTCTTGTTCTCATCCAACTTTCAAACTGCTTGATTGTTGAAAATATCTGTTCTCCTGTAACTGTTGACACCAGAAGTTTGTTATAAATATAATGTAACGCGGGCGCTGGAGCACCCTGTGAAAGCAGCTGGCAGCGGAAGGCAGGGGAGGTTCGGTTAGCCACACCTCCTCCTCGTTTGTCTTGTAGTGGTGACAGGCTGTGGTCAGGGAAAAAACATGACTGTGTCGCCTGTTTTCTCTACACCTGTTTCTCGAAATTACGTAATCTGGAACATTCTCCTGGTCACTAGAAACCGGCGATATTCCTATATAAAGAGGGCTACAGACGGACAGAGTTGAGTTGGTTTTGGTTTAGTCAGTCAGTCAGTTGGTTAGTGTGTGAGTGAGGACAGTTCTTGGTGTAAGAAGGCAGTGTTAGTCAGTGACGTGTCAATGAACGGAAGGATTGTGCAACGGAAGACTCTACGTAACTGGTATGTGCATCGGAGTTTACGTAACCGCGAGGCCAAGTGACATTGTAACGGACGGACTGGTGAATCGTAATTGTGTGCATTACGTAATTTTGTGTAATTGGCAAGTGTTTAACTGTAAGTCGGTGGAAATAAAGAACATTGTTGAGTGGTGTAATTGGACTTTTTATTTCACGAACCCACAAAGTCACACTGGTGTCAGGAAGCGGGAAAACAACATCACCGAACATTACAACGATGGAGGCAGCATTAGAAAAGATTTTAGCGGTACTGGAAGAAATGAAGACGGCTAAAGACAACATCACCAGGAAGATGGAAGAAATGCAGGCCGGATTAACAGAGAAGCTGGAGACTAGAAATAACCTGGCCGCGGAACTGAAACTAATCAGGACGGCTAAGGACAACATCACCGGGAAGATGGAAGAAATGAAGGCCGAATTAACAGCGAAGACGGAAACGGCTAACAACAACTTGGCCACGACAATGACCTCAAAGATGGCCGAACTGACAACGGAGATGAGGGCGGCGAACGAGGCTCTCGCCGCAAAGTTTGAGGAACGTTTGGCCGGCGTGAGGGATGACGTCGCGAACCTGGGCAAGCGGAAGGGTCAAGTAGACGACCGCCTTAATGATTTAGAGGAAAAGGCCGACAACATCGCAAAACCCCTCACCCGCCTGACGGAGGAAAACCGGCCTTATGTGTGGACGGAGGACGCCGAAGACGCTTTCCAGCACCCGAAGGGGACCCTGTGCAGTGCTCCAATCTTGGGTTTCCCACAACCGGGTGGCGCCTTCATTGTGGACACCGACGCTAGCGA
Organism: Mantis religiosa; assembly: GCA_030765055.1. Lineage (NCBI taxonomy): Eukaryota > Metazoa > Arthropoda > Insecta > Mantodea > Mantidae > Mantis > Mantis religiosa. The sequence continues at coordinate 7,553,881 of CM060957.1, read as the reverse complement.
CCATTACATTGGAGGTGTCCTACCGCAGTTCCAGGACGGCCATGAGCGCACAAGAGTGGAAGAGAAGGAGCGTGCCGCAGCAGTCCGAGTAGTTGTGGCAGTGCCTGCTGAAGGCTGGGATAGCGCAGGCCTGAGGAGGGAGCAGCTGGCGGACGCAGACTTGGGGCCACTCTTGAGGGAAGTGGACGCAGGGACGAGACCAACCTGGGAGGACATCGCACCGAGGAGCGCCACCTACAAGTCGCACTGGGCCCAATGGGACTCGTTGAAGACCAGAGAGGGCGTGCTGTTCCGGGTATGGGAGTCACCCGATGGGAAGGCGCAGAGAGGACAGTTGGTACTTCCCCGGAGCAAGGTCCCGGAAGTCTTGGAGGAAGTGCACGCCGGTACTTCAGGAGGACACCTGGGAGCGAACCGAATGATTCACAAACTACGGCAGCGCTACTTCTGGCTGAGACTCCGAGCAGATGCTGGTGGTACACCTGGACCGCCTCGCACGCTACGATGGGGCTGTTCGGGGCGAACAGCTTTGAGGAGGGAGCAGTGTAACGCGGGCGCTGGAGCACCCTGTGAAAGCAGCTGGCAGCGGAAGGCAGGGGAGGTTCGGTTAGCCACACCTCCTCCTCGTTTGTCTTGTAGTGGTGACAGGCTGTGGTCAGGGAAAAAACATGACTGTGTCGCCTGTTTTCTCTACACCTGTTTCTCGAAATTACATAATCTGGAACATTCTCCTGGTCACTAGAAACCGGCGATATTCCTATATAAAGAGGGCTACAGACGGACAGAGTTGAGTTGGTTTTGGTTTAGTCAGTCAGTCAGTTGGTTAGTGTGTGAGTGAGGACAGTTCTTGGTATAAGAAGGCAGTGTTAGTCAGTGACGTGTCAATGAACGGAAGGATTGTGCAACGGAAGACTCTACGTAACTGGTATGTGCATCGGAGTTTACGTAACCGCGAGGCCAAGTGACATTGTAACGGACGGACTGGTGAATCGTAATTGTGTGCATTACGTAATTTTGTGTAATTGGCAAGTGTTTAACTGTAAGTCGGTGGAAATAAAGAACATTGTTGAGTGGTGTAATTGGACTTTTTATTTCACGAACCCACAAAGTCACAATAATATAAAAGAAACTTGCATTTAATGATAATATACTAAGTATATAAGTATAATAAATTAGCTCATTAATTATAGTAACAAAGTTATATTTCACGTCGTAAAGTTGAATAATGAATTAACTGAAAATAGATATTAGCTATAAAATGAGGAAGCAGAAAAACAAGAAAGGCTAAATAAAGAAATTGTCATGCTCACTTTCAATGGCATGGTCACTACCAACATTATGTTCTCCATCACAAATATCTTCATTGAATCATTCAAACAACCACTCTCAAAGTCAGGATCATTATGCATCACATAATGGGATAGTCCAGCATGATGCAACATTTTAAGCAGCACTGCTCTTGACAGAAATATCATGTAACTGGTGACATGATATCTGTAAAACATGAGCCTCTCCTGGACAGTAAACAACAAAGATTAATGTGAAGTAAATACCAGGCTTTAGATTTCATTAGGCAAAGGAGGTTACTGTTTCTTAGTTTGTAGGGTGTCTGAGAGACATCACATCACCAATTAAAGGTTTAACTTCTAATTAGTGACTCTCCAAATATACTAACTTATCTTTTTCATTAATCCAGAGTTATTTAAACAACAATTCATGGTAATTATGTTACACCACGTTGTTGAAATTACTGAATGTGCAGAAGCAAATTGGTACTTACAGTTCTCATATCCTGTTCTGCAAGATTAACATTTCAGGACTTAGGAATTCATCTTCTTGCTGATTTTTCTTGCAACAAGCTCAGAGAAATGTATATGTTTGTGCCTCTGCTTTAGCCAAGCAAATATTCACTTGTGTCCATTGCACTGATTAAGTTATTAATCGACTCCCAATTAACTTAATTAAAGTACTTATATGTTGGACAAGGCAAAATAAATATTCTTGCTTAACACAATCACAGAGACTTTATTTCACAATATACATAGTCACAAGGGCACCCACAGAGAAGTTAGTTTTATATTTTCTGTTTGTTTGAATGCGAAGCCGATTCACATGTTTTGGACAAAATTTAATTTTACAGAGATGAAAGACAAAAATGCAATCTACAGAAAGAGTATGACAGCTGAAACTCTAATCAAATAACTTTATAAATATCTCTAAAATATGACCCATGGTTCTTGTAGTAAATATTTACCTGAAATTGCTCTCAAACTTTGAGTCCGGTTGTCAAGTGTTGTAATTCCAAACGTTTTGAAGGCAGTAAGAAATGCAGACAAACATAATATCAACATCTAATGATCTGGCTAGAAGTTTAGGCACAATTTGAGGTAACTGTTCCATGCATATACATATATGAAAGCATTAAATATGTAATAGAAAGGAATACATGTAAAAAGAACTGTAATGTACACCCATATAATGTAAGGAATAAAGCTGACTATTTTAGGACCACACTATGGGGAACACTAAACAACAGATCATTACAAAGTATCGGAAAAGACATGTATAATAGATTGCCAGGTAAAATAAAGAATACTAAACTGTGTAATATTAAGAATATAAAAAGGTATCAAGTATAATATCAAACAAATATGCAGTTAAACCAGATAACCCAACCTTACCTAGACTTTATGACTTACCCAAAATACACAAACCATCCATAACAATGAGACCTATAGTTAGCAGTATAAATTCACCAACATACAAACTTGCAAAGTGGCTAACAAACAAATTCAACTCATTTCCAAAATTCGATAGCCTAAGCATCAAAAACACCTATGAACTTATAGAACACATTAAGGATACTGAACTAAATGAAGAGGACACACTAGTCTCATTTGACGTTAAATCACTGTTTCCCAGCATACCAGTTAAACAACTCCCAACATTGATAAAAAAAAAATGGCTCAAATCACTTGGAATGTCATCACTTGAAATTTCAGATTACATTGAACTTACCAAATTATGCATAGAACAGAATTTCTTCCAGTTTCAAACAAAATATTTCCATCAAACTTCTGGTTTAGCAATGAGCAACCCCTTATCACCCTTCCTGGCCGATCTGTACATGAGTGCACTAGAAATAAGGATCACTAAAGGTTTCCCATGGATGTTCAAACTCTGGCAAAGATATGTAGATGACATATTTGCCATAGTGCCAAAAAAACACATCAGTGATGCACTAAAACTTTTACATATCCAAGAAAAAAGCATCAAGTTCACTGTAGAAGTTGAAAAAGATGAGTATTTACCATTTTTAGATCTAAAAATAATCAGAAATAAAAATAGAATAAACTTTGGCATTTACAGAAAACCAACACAGACAGACAACTACATAAAAGCTAATGGCTACAATCCAAGATCCCACAAACAGGCAATCTTCAATAGTTTAGCACAGAGACTGGTAAACATCCCTCTCACAGCAGAAGAATACAAAACAGAATACAACAAAATTATTGAAATAGCAACAGAAAAATGACTTTCCCAAATCACTAGTAGACAAAAAAGTGAACTTAGCAAATAAGAAGAAACTACTAAAGGAAACCACAACCCTCTCAGCTACAGAAACTAAAATGATCTTCAAAAAATTCACTTACCATCCATGGGCCGTTGCTAAATTAAAAAAAGTCTTCAAAAAACAAAACATTCAACTAGCTCCAGTGAACCATTACTCCTTAAAAAACCTAATTTGCTCAAACATCAACGATGCCATTCAATCTAACAAAAAATCTGGTATATATCAAATTGAATGCTATGACTGTAGTCAAATTTATATTGGAAAAACGAAAAGAAATTTAGAAACAAGAGCAAAGGAACACTTTAGGAACATAAAATACAAACAATTAGAAAAGTCAGCAGTTGCCACGCATTTTTGGGAAAAAAACCACAACATAAATCCAGAACCAAAATTACTAAAACATACATCAGGAAAACAAGAACTATCCACATGGGAACAAATCTTCATTTCAAAAAATAGGAACAAAGTATTCAATTTCGACATCCCCCAGAAATATTTGTTCAGCAAGTTCTTTGAACTGCCACCAGAGGAGACCGATGACAAAATATTGCCAGCTACAGCAATGAGAACAAGTTGATGTCCGGCTGAAGATGGAGGGAAGGCCTCAGAAACATGTTCCGGGAAAGTTTAAAAGTGAGTGTTGTTTTGTGTTATTAATCGACTCCCAATTAATTTAATATAAAAAGGTATTTGTCAGAACAAGCTTTTTATAGTGTGGAAGAGTACAAAGCAAAAAATGGAAAATAAACAATGTACATTTTAATCTCAGAAACTATTTTTAGTTGATATAAAAATTATTTGTGGTTGGTTTATTGACACTCGTCACTTACTTTTTCATATATTTATGAGAGACTAGTTTCAAAGGCCCTGGCCTCCATTTTCAATCTCTTCCCAACTGGCATTTGTTGTTATCTGCTCTCTCTGGTGGTGGAACTATGAACTTTTTTGTCAAATTATCTGCTGGCGGGATTTCAAAGTTCATTACGCGATCCTTATTTTTCCAGATGAATATGTTCTCCCATGTTGTCAATCTATTTTGGTTTATCACTCCTTTTAATAATTTTGGATTTGGATCAATGTCATGGTTTTCATTCCAAAAATGAAATGCTACTGCTGACTTGTCTTCTTGTTTCAATCTGATGTTTCTAAAGTGTTCTTTGACTCTGGTTTTTAAATTTCTTTTTGTTTGACCTATGTAGCATTTTTCACAATTCTTGCAATTTATTTGGTATATTCCAGATTTGTTACCTGAAGGAATTTCATCTTTTGTTTTTGAATTTAGTAATTTTAAAATTGAGTATCTATTAGTAGGTGCCAAGTTGATATTTTGTTCCTTGAATATATTTTTAAATTTATTAAATGTTTTTGGATGATATGTGAATGAACTGAATATGCTGTTGCTTTCTTTTTCTTTAATAAATGTGGTTGCTTCCTTAATGGTTTTCTTTAGTTTAGATTTTCTAATTTTCTTCAACACCAAACTTTTGTTGTATCCGTTTTCTTCTGCAGTTGGTTTATTAATACTCATCACTTACTTGTTTATATTTATGAGAGACTAGCCTTTGAAACTAGTCTCTCATAAATATAAACAAGTGATGAGTATTAATAAACCAACTACAAGTAGTTTCTGAGATTAATTTTGACGTCACTGTTACTAAATTCCTCCAAACACATATGTGTACATTTTAGTTTCTAAGCAGTGCATATAGTAGACTTTTAGGTGTATTTTTATGTTTTTCTTATAATGTAAAATGACGTATCCTCTGTATGAAATATATTGAATTGAAATTGGATTGAAATACGATCACCAGGAAAACCTCAGTTCTTATTTTAATTTCATTCACAGGATGGAAATCTATCATGCTGTTAAAAAACAAGCTCTAAGAGACAACAAACTTTGTCAGCTCCTTGGCTCTTTAACCAAGTTGTTGAAACAAGAGTTCAGTTTACGTGAAGATAAAGACAATGCAAGCCTTTTAAATATTCCAATTACAACTCTCGATGCCCTGTCTGCAAGCATGACTGCAATTTGGGAGAAAATCTCTAGTTGGGTTGAGCAGCAATTCTAAAAGCAAATCATGTAGCAAGTGTGTAAATGTATTGAAGGACTGCCCAAATGGAAAAATGGACATGACCCAGATTAGACGTAACCCAAGATGTGTTCTACTTAGTACTCAAGAAATCATATCAAATCAATTATCCAAATATCTTCAGTCCAAAATTATATTTGGTAATCAATGCTCTTCCTTCCACAATCTGTTCTATAATCACATTTTATTTCATCCATTGGACCCTCATTTCTTATCATCCACTTTTCACCCTCATACAAGCTGATCCCACATCCTGAATCTTGTCTCAGATCAAGAGTTTCTCACTCCTTGACAGACACCTGATCCCTGGCACTCATTTGTAAATCTTCAGAGTGCAATCCCCTTGGAAAGCTGAAATGAAGATGTTCAATATGTGTTTGTGTAAGCAAGCGAATGTGTAGAACATTTTACTCACAAACTTAATAGTTACTGCTCTGTAAAGATTGGACACAAGTGAATATTTGTTTGTTGCCACCCCCAAACCACGATGAGGTACAGGGGCAAGAAGGGGGAGAGTCCAGGAAAATTTAGAAAATATTATTGAATTTCCAAAATGGGGTCTTGTTGGTATGCTGATGCTATGTGAACACTGGTGCTGCCTCTAACTAAATCCTACCTAATGGTCAGCTAACCTCACACTGCCCCCAGAGTCACATACCATACTCACATATCCAACAATATAGTATCTGGGGTCAACAGAGCATGCCTTCCTGGACAGCATGTCTGGAAACAAACAAAAAAATCTGAATACTTATAACCTCTGAACATAAGGTTATAAGAACATGTACAGCCAAAAATGCAATTTCACTTTGGCTGTTGGTTGCTGAGAGAAGTATGCCACCGAGAAAACAAATACAACATATGAGAACCCACCTCGTTGTAACCTGAAAGAAAACAACACAAGATGGCAGCACACTTCTCTCAATGCATGTACAGCCCTTGTTCATGTGTCTAACATTGCCCAGCCAACGGAGGAATCAAGCGGGACACGGAGGTAGCTGGTCCCAGGTTTCGCCCGTCCTGGCGCACTTATAAAATATTGTTAGTACTGTGACCTAACCAGGGCAAAGGGGAGGACTGGGTTAGTGACAGCACCCACCCCGCAGGCCCCATTGGCTGTCTACTCTACTCCCTAACATATCCTCCACAGCCCCCAAGTCGGGTGCAGGATCCCGGGGAGATAGTCACCTGTGGCCCCCAGATGCATTCCTATGAGCAAATCTGTTAAGAGTAAACAGATCACTCAAAGGAAGTACTTCTTTAAACTCAGTCGCATCAGGCACGTGGAGGTCCTACAACAATGGTAGACAATGATACAGCGGCAGTGCATGCTAGTGACTGGCAACTCTTCTCCTACCTTTCGATGTCTTCAAGCCCCGGTGAGAAATATCTGTATCAATGATTCAATGATACATGTAACTGGTAACTCCGAGCTTCAAGTCCTGTTGACAAACTTCCAGAGAAAACTCGTAACAGAATACAGACTGTCTGTTAGTCCAGCAGTGATACAGCGATGATACATGTAAGTAACTGGAGATCGTTTTCCTACCTGACGTCTTGATGACTTTCAAATCAACTTGACAAATTCCCAGAGAGAACCTGTAATTAAACAAAGATGTTTCATCAGTGGTAATGTCAGACAGTATAATTTTCTCTGTTTTGTTTTTTCATTTATAATTGTTTGAGTTAGCCAGTTTTGCCTAATATAACGGCTGGTCCAAAAGTAACTGTCTCACACAAAGATCATCATTATCTTTACCTTCCCACACTGATAATAGACCAACATTATGTGTTTAATGAGTATTTGTTTCATATAAAAATCATTGCAGAAAGTTAGGTTAGGTATAATTTTTTATATAAGTTTAGTTCTGGTTAGGTTGGATCTAATTCAGTTCATTCTTTTTGCTTTGCATAACTTAACATCATTATTCATTATACGTGTTGCTATTTCTGGGTGGCCGATACAGAAATATTACTCAAGTTATATAAATCTTTATTATTTTCTTATCTTACTTACTTTGATGTCTGTTTCACTTTATATAATGCCAAATAATAAGTAAATAAATAATTGCAATTCCTTTCTTGGAAGTGTTGAAAACAGTGTTGTTGTGAAAAAAACCACAACATAAATCCAGAACCAAAACTACTGAAACATACATCAGGAAAACAAGAACTATCCACATGGGAACAAATCTTCATTTCAAAAAATAGGAACAAAGTATTCAATTTCGACATCCCCCAGAAGGATTTGTTCAGCAAGTTCCTTGAGCCGCCACCAGAGGAGACCTGTGACAAGGTATCGTCAGCTACACCAACGAGAACCAGTCGAGAGCCGGCCGATGATAGAGGCAAAGCCTCTGAAACATGTTCCGGAAAAATTTAAAAGTAAGTCTTTAATCGACTCTCTTTAAAGTTAAATAAATAATTTTCTGTACCTTCCTGATGTGGCGACTAATCCTCCTCCAGATGTCTTGTAGAAATAATCCTGTCACGTTTGCACCAATCACAACACTTGGACGAGGTTTAGAATCCTTAAAACACTAATACTCATTCTTGGTATGAAGTTTAAAATACAATTTTGAAATGCTTTTGAAACTGCAGCCAATGTATCCTCTCTCATTAGAAAGTATCAGATGTAGAGTAAAGTTAAACAGTCAAATAACTACTTTACATATAGATTACAATAGGACAAACACAGAACTGTTGAATTGCAACAAAGTTTGATTGTAGGACTTTGAAAAAGTAAAGTTAATATGTAAGAGAGATACAATAGGAAAATGTTGCAGTTTAAGTACTCCAGAGCTAGAAAAATGTATAATGAAAACAGTTCTTAGTATTGTAAAAGATTTTCTAGCTTTGCAACAAATTAGCAGAAAAGAAAAGTAATATGGAGCTCTGGGCTGGTGATTATTTGAATCCATTTTATGAGGTATAAGATGCTTTATTTAAAAATCACTGTGTTAACTTTGTTGATCAATTTAACCAACCTTGCTGTCTGTTGTTCTGCTTTGATAAAGAAAAAGCGACTAACAATGATGCATTTTGTCAAACTGGAATATTAATAGAATTGATAAGATAAATATGGAGTAAATAAAACTTTCAATATTCAAAAGCACAATTTTACCATTTGAGGCTGACGAATGGTTTGTTTAGCCGTGGACTTTTGTGCCATATATTGTGTAGAAACGACAATCAAAGACTGATTCCAAAAGTAATACAAACATTATGATTGACAACTATGGGATAGCTTCAAATTGCCAGCAGTTGTTGGGTGTCAGTTAATGACAAAAGCAAATCATCTTTTGAAATATTTCCTGATAGTATATCCTCTTACAATTCTCCAATTTTTATATCAACTGAAATATACATCAAGATTTACATGTCTAAGAGAGTCTAAATGAGAATTTTATGATTTAGAAGCAATGAGGACAAAAACTGTCAAAGAAAACCTTCATCCATAAACTCCATAAGAATCATACAAACAAATATATTAAAAAAATCTGGCAAACATTTCATCATAAATCTTGTAGCAGTATTTTTTTTTTTTTTTTTTTTTTTTTAAATTCTGGAATGCTGCTCTCATTTTGATTATTATTGAAGACAGAACACAAAGAGGAAATATATTCCTCTAAAACACGAAATAGGTCACTTGGTTTAAAGCTGCCATCTGATAGGTAACTTGTTGGTATGCCACACAAACCTCACTTCAATGTCTGCCAAAGAAACAAAGAAACAAAAAAGAAACTAAAATAGATAAAGGAGTCCCTGCATGTGTGTTTCTTCTAATAATACTTGTTAGTGCTAATACTACTGCTACAACTACCACTAATACCACTACGCTACAAAAACCACACACAGAAGACTTTAAAATTAAAATAAAATAAAAAAGCAGAGCATTGAAGATATGTGTAACTGTGGCATACTGAAATGTAAGGTCATGAAGTTATTGCATCAGTAAAATATGTCTCTGACTTGAATAAGAAGACTCCGTAAAATAGCTCTATCTAGAAAAATTCAAAAAATGCAATTACTGGACGATTAAAATTAAAATAAATGAAAGTAATCAAGTCACAAATCTTGTTTTATATGGATGTAATTGTAATCACTGAAGAACCAAAGAAGAAACTTTACAAAGCAATTGTTAAACGGAGGAACCAGTAAACTGATGACAGCATCGGACTGCAGTACGAACATGATGTACAGAAAAACAATCAGTTTTGTGAAAACTTGGAATTACATCCATAGACAATATAAACAATACTGACAAGGTAGTTTTGAGCAAAATCAGAATGAACGGTTAAAATGGGAGGAAGAAATATAAAGGAAAATATTTAATAAACTGCAAGTTTCTCAGTCATAAACTACATACAGCATTAAAGCTGTCCATTGATGAGTAAAAATAAATAAGAGTAACTGAAACATTAGGATAATGAATTATCTTAATGACTTGTCAAAATATCAGCATCAGTTACAATAAAATATCATGGAGAGAATGTCATTTTTTTGATTAGAAGTTTGTAATGTAAGAACTGTGCATTTATATAAAGGAGGCAAGAAGAAATAGTCATTTGTTTCAAGTAGAATGCAGCTGTAGCCAAATGTGAAGTGAAATAGTTTTACTGAGAGTAACCAAATTGTTTGTCAGCCTTCAGAAGATGCTGATTCATAACCCAGCTAAGATACTGAAATATAGAGCAACAATTTTATGTGTAAGGTAACAAACAGTAGGGAAATTTTAATTCTTTGACTGTCAACATTTTCAATCTCCAAAACAGTCTAACACTTAAGGATACCTAAGAATTCGAAATTCAACTTCTTACATATAGAGAGAAGAGGTATTTTTTGGATGTAAGCAACAGGACTATTTATAAAAGATGTAAAATTTCTGTAGGTCAATACAATTATGATAAACATCAGCTGAAAGTAAGTAAAACTTGGCTGAGCTTCAACAAGCATACAAAGTAATAAATCTTTAACTGTAGCAATGGAGTTATTGGTTTCCCATATCAGACAAAGCAAATTAATATACTTTTAAGTTAATTAATTCTAAAATTTATAAGTAAATTTAGAATAACAGATATTCTGTATTCTAGGATTGATAAAAGCAACTGAATAATCTGTAGTATAGCATCTTAAAGATTCCAAACCAAAATAATTTCCCGGACAAGTTCCTACCGCACACGATACCGCCATTTCAATTTGGCGGGTGTCAGGCTAATGACCTCGGTCAGTGTACAGTGCTTGAATCTGTGGTGCTTGAGTATGGCGCGCAATTTATGTGACGTCCTATGGGCAAGGTACGTTCATAAATTTGCGGAAATAATGTGTAATATAAGAAAAATGATGACAAGGGAAGCAAAAATATCATTTGCTGTGGTAAACGTTGTTATTTGAAATGACAGAAAAAAATTTACAACAGAAAATATTTAAAATTGCAAAGCGGTCGGTACTAACAGAGTCAAATTAAAGTCTCGTTGTATCTATTAGCAGGCAATGCAGTAGAATATCTTGAGAAATATTCATACCTCTAATATCATATTTTAATATAAGTTTTCTAACCATTTGTGTAAAACAGAAACTATACTGAAATGAACGTTGAGTTTACTTCTAGTGTATACAATGAGGATTCCAAGTCACTCAAAGGTACTAACAGAGTCAAATTAAAGTCTCGTTGTATCTATTAGCAGACAATGCAGTAGAATATCTTATTTTAATATAAGTTTTCTAACCATTTGTGTAAAACAGAAACTATACTGAAATGAACGTTGAGTTTACTTCCAGTGTACACAATGAGGATTCCAAGTCACTCAAAGGTGATGTTTTAAAACCAGAAAACAAGGAGAGCGATAGTGGTGATAAAGAAGAAAGTATGGTTAAAAAGGAGGATGGGTCAGAGCTAAAAATGGGGGAATCTCCAGGAAAAGTGAAGAAACCCCGTAAAAGTGCTCCTGTGGTGAATTTGCCTCCTCGTCGCAGTTCTCGAAATCTTAGCAAGACTCAAAAGAGTTATGTTGAGAAAGAGGATGAACCAGAGATTGAGGAAATAACACCAGAGGATCCGTTGGCAGACCCACTTTCCACAGATCCATTTCGTGATGATAAAGAAAACACTAAAGCACGTAACACACGGAAACCAGCAGCTATAGTTGTCAATGATACAAAACGTCTTGTTGAAATAGCAGCAGGAACTAAGAATATGAAAGGTGGTAAAAAGGAACGAACCCTAGTGATTATTGACACTAATTCAATTTTATCTGGGCGAGGTCCTGTTCCAGTGTCGCAGACACCACCACCAGTGACAGCAACACCATCGTCTTCCGGTTTCTCAGTGTTACCTGTTGCAGTTCCTGCACAAGGCATGTATCCTGCACATACACCATCTCAAACTCATCTACTTCCTACACATGCCACGCATCCTTCACTTCGTATTACTGCGGCACCACCACCACCCAAACCTCCACAAATACTTCCCACGTTAACAGATGATATGTATGTGGTCGAAGCTCCCTCCTTTATCGTTCCCTACGTATACGAAAAACCTCCCCTGAATCCTTTGAAGGAATATGTTGACAAAATAGGCAAACAGTTAGAAGAACAGAAAGAGAAAGAACGAAAAGAAAAAGAAGAAAAGGAGAAAATAAGAAAAGAAAAAGAAGAGAAAGAAAGAAAAGAAAATGAAGAGAAAGAAAGAAAAGAAAATGAAGAGAAGGAGAGAAAAGAAAATGAAGAGAAAGAGAGAAAAGAAAAAGAGCTAAAGGGAGAGTCAAGTGAGGAACAGGAAGGTAAAAAAGAAGCTGAAAATGTGGAGAAGGATACAGAAAATGAAGCAAAGAAACATGAAACTGATGATACAGGAAAGACCAGAGATGAAGAGAAAGCCAAAACAAATGAGACTGAAGAACAACGGACTGAAAATTCAAAGGCAAAAGATAATGTTGCAAATAGTGAGGAAACGAAAAGTACACCAGAAACCCCACAAACTGCTACACCTGAGGCAAAAGATAAAGGCACAGAAGCACGGCCAGACGATAAGCAAAATAAGCCTTTGACGTACTTTGATAACCCTTTAGGAAAGTTCTTCATGCAAATAGGTATGAATCTTGTTCAAGAATATGTGCAGTCAGACCTAAGGTCGCAGAAACGAAAACGTGATCGTGATGGAGGTAAAGGCTTGGTGACAGAGTTTGCAATCAATTCTCTGTTGAAAAACTTGGAAATTAGTAAAGAAAATAATGAACCTTTTCACTTGGAACAAAAGAAGTGTGAATATTGTAGCTTTAAAACAGAGTCTTCATTAGTGATGGCACAACATTTAGAGACACCCCACATGCGTAATTATGTTTATCGCTGTAATTTTTGTCCACTGGAGGTGCGGAGTCCTCATGACATATTGTTCCATATGGAAGCGGAGCATAATGTTCGTGGACGGTTAGAACGTGCGCCTGCATTTCACCAGTGTCCTAACTGTCCATTTGAAGATAACCAAAAGGGGAAGCTGACAAGGCATGTGTTGTCGTGTAGTAAGAAATATAAACCAGAGCGTAACCAAGAACCTCCTCCTGATTGGGAACCTCCAGCAAAGATTCCAAGGGTTTCACACAGCCGTCCAACAACTATGGGATTGGGTGCAGCTGCATATCATGCCATGGCAGCGAAGCAGAGCCAGCAGCATCATCCACTTCTACCAAAATTGGTGCCTGCCCCAAATATGACACCTTCGCCAACAGGATTTGGACGTGGCAGAGGTCGACCTCCAATACACACTCGCTATCATATGCCAGATATGAAGTTAACTCAGCAGCGTGGAGCAGTACCAGCACCAGTAAGGCAAGGAATGATGTACAGGCCTGCATTTCACCAGTGTCCTAACTGTCCATTTGAAGATAACCAAAAGGGGAAGCTGACAAGGCATTTGTTGTCGTGTAGTAAGAAATATAAACCAGAGCGTAACCAAGAACCTCCTCCTGATTGGGAACCTCCAGCAAAGATTCCAAGGGTTTCACGCAGCTGTCCAAAAACTATGGGATTGGGTGCAGCTGCATATCATGCCATGGCAGCGAAGCAGAGCCAGCAGCATCATCCACTTCTACCAAAATTGGTGCCTGCCCCAAATATGACACCTTCGCCAACAGGATTTGGACGTGGCAGAGGTCGACCTCCAATACACACTCGCTATCATATGCCAGATATGAAGTTAACTCAGCAGCGTGGAGCAGTACCAGCACCAGTAAGGCAAGGAATGATGTACAGGCCTGCATTTCACCAGTGTCCTAACTGTCCATTTGAAGATAACCAAAAGGGGAAGCTGACAAGGCATTTGTTGTCGTGTAGTAAGAAATATAAACCAGAGCGTAACCAAGAACCTCCTCCTGATTGGGAACCTCCAGCAAAGATTCCAAGGGTTTCACGCAGCTGTCCAAAAACTATTGGATTGGGTGCAGCTGCATATCATGCCATGGCAGCGAAGCAGAGCCAGCAGCATCATCCACTTCTACCAAAATTGGTGCCTGCCCCAAATATGACACCTTCGCCAAAAGGATTTGGACGTGGCAGAGGTCGACCTCCAATACACACTCGCTATCATATGCCAGATATGAAGTTAACTCAGCAGCGTGGAGCAGTACCAGCACCAGTAAGGCAAGGAATGATGTACAGGCCTGCATTTCACCAGTGTCCTAACTGTCCATTTGAAGATAACCAAAAGGGGAAGCTGACAAGGCATTTGTTGTCGTGTAGTAAGAAATATAAACCAGAGCGTAACCAAGAACCTCCTCCTGATTGGGAACCTCCAGCAAAGATTCCAAGGGTTTCACGCAGCTGTCCAAAAACTATTGGATTGGGTGCAGCTGCATATCATGCCATGGCAGCGAAGCAGAGCCAGCAGCATCATCCACTTCTACCAAAATTGGTGCCTGCCCCAAATATGACACCTTCGCCAACAGGATTTGGACGTGGCAGAGGTCGACCTCCAATACACACTCGCTATCATATGCCAGATATGAAGTTAACTCAGCAGCGTGGAGCAGTACCAGCACCAGTAAGGCAAGGAATTGCCGCCGCTGCCTCACCCCAACCCCAGATGCTGCTCCCCACAACAAATCAGATTGCTGGCAATCAGATCTATCAGGTGGTGAACAACCAGGGTCAGATGATGCCAACTATGGTACCCAGTGGTCTGTCATCAGTGCCACACTTGACAGTGATGCCACAAAACACTTCTACCAGCGGAGCTGCTGCACCAACCCCAGTAGCATTGGTACCAAATGTGTGTGTGTGTGTGTGTGTGTGTTTGTGGGTGTGGGTGTGTGTGTGTGTGTGTGCAATAGTTTGCACTATAATGTAATTGAAATTAATAACAATCTTTAATCTTTTTAGTAACTGCAAAATGTTGATATTGTTTCTTTAAATATTGAACAAATTAGTTTAATTAAGTTAATTGGGAGTCGATTAATAACACAAAACAACACTCACTTTTAAATTTTCCCGGAACCGGTTTCTGAGGGCTTCCCTCTATCTTCAGCCGGACATCGACTAGTTCTCATTGGTGTAGCTGGCAATATTTTGTCTTCGGTCTCCTCTGGTGGCGGTCCGAGGAACTTGCTGAACAAATCTTTCTGGGGGATGTCGAAATTGAATACTTTGTTCCTATTTTTTGAAATAAAGATTTGTTCCCATGTGGACAGCTCTTCTTTTCCTGTTGTATGTTTTAGTAATTTAGGTTCTGGATTTATGTTGTGGTTTTTTTCCCAAAAATGCGTGGCAACTGCTGATTTTTCTAATTGTTTGTACTTTATGTTCCTAAAGTGTTCCTTTGCTCTTGTTTCTAAATTTCTTTTGGTTTTTCCAATATAAATTTGACTACAGTCATAGCATTCAATTTGATATATACCAGATTTTTTGTTAGATGGAATGGCATCTTTGATGTTTGAGCAAATTAGGTTTTTTAAGGAGTAATGGTTCACTGGAGCTAGTTGAATGTTTTGTTTTTTGAAGACTTTTTTGAATTTATCAAAGGCCCATGGATGGTAAGTGAATTTTTTGAAGATCATTTTAGTTTCTGTAGCTGAGAGGGTTGTGGTTTCCTTTAGTAGTTTCTTCTTTTTTGCTAAGTTCACTTTTTTGTCTACTAGTGATTTGGGAAAGTCATTTTTCTGTGCTATTTCAATAATTTTGTTGAACATAAAGTAACATAAGTACATAGGAACATAGGAACATTAGGAACATAAAGTACAAACAATTAGAAAAATCAGCAGTTGCCACGCATTTTTGGGAAAAAAACCACAACATAAATCCAGAACCTAAATTACTAAAACATACAACAGGAAAAGAAGAGCTGTCCACATGGGAACAAATCTTTATTTCAAAAAATAGGAACAAAGTATTCAATTTCGACATCCCCCAGAAAGATTTGTTCAGCAAGTTCCTCGGACCGCCACCAGAGGAGACCGAAGACAAAATATTGCCAGCTACACCAATGAGAACTAGTCGATGTCCGGCTGAAGATAGAGGGAAGCCCTCAGAAACCGGTTCCGGGAAAATTTAAAAGTGAGTGTTGTTTTGTGTTATTAATCGACTCCCAATTAACTTAATTTATACAACAACACTGTTTTCAACACTTCCATGAAAGGATTTATAAAATTAGTTTAAGTTTCTAAAATAAAATAGAAAGTAAAAAATGTTCTATAAGGAAACATACTTAAGTATTGTTTATCCGATCATGTGTATACTGTTAATCTGTAATGTAAAATTGTATTGACGAAGCCGATATTTCTGTAATTGGAAATCTTATGATGAATAAATTTGATTTGATTTAACTAACTGTATTGTAATAATTGCACTATAATGTAATTGTAAATAGTGACCTGACCATGCTTATAACTTGTAATTTCAAGTACACAGGCAATAAAGAAATTATTATTATTATTATTATTATTATTATTATTATTATTATTATTATTATTATTATTATTATTATTATTATTATTATTATTATTATTATTATTATTATTATTATTATTATTATTATTATTATTATTATTATTATTATTATTATTATTATTATTATTATTATTATTATTATTATTATTATTATTATTATTATTATTATTATTATTATTATTATTATTATTATTATTATTATTATTATTATTATTATTATTATTATTATTATTATTATTATTATTATTATTATTATTATTATTATTATTATTATTATTATTATTATTATTATTATTATTATTATTATTATTATTATTATTATTATTATTATTATTATTATTATTATTATTATTATTATTATTATTATTATTATTATTATTATTATTATTATTATTATTATTATTATTATTATTATTATTATTATTATTATTATTATTATTATTATTATTAATAATGGGGTCTGCGGGGTGGGTGCTGTCACTAACCCAGTCCTCCCTTTTGCCCTGGTTAGGTCACAGTACTAACAATATTTTATAAGTGTGCCAGGACGGGCGAAACCTGGAACCAGCTACCTCCGTGTCCCGCTTGATTCCTCCGTTGGCTGGGCAATGTTAGACATATGAACAAGGGCTGTACATGCATTGAGAGAAGTGTGCTGCCATCTTGTGTTGTTTTCTTTCAGGTTACAACGAGGTGGGTTCTCATATATTGTATTTGTTTTCTCGGTGGCATACTTCTCTCAGCAATCAACAGCCAAAGTGAAATTGGATCTTTGGCTGTACAAGTTCTTATAACCTTATGTTCAGAGGTTATAAGTATTCAGATTTTTTTTGTTTGTTTCCAGACATGCTGTCCAGGAAGGCATGCTCTGTTGACCCCAGATACTGTATTGTTGGATATGTGAGTATGGTATGTGACTCTGGGGGCAGTGTGAGGTTAGCTGACCATTAGGTAGGATTTAGTTAGAGGCAGCACCAGTGTTCACATAGCATCAGCATACCAACAAGACCCCATTTTGGAAATTCAATAATATTTTCTAAATTTTCCTGGACCCTCCCCCTTCTTGCCCCTGTACCTCATCGTGGTTTGGGGGTGGCAACAAACAAATATTCACTTGTGTCCAATCTTTACAGAGCAGTAAGTATTAAGTTTGTGTGTGAAGTGTTCCACACACACACACACACACACACACACATGCACGCGTGCATGCATTAGATGTGTCCATTTGCACTTCACCCTCCTTATAAATATGGGCTTACATTCACAAGTTAGGGTCTGGCATCAGATATCTGTTGAGGTGTGAGATCTGAGAGAATATTCAGGATGTGGGATAAGCTGGCATGAGGGTGACGAAGTGGATGATACGAAATAAGGGTGCAATGGATGAAAGAAAAAGTGATTATGGAGTAGATCATGAAAGGAAGAGCAATGATTATCCAAAATAAGTTATTTGGATAACTGATTTGATATAATTTGTTTAGTACTAAATAAAACACATCTTGGTCATGTCTTTTTCGCCACTTGGACATCCCTTCAATACATTTACACACTTGGTATGTGTTTGCCTGATCTATTATTAATTTCAACTTCCACTCTAGGTACTTATATGTTGTTTCCCCTGCTCATGGCTGCTGGTTTTGTTTTACTTGTATATCTTATATCAGTTTTTCTCTATGTGCCAATTTTTGTCTTTTTCTATCTTATTTATACATATTACTACCATTTCACTTGGTCTCAGTCTTTTTAACCTAACTTCTTCACTCCATACTTGCAATTACTTCTTGCCTTCTTTTCTTGACTCAAAACCATGAAATAGGAACCAACGTCAGATTACTGAAGGCAGTCCAGAAATCTAAAGAACTAAAAAAATAAAAATGTCCATATAGGTTCATGAACTTCAATTTTATAAAGGCAGACAATCACTTTTTGAGTTTCAACTGGCTACTAGCAGACACCTCAAGTTATCTCAAGAATTACTCCACCAGTCAGCATGTAAGCATGTGAGATGATGTAAGCTCAAGATTTTATTACATATTTTGCAAAATAAAATATGAGTTAATTATATTGAATAAAATGAATTTAACTGGCAATGTCTAAGCTTCCATTTAAATCATTTAAGAGGTTTTAAGCTCTTAATGGTTTTAGGTAATTTACTGCCAAACCTTTGCAATATTCAGAGCAATCTATTATCTAGTTGGACACCTAAACAATTTTCATTCAAATTTACATCCACTATTTCTGATCCTATTTGCCTTAGGTAACAGAGTGTCTGCCTCGGTAGTGTCACGCGAGCGTTGGAACACCCTATGGAAGCAGCTGAGAGCGGAAGACAGGGGAGGTCCGTGTTAGCCACGCCTCCCCCTCGTCCGTCTTATAGTGGTGACAGGGACGGCTGAAAAAGAAACATGATTGTGCGGTCTGTTTCTCTTTCACCTGCGTTCTGGAAATTACGGGATCCTTCATCTCTGGAACCTTCCCGTGAAAGCCAGAAGGCTGCGATATTCCTATAAAAAGGGGCTGCCGGAGCGAAGTGAAGTCAGTTAGTCAGTGTGTGAGTGAGTGGCAGTTCTTGGTGTAAGAAGGCAGTGTTAGTCAGTGACGTGTTAATGAACGAAAAGATTGTGCAACGGAAGACTGTACGTAACTGTGTATGAGTATCGGAGTTGATGTAATCGCGAGTACAAGTGAAATTGTAACGGACGAACTGGTGAATTGTAATTGTGTGCAGTACGTAATTCTGTGTAATTGGCAAGTGTTAAACTGTAAGTCGGTGGAAATAAAGAACATTTTTGAGTGGTGAAATTGGACTTTTCATTTCACGAACCCACAAAGTCACAGTAGTGTAGATGGTAGTGTGTCTGCCTCACATTCAAGAGGTCCTGAGTTCGAATCTCGGTCAGGGTGAGTTACCTGGATAAGGTTTTCTCCAGGATTTTCCTTATCTTTCAAGATGAATGTCGGGTAACTCTAAACTCCATGGACCCCGGACTCATTTGAGCATCATTTCACCAATTTCATTCATTATCCGATATGACTTAACATAAGAGGACGTAAATTATATTAAAAAAAGAATAAGTAATAGAATGTAATACAAATTACCATATTTTCTGAATCCCTTCTGATTTAAATGGACCTCAGTCACTTTACCCCAAGCCAGAAACTACATTTCTAGCACACAGCCAGCCCAGTTCATTGTTTATTCTTTCTTCTAGTGGTTAACTTCATGACAGTGTAAACAACACTTATTTTTATGTCATGGTTCTGCAGGCTAATGCTGCTTACTATGACCATAATTTCACTAATTATCTCTTCGGACTTTACTCCAGGACTTCCTGTTGATATGTGCATGAAGCTATACCATCTCTCGTTTTTCTTTTAAGGCCATTCTTTTTATTTGTTACTGCATTTCCTATAACCGTATGACTAGGAAATAATGCACCTCATAACCTTTTTCACATGCTAATTTCAAGACTGCATTGTCCATTTCAAGCACATTTTTGTTCTCCATTTATTTTATGCTTTCATATCTGTAGTTTAGTATTTTCTATCTCCAGCCTTGCTTTCTACTTCTTTCAGAACTCTAAAAGATGTTTCATTTGAACTTGTCAAAAAGAAAGCTGTGTATTGAAACTTGTAATGCAAGCTTAACAATAAGTTAACATGTTTATAGGTCGGCACACACTGTCTTGTAGGAGAAAAAACGTGGAGACCTCTGGAATTACTGCTCAAGCCAACTAGAGAAGTTCTCCCAAATTACTGTGAAGCTTTCAGACAGGTCATCAAGAGTTGTAATTCTAATATTTCAAAGGCTTGCATTGGCTTTATCTTCAGGTGAACTCAACTCTTGTTTCAACATCTTGTTCAAAAAGCCAACAAGCTGACAAACTTTATCTTTTCTCTTAGAACTTGGTGTTTTTTAACAGCATGGTAGATGTCCTTTCTGTAAATACAATTAAAACAAGAACTGAAATTTTCCTGGTGATTATTTTCCTCCAATTGCTCTCAGACTTCCAGCCATATCATCAAATGTTGCAATTCTTTGTCTTCTGTTTCTTACAATGCCTTCAAAACATTTGTTAAATTAAGTCTCTGTGATTGTGTTAAGCAAGGATATTTAATTTGCCTGGTCCAATGTACAAGTACTTAACCTATGCAATGGACACAAGTGAACATTTGCTTGGCTAAAGCAGAGGCACAAACATATTATACATTTCTCTGAGCTTGTTGCAAGAAGATGAACTCTTAAGTCCTGAAATGTTAATCTTGCAGAACAGGATGTGAGAACTGTAAGTACCAATTTGCTTTCGCACATTCAGTAATTACAACTTAGCAGGGGCGGCTGCTGTTTAGGAGCACAAGAGCACATGAACCTCCAATATTTGTCTTGTAAAAGCCCTTTTCCTCTTTTCATTCGTTATTTGTATTTACTGCACTCATTCCTTTTGAATGTGTGGTAAGTAGACGGCGATAGCATGAGTATGTGGCTATGTTGTAGGTAGTACACTTCTGTTGTAGTAGCACTTCATGTAACGTTTAAAGCTCTGCGCATGCATAGATGACAAATGCTACAGACAAGCACTGGTTGGGTACGCCCAGATCATAGCGCAATTACGATGTTCACGTTAGTTCACATTAGCAACGCCAGAGTTCTTGGTTATCTCTGGGAAGTGCTACTATCTATAAAGTTTAACTGTAACTATCTCCAAATACAAAGAATGATTACAACTCCTAGCTCTATCAGCTATTGTTGCTTTGAATACGGTGTGTTATTATGGTCCAGTTTCTAAACAGATGTTTTGTTTTAAACGCTGTGATAAACTTGGAATTTGTAGGTGATCAGCAAGTAAGACAAGTGCGAGTTTCCTGGTACATCAAGTACAACTAGTGCTTTAGCACAAAACAATTATTCTTTGTTGTGTGCGGCGACCAACCACAAGGTTTTGAAATCTTTGTGACTGTTGAACTTCTTTCAAGAGGTAGCTATGTGAATTCCATTTTAAGAAGTAAAATAGATAAACTGACTTACGAAGAAAAAGTTGTAATATAGCAACTAGGACGTCCACAGCCAAGTTGAGCATGTTACAAAATTCAGAAGCGGGACTACAGGCACAAATTTAACAACAAAGTATACACAACCTGTAAATGGCTATGCAGTTGCAGTATTAGAAATGTGCTTTTTGCTTTCCGTGCCTAATATTTAGATCTCAAGTGAGTAACTTGATAAAAGTAGGAAGTGCCAACTTGGTATATCTTAGTGAAAAGATAAAGCAGCACGGGAATTCACACTCACATAAGAATGCATGTATTCAGTTCGCTATGTTTGGTCGTGTGAATATTATTGCTCAGCTGGACAGCGCTTAGAGACTGTCAGTAAAGCGACACAATGAGCAAGTTGATAGGAATAGATACTTTCTTTCTAGGCTAATAAATTGTATAAAATTTATAGGGTGTTTGAGCTAGCACTCACTAGAAGTAGTGGTGGTAGCAGTAGCAGATAGTGTTAGTGTGCATTTTAAGTGTAGGTCTTGTGAACACCCACAATTTTACTCCACGAGCCGCTACTGCAACTTAGTGTAACATTACACAAATAAAAATATTTAGTAAATATTCTCCACTTAACTTAAGAAGCATGAAATAAAATAAAATAAATAAACCATGAAATAATTAACCATGAAATAAATCCCGAAGTTAAATTATTAAAAAAATTAAATAGTCCCATAGAGTTAATAGTTTGGGAAAAAATATTTATTTTAAAAAATAAAAATCACGTAATGAATTTTGACATACCGGCAATTGATTCTGTTTTTAGGTTTGCTTCGTCTTCAGATGTTGGTAAGACGTAAATACATAAATGCATAGTATCCACAGATGGTATCCTTGGCAACGAATTGTGTTGACTGAGGATGTGGGCGAGTGTCCATGAAATTAATCTCACAAAAACATAATTGAAGTATTGTCATCGGCTTCTTAAGTTAAGTGGAGAATATTTTTATTTGTGTAGTGTTTGTTACTCCACTGTAAATAGCTTCATTTTCTGTGTAATTAGTGTAACATAATTACCATGAATAGTTGTAACGAATTTTAACGAAAAAAATGAGTCAGTATGTTTGGAAAATCACTTTGTAAACATTACTTAACTATTTAAGTTAATTGATGGAAATTAATCATTTCTTCACACTAGCTGTATATAGGCTAAGGTTTTGATAGATGGTCAACATGAAAAAATCAATGCCATGGCAGGGATCTGAATCATGAATCTCTCAGTTTCCGTCCAGTCGCTCCCACCCACCAAGCCACCATGGCCAACCTGCCGTCATGACACTAAATTTTTGTCTATCTCCATCCCTTTTCACATTTGTTCTCTATTTCACGCTTATCATGTGCTTTATGCTGCATTTTATTGGGAGAGTTTATTTCTACAATTTTATCTTATTAACGCGTAGTATTATGGGTTAAACATTTTTTGAAAGGGAGAACGCAAAAAGTTAAAGTAGGTAAAGAGCTGTCCGATAGTGGAACTGTAAGTTCGGGTGTGCCGCAAGGCTCAGTACTAGGGCCTTTACTGTTTCTCATTTTTGTTAATGACATTGCTGTTAATATTAACTGCCAGATAAGGTTGTTTGCAGACGATTGTATCATTTATAATAAAATTCGGAATACAGTGCATGAAACCACTCTTCAGGATGATTTAAATGAAATCTGTAATTGGGCTGCGGCTAACAAAATGTCAATTAATGCCAAGAAAAGTAAGTCCATTGTTTTTAGTAGAACTAAGGGCAAAATTATTGTTAACTATCACATGGGAGGGGTGCAAATTCCACAGGTGGACAGCTGCAAATACTTGGGAGTGTACCTGGCAAGTAATGCTGGATGGGACGAACAAGTAAATTCCACATCTAGGAATGCGTGGAAGGCATTACATTTCGTAATGAGAATATTGAATAAGGGGAGCGCTAGGTCCAGGGAAATTGCCTACAAGGCCTTAGTGCGGCCGGTTATGGAATATGGAGTAGCATGCTGGGACCCGTATAGAGCTAACCAAATCGATCCGTTAGAAAAAATACAGAAGAGGGCAATAAAATTCATAAAAAGAGGCAAGTATTTTGGGCCTATAAAAGGAGATGAGACTAAATGGGAGGAATTAAGAATTAGGCGTATAAAACATAGGTTGGTAGCATTATTCAAAGCTAATGCTGGTGTAAAGGCATGGGTGGACGTTAGTGTAAGGTTAGATAATCCGGATTATTATGGACGAAACGATCATAGGTATAAAATTAAGGGTAGAAGATACAGAACCGACGTAGGAAAATTTTCTTTTGTTAATAGAACCATTGAAGAATGGAATGAATTGCCTGTAGCAGTCTTTCAGGGCTGTCCCCTGTCGCTGAAGAAATTTAGAAAAAATCTAGATGGTTTATAGTTTAACTTTTGAATTATAATGGTATATAATATGTAAATAGAGAAGTAATTAGATATGTTTTAAGTGACTAAAGTAAAATAATATCATGTTTGTATTGTTTACTGTGTTATTGTTGTAAATCTAGTATTTGTAATTTGATTTGTATTCTTAACTCTGCCACCGGGTAGTACCCAATTGCAGTCAATAAATACATACATACATACATTCACATTCATCTATGCAGCAGACACGGGTCCAACCCTTAGGGTTGTATGATCCTTTGACATCATAACGGTACTGCATCCTGCCTCTAAATATTTTCCTTAAAACTCGGCATTGTTTCTGGCTCCGGGCTGTCGGAGGAATGTTAGCCTCTATTGTCCTAGTAAGTAATATTTTTTATTTGTAGTTCCATATCTTACAGTCTCAATTACAAGTTTTACAATTCTAATATAGGTACAAATTTGTCACCTGCTTATATTACGGTCTGATAGTGCCTGTTAACCTCTATCCTTGCCGTTATACGACATTGACCTAATGTTCTGATTGTGTCTTCCATTTCTCTACCTCTTATTTCCTTGCCCTTCTCAACCATTTCACTTTGATTTTGTCAGCAAATTTCCCCAACTCCCTTAATCTTTTCACTTTTCAACGTAAGCATTTTTATTGTTATTATGTAAGCCCCTTTATTATCCCAGTTCTTATCCCATATTAATTTCCTCCTGTTTTCAAGAGGATTTAGCTTGGTATATACAGGATCCATATTGAGAGGGGGTTTACCAAAGGAGGGCATTCTATGTGGAAAGAAAATAAGTTTAGAACATTATGTAGTGGAGGTAAAGAAATTGAAAACTTGAGGAAATTAATATGGGGTCTATAGTATTTATGCCCCCAAGTGGGACACTCCTAGGAGAGAGGTTGAGGCAAGAGGGGACCGATAGCGGCCATCTCAAAGAGGCACAACAGTGCATAGGGCAGGGCCCCTACACTTATGAGTTGAAAGCTCCCTACAGTGGTCTGGAAATGGCTCCACTAGACCAGGTTCGGAGACTGGAGACCGTCCTACTGGAGAAGGAAGTTTTAGCAAGAGTATATCATTCTCTGCAACGCCAAGACATCCACCATGAAAGAGATCACTAAATGAGAGATGATGTGAAATGATAATGGAGATGAAATGGAAGGACAGGAAATTTGGGAGAGGTGACCTGGTGACCTGAGAAAACCTCCGAAAAAACCCATGGGCCAGGTAGGTCAGCCACGGGAATTGAACCCGGATCTGCCGATTGCGAGACACAGAGAAACTGCCTGAGTCATCCCACTCAGTTACAGAAAGAGGAAAAGACAATAAATAAAATATATATATTTTTAATTCTTTCTCTGTACAGAAGAAGATTTCACACATACATATTTTTATAAAACAAATAGTACTTAATGGAAATTAATTATTCTTTCACACTGGCCGTGTGTAGGCTAAATTGTGGAAACGTAGAGTCAGACTAAAAAATTCAATGCCATAGCCGGGATTTGAACCACGGATCTTCTGGTTTCTGTCCAGCCGCACTACCATTGTGCTACTATGGCCAACGTGCCGATATGACATTAAATTCTCCAACTGACTCGTATTTTTCCCGGTAAACCACTTAGGAGTTCTTATACACACATGAGACACAATGCTATGGCATTGAATTTTTCAGTCTGACTCTACGTTTCCACAAATAGTACTTATTCTTTTCTGAAATGTCAGCATACCTTATAGGATAAATGCAACTTTGAAAATAGCTTCACAATTGAAAATTTGGATATAACTTGCTTACATCTACCCTGACACTCACTGCCAAATTATAAATTCAAAAATTCCTTTAACATGATAGCAGCAGTTGCTAATATATAAAACTAGATAGTTATTTTTGGTGTTGAATACAAATGTATTTATTGTACAGTTTCAGTATATACAATGGTGCTTTATAGCTTTCAAGCAGCTGCATTATTAGTAGGTATCCAATTTCAATTTGTTTTGTATTTAAATATCAATAAGATATTGTTAAAACAAAACACACTCAATACATGTGTTTCTGAACTACTTATAAGCAGGTACACATTCTTTACACTTTGACAAAGCAGATAGAAAGTCACCATTTTGGAAGACCCTTTACAATATGTTCTTAAAACTGGGAAAATACTTAAGATTATATGCATGGAACTTACACTACCCATATCAATTATATATATGTACATATTTACTGCACTGATCCCTAATAGGAAGTGATATTCCTGCACATATATTGTAAAATACGTAATAAAAAGAATTATAAAATGTGATTATGTAGTAGCTTATTTAACTTCATAAATTTACAGCATAAATGAGTAGAATATTTTTCAAAGAACAGTTGCAAAATGATTCACATTTCAATCTTAGAGTAGACATGTAATTATCACAAATTGCTAAGTGTTCTGGTAAATTCTTCTGCATAAAGGTAACTTCTAATTTAAAATGTCTTTCAAAATGGCCTTAATAAATACTGAAACAATATGTACAAGTAAAAAAAAATTATTATGTCAAAATTTAACTGTATTGGAACACCACAGTGAAGCGAAATAATGATTAAATTATAGATGAGTCGTATTTATTACACATCAGCTTCACTTATGTTGATGTGTAATAAATACGATTCATCTATAATTTAATAACTTATTATGTCGAGATTTAACTGTATTGGAACACCACAGTGAAGCGCATAAGAGCCGAAGATGCAAACGATGATTTGCGAAACATGTCCTCAAAATAGGTACGAAAGTGAAGCAGATGTGTAATAAATACGACTCATCTAAAAATTAATAACTTATTATGTGTTTCAAATGGGAGGAGTTCTGGCCTGTAGCTTATCAGATCCATTAGAACACTCAGTGCTGCCACCCCGTTCCCCCACTCCTTTTATATTTCTTTCTCTCTCACGCAAGTGCAAATCTTGTTATATTTTTCATATTTATTGCAACTTAATACAGTGTTTGAACACAACTAAGCCATGTCATTTGTAATACATACTCTCTCTTAAAAGTAAACAATTAGAAATAAAATAATGGAGAGATCAAGTTAAATATACAAGCTAGTCATAAATTGCTTAATGGTATAGAATTTAAAAATAAATATAATATGCTAAAAATAAATATAATATGCTAAAATCAGTAATAAAGCCTAGTTATTTTTACAGTGATACATAAATTCTTCGATGGTGTAAAATACATTATCTATTTGAAAGGCTTTTAAATGTGTTTTAAATATATTTAAATTATTACAGGTTCTAATTGAAGCGGGAAGTACATTATAGAATTTTATTCCTGTATAACTAGGCATCTTTTCATATAAGTGTATTCTGTGTCCTGGAATAGCGAGAGTATTTTTGCCTCTTGTATCATAGTTATGGATATCTGAGTTTGTTTTCAATGGAAACTTATGATTAACCAAGTGAAGAATAGATCTATAAATAAATAAGCTCGGGAGTGTGAGTATCTTTCTTTGCTGAAAGATATTTTTGCAAGAATCTGTATAAAAGTGAATCGAAGATATTGACACATTGCTTCACCCACACTGTTTATTCACAGGACATGTTTTAAGAGCTCTTGCTCCTATCTTCAGCTGATACTCGACTAGTGCAAGTTGTAGTGGTTTCCTCTTTCTCCGTTTTGTCAATAGATGGCGTGATGTACTTGTCAAAGATGTCCGGTGGTGGAGTTTCAAAATTCATGACTCTATGACGATTTTTGTTGATGAAGATATTTTCCCATACAGAAAGGTCTATGGGGTGATTAACATATTTTATTAGAGATGTTCTTGGAAGAAACGTAGGGACAGTGAAGCACAAAGAACATCTCTAATAAAATATGTTAATCACTCCATAGACCTTTCCGTATGGAAAAAATCTTCATCAACAAAAATCGTCATAGAGTCATGAATTTTGAAACTCCACCACCGGACATCTTTGACAAGTACATCATGCCATCTATTGACAAAACGGAGAAAGAGGAAACCACTACAACTTGCACTAGTCGAGTATCAGCTGATGATAGGAGCAAGAGCTCTTGAAACATGTCCTGTGAATAAACAGTGTGAGTGAAGCAATGTGTCAATATCTTCTCGATTCACTTTTGTACTAATTTGTGCTTCACTGTCCCTACGCTTCTTCCAAGTTTATACTTTGAAATAAGTTTTTGTTAATTTGTAGTGCCAGTTTCTCGATATGGCTATAAGTTAATGTCCTGTCTATATTTAATCCTAGTAAGTTTACATAATCTACATTTTTGATAATATTATTAGATATGGTTAAAATGGGGGCGTTGCTTATGTTCCTGTAACCAAAGATTATAATTTCACATTTCTTGGGGTTTACAGTTAAGTTTGAGTCACTGAAATATTTATTTATGAAATTTACTGTAGGATTCATGAATTTTTCAAGTGCATTTACATCTTTATCACTAATTATAATTGTTGTATCATCTGCATACTATATTATATTGGCATTTGGTGTGGTATCTTTTATATCATGCATGTATAAAATAAATAGTAACGGACCCAATATTGAACCTTGGGGAATGCCATATGACAGATTTTGTAGACTGAATTCATAATCTCCGCTAGCAGATTTTAAATGTACCAGCTGTTTTCTAGCTGTTGGTGCTAGACGTAAGGGAACGCAAATTGAATTTTCCAAAGTTTTATAATAATACAGTTGTTGAAATTACAATTGCAACATGGATATATGCATATTATGCAATACTTTAAATGCTATAATTGTAATTATAGTTTATGAGTTACCATATAGCTGAAAATGTCACTTATGTCAAGAGACAATTTGTTATTGTTATTGTTTCCATCGTCCGAGTATTAAAAATTTATGATGATATGCTTCAGAATATCGTCATGTGCTATTTCTTTCCAAAAGTCATCTTCTTGTAGTTTATCTGATGTCTCACGCAGTTTTTCCAGTCTTGTTGTGTTCCTTATGAATTTCTTCCTGAATGTCATTCAACGTCAAGTCAATTTAAAAGTGTTATTTCTGTTCACAACATAATATGAGTCCACATTAATTGTACTGCCAGTGTAAGGGAGAAGTCGGATTACCTTCTGTGTCATTTCAGTTGCAAGTTGATCCAGCTGATGCACTTTTACAAGGTTTTTAAATGGAAGAACAACTGAACAATACTGATTTGAACTCTCTGGAGTAAATAGAGATTACAAACCACTCATAAACATACATATAATGTGACAAGTCATGTTCTGCCGATGCACCATTCAACAAGCCAGTGAGAAGTGTACTGTTTGCTCTCGCTGGAATTTAACAAACACCTTGGCTTATTCAAAGTAATTCTTCTATCACGTCATCTCAAACGTTTACATTTCTGTTCTGAGTAATTACAAATATACTTATATATACCAACCAATAATGATATCCATTACAGTGATTACATCACAATACTTAATTTATTTGTATTAGGAAAACTATAGGAGCTAAAAATATGGGGGTGTTACGGTTATGTTGAATACATTATTCTCTAATCATCCTCATCAATCAGTTTTTGCAAAATCTGATTTTTTTTAGCACGAATAGCATTTATTAGAAATAGATTCAGTTAGCGTTCGTTACACACCACTTACGGGGAATGCAATTCGACAACACCGCAGGACTCTGATTGGTTGCTCACCAAGTAGCATTCAAGGACAAACATCATCCCATTTGAAACACATAATAACTTATTAATCAAGGGTTTACTGCTGTTCACCTGCAAAGCCTTAATTTGTATATTTATTTGTACAGTTTCACTACAATGACTTTAACATCGTACATGCACTTGTATATCCTGTACAAATACATGAAATTGCTGACCTAAGATTTACTCGCTGACTCAGGTCTCCTGGCTATAAGCCTTTGGTTTTCCTGAGCAGCTTGGTGTCATTCCGTCTTGACCTTCGCTTCTTTTGCCCTAATCCACTTTTCTCTTAACTTATAGGTATAAGAATTCTCCTATACATCTATTTTTCTTTTCACCCATTCCCATTAACATGCGTAATGCATGACTATGTCAGAAATTGTAACCAACAATCTATTGACAATAAATAAATATTATTATTATTATGCCACCATCTCTTTGCTTACACTGTCCCGTTTCTTATCCCATATTTTTCTCCTGCAATTTGTTAACTCCTTACATTCAACGCCTTGATTAATAATGCTCGCCTTGAAAGCTTCAAGTCTTACAAAACTTACCTTATATGTAATTTTCTATTGATTTATTTGTTGATCTTGAAAGAATTAGCATAAGCTGACATTTTAAACACATAATGGTCTCTTAAAATTAGATTTTTAAAAATACATAACTGCTACAGTTTCTACAGCTTTTTGGTGTTTACTAGGCTCTTACGATCTAATATTTATTTTGCAAAGTTTATGTGCTATAGCACCAGCTATGGACGGATCTATGGATGGATAACTATAGACGAGACAGCCTGGTTGATTAAACTACCATTCACCAACACAAAGAAAGTCCTGACAGGAATCTGCCACCCTTACACAGTGTGATAAGGACAGTGAATGCATGCTACACAAGGAGTATAACTGTTAAAACATATGTGCCCTATTCAATAGTAAACTAAAACCAAGAATATTTACTCACAAATGTAGAAGATGTCAGAATGTTTTTGAATGGGCTGTAACTGAACTGACCGATTTGCCATAAACAACTACCAGGCAGGGTATCGGAGCTGTGTCTAACCCCCCTGCGTCTCATTCTCTTGGGACTTTCTTTGCTGTGGGAAACTGTACAAAGGTTTCTTCATACAACTTTCTTCATGATAAAACTAGAGAGTTGAAAATACTCCCTAATATGCAATCTAATTTTAGACATATTAACTTCACTAATACATAACTAAGACATAAATTCAATTCATCCTTAATCACATCTACATGTTGTGGACTCGTCTAGTATTATAAAAAGTTCTGCCAAGAAGCTTAATATTAAGATATTATTGTTATTTTTGATCCAATATTATTGCTGTTGCATACAGATGTCTCTGGCCACATTGCATAGAATTATCCATGCTTCAAAGTACAGAATGCTTCTATTAAACAAGACTGTCCAATAAGACATGCAATGGCACATCCAGAATTATCTAAAGAGGAAGATACTCTTTGAAACACGCATCCAAAAAGTAAAATGCAGATGATTATGGAAACATGTTACATCGTGAATGTGGCATGTTATGTTTTAATACTATAGAGAACTTACAATAACAAATATCTGACAATATCAGTAACTTTATATCCAAGATATCATTAATAATTTTAATTAGTTTGGGTGGAACTTCCATGTAGTACTTTGGTTACATGTTGTTGGTATTTTGAATGATACATGTTTTCACTGTTGGCAATACTGTAGCCAACAACATTATGCCTGCTGTTCACTATGCTGCTGTTCTGCAGTTTAACCGAACTGTCATGGTTTCCTTAACTAAAACATTTATTTAATGCGGACAGCTGTGATTTGTTTTTCATATTGTGAATGTACTCATGTACATATCACTTAATTGAGATTAGTTCTAATTACTATTGGTTAACAGAACAACTTTTTATATAAATACTATAACTGTAAAGGGTTAAGTAAATGAATAATGGATAGCAAAAGGCGATGAGTTTAAACATAATTGTGAAGAGGAATATAGTAATTTGAGTTTCAGAACTACACAAACATTTTATTTGTAGGAGGAGAGCTAAGTTCTACTGATATAGGGTTATTTGCTTAGCAACATCATAAAACAGGATGACAAAGTGTGTTTAAACATGCAGTATAAAATGCAAATGGAAATGAGGTTTACTGCTAGCCTGAGAGGGACGTCAATGCAGTTAACATGAGCCATAAACATTCTTAGCAGAGTAAAGTAAATGTCTCAGACCTTTTTTCAAATAATGTTTCTTTTACTTAATCAGTGAAACTTATGCAAAATCATTTTGCACCGTTCTTAAACAAGCTTTACTGCAAGTATGTCAAAACTTTTTAAATGTTACAGCAATGTGTTATTTTTTTATTAATTTTTAGATGAGTCGTATTTTTTACACATCTGCTTCACTTTCGTACCTATTTTGAGGACACTATCAAACCGGACAACCCTACCCTTGCAAGACTATATGGTTTGCCTAAAATACACAAACCCAACATACCCATGAGACCCATTGTAAATAATATAAACACTCCTACTTACCTTCTGGCAAAATGGCTATCCAAAAAATTTCAGTCCTTTCCACAATTCCATACTCTGAGCATAAAAAACTCTTTAGACCTGGTAGAAAAAATTCAAAATCTTAAACTAAAACCTCATGACACTTTAGTATCCTTTGATGTCCGCTCCCTCTTCCCTAGCATTCCATTAGACAAACTTTTGATTCAACTGAAAAAATGGCTAAATTCTATAAACCTAGATGCCAATATATAGAAGAATATTTGGCAATGACTGAAATATGCATACATCAAAATTATTTTGTCTTCGATGGAAAATATTATAAACAAATTTCAGGACTAGCTATGGGAAGCCCGCTATCACCATTTTTGGCCAATCTATACATGAGCTTTTTCGAAACACATATAACTAAAGCCTTCCCTCATATGTTTAAAACATGGTACAGATACGTAGACGACATCTTTGCAATAGTGCCCTACAAACAAATAAATGATGCTTTGAAACTACTCAACCTGCAAGAACCCAGCATACAATTCACAGTGGAAACTGAAGAGGACTGTACTCTACCTTTTTTAGACCTTAAAATCAAAAGAAGCAATGAAAAACTAGAATTTGGCATCCATAGAAAAGCAACACACACAGATAATTACATCAAAGCAAATAGTTTCAACCCAATTCCACACAAACATGCAACCATCAACAGTCTCACACACAGATTAGTAAATCTACCTCTCAGCCAGCAAGAATATCAAAATGAATACCATCAAACCTTAAAAACTGCAATTAAAAATGGATATGGAAAAAACCTTGTAGATAAAAAACTAAAATCATTCAAACTTCAAAAGAGATTAAAACAGATCACAGCTCTCACACCAATAAAACAAGAAATTAGATTTGCTAAATTTACTTACCACCCCTGGGCCACAAAAAAGTTCCAAAAATTATTCAAGAAATACAATATAACATTGGCACCAAAAAACAATTACAACATTAGAAACCTTCTTCACAGCAATAATACTGATAAGATAAATCCAGAGGAAAAGTCAGGCATTTACAAGATTAAGTGTAAAGACTGTGAAAAAAATTACATATGGAGGACAAAAAGAAACATAGGCACTAGAAAGAAAGAACACTTCAGGCACTTAAGATACAAAAATATTGATAAGTCCGCAATAGCAGCTCATTTCTAGTCTGAAAATCATGAAATTGAAGATAGCACCGAATTACTAAAATACGTACAAAAACATAGTGAACTCGTCATATGGGAGAGGATATACATAGAAAAACATAAAAACCAACTAATGAACTTTGAAATCCCGCTAGAAGAGAATCCCACATTTCAGTTCATCACTAAATCAACAGATGGCAGCAACAACCCCAGAATTACCCACACCGCTGGATCTAGCTTCAGTCGCACAAGAGCCGTAGATGCAAACGATGATTTGGGAAACATGTCCTCAAAATAGGTACAAAAGTGAAGCAGATGTGTGAAAAATACGACTCATCTAAAAATTAATAATTTTTCGCTTCACTGTGGTGTTCCAATACAGTTAAATCTCGATGTTATTTTTTTGTTTATTTCTATAAAATTTATTTTAATAAGATGAAGTTTTCAGCCATACACAATTACTAATATTTTACATATTATTCTCAATCTTTACATTATATTAATTCTAAGATTGGCTATTACTAATAATCATTTTTCAAGAGGAAATGCTAACTCCATTTATAAATACTTCATTAAATTAAAAAGGTTTTAGAAAAATATGTTTTGGTCCCTTGCTTATCACTTGTGAAGTTTTAAAACAGTTCATTATTTTGGTGTACAACAACAATAATAATAATAATAATAATAATAATAATAATAATAATAATAATAATAATAATAATAATAATAATAATAATAATAATATTTATTTGTACTTCCATATCTTACAATCTGAATTACAAGTTTTACAATTCTAATCTAGGTACAAATTTGTCCAGCTGCTGATGGTGGTGTTGGCTACCTGGCCGTTAATCTCTATCCTAGCTCTTATACAACCTTCACCTAATGTTCTGATTGTGTCTTCTATTTCTCTTGTGTCTTCTTTTTTTCAAGAAGTAAATGAGTATAACATCCTTCACGTCCCAAAAAACTGTTGCCATCTTTTTTACGGACTATGGAAGCATTTTTGTCTTCTTTGGTGTACATACACTAGAAGCAATCTTTTTTTTAATGGTTATCTGCTTTCCAGAGTATAATGATGCAAATTTCACTGACGGTGAAAACTAGACACAATAAGTCCAAACACAGTTTAGTTGCCAGCTGCATCTGCAGTCCAAATGGGCAATTGGAGCAAATGCGGCACCCATTAGACCAACAACCTTTTCATCTTTATACTATCATGCGAAATATACCTGTTGTTCTTGTCAACACAATTAGGACCTCGGCCACTTTAACTTTTCTTTGATGATCAGCAAGTCATATTGTCAACTTTTTCAATTATTTCTTCGGTAACCACATCTACCAAGTGGTTACCAGCAACCCAGATGCTCCTCATCAAAATGAATGTTCAACCATGTTTTAAGACATTGAACGAATGTCTAATTGTTGTCACAGATGGAAAAAGATCCCATAAATAGCATCCAATTTTGCTTTTAGCTTCTCTTAAGTTTTTCCGTCCAAAGTATAAAGCGAATCACTGAACGAAACTGTGTTAAAAACATGCTGAATGACTAAATGCCAATCAAACTTAACCTATGAATTAGCAGCAAACTTGTATTGGTGATGTGCAATAAATGACAGTACACAATGGTAACACCAACTTGTCTTATCAATACCGTACCATGTATTTTGAAACATGGTTATCCTTTGAACCGCACTAATATATAAGAGCTTAAGTTATTCCAAAACAATAAAACTATTAACAGAGCCATGGATAACAATTGTAAATTGATTATCTTCGTCTTTTGCAAATATTTTGTAAAACAAAGGACATTTTTGAGAACGGCTGTGATAACTATTTTGCTAAGAACATTACAGAAGTCATGAGTGATTTGTTGGCTACCCACATGGTGTACTTGTTTTCAACTTTGAATGAACGAAGCAGAAGTGATGTGAAACTAATTCATTAGCCACTTTGTTGTCCCTTATGCCTTGATAACTTTGACTCAGGCTAATTTTCATTAGAATAAAATGCAAAGGAATCTACAAAGGTTAATCAAATAATATTCGACATGCTCTTCTGTGGCCCGTGAACACCTGGAAGAGAGATGAAATGTTTCATTATGCTA
Source organism: Mantis religiosa (assembly GCA_030765055.1). NCBI lineage: Eukaryota > Metazoa > Arthropoda > Insecta > Mantodea > Mantidae > Mantis > Mantis religiosa. Next base: position 7,518,377 of record CM060957.1, on the reverse strand, counting down.
GAGCAGGAGGTAGTGCCCCCACCACAAGCCAATGCAACTAGTTCAGTTGCTTTTGAGATGACCAAGAAGGAACTTTGCTCTTGTATTGCACAATGCAGCAGCACCTGTTTCTTACAAAGAATTATGTTGGAACTAATGAAATTTGACTCAGGCTGTACAGACAATTTAGTGAAATTTTGGTGCAATTTGACAGCACACAAAACAGAGGCCATGAACACTGCTCCAGGACGGTTATACAGTGGAACCGACTTTATACGTAACCCAGTTCTAAGTAATGCATATTTATACGTAAATATTTGCAGGTCACGGAAAAAATGTAATTTAGAGTCATGTTAATAGAACTTTATTTATGCATAATTCATAGTTAATTAACTATTAATGTACTCAGTTTTATGTAATTAAATGAGCATATGGCTGCGCTATTTTAAAAGAAACTCAAAACACATTTTCCTTATCACTGCTGACAAAATTGCAAGCTGAGCAGGCTGCTTTCGGCCACTAAAACAAGAGACAATGACTTTATTTTGTATACGTATTTTGGTGCAACAGTGTGATAGCAACGAATGAGAAGTAAAGATAATTTTGAGTATCTGGTGTTTACTGTTGAACAGCGATTTTGTCTTTCAGTTCTCAGTTAATCAGCCATGGAGAAAACAAAAAGGAAACATATTACATTAGATCAGAAAGTAAAATTCATAGCAGAGGTGGCACTTAATAGACACAAAACTACAACCTTATTAGCTTCTGACTTAAGAATTGCTTATAGATGCTATATATATTCATCAGTGATGGAAAATCCCGTAAAAAAACTTATCTAGATTACTCACCCTGACCCAGATGAAAACTCAGGAAGTAATGTTTACTTTCTCTTTATTGTTTGTAAAGTCTTATATATGCATGTATTACTTTAAAAAATGATGCATTATCAAAACCTCATAATTAATTATGAGGTATAAGAAATCTTTCCTCTTGCCCTTGATATATGTATCAATTAGATTCAACTGTATTATGATTACATTTTAAAATTTACAATATTTTTTTAAACATACTGTGCCTTTTTTTATACACAGTCCTGCCATTAATTCTGTCCCAAAGTTTGAGTTGCCGCCACAAACTATTAGGTTAGGACACCTGCTGCTTGGCGCTCTCCAGTGCAACATTATACGTGCAGCTCCCGCATACATGCAGTTCATGGCCAGCTGCCGCTTGGTTAAGCTGGAGTGGGGAGCAAAGGAGAATCACATTGCAGTGGTTGCACTACACAAGTGTAACAAAACACCAGTAGAGATTTTCAAGTTATGACCGCTGCAAATTATGCAGAAATTTGTTTATCAATGTATCAAACGATACACTGAGACTTCCGCTATTGCTGACAGAACTAGAAGTGGTTGACCATGCACAACCGGAACACCAGCAATAATTAAAGCTGTTGCTGAGAGATTTCGGAGAAATCTGTGTCGTAGGCAAAGAATAATGGCAAGGGAAATGAAAATCATTCCGAGAACGATGTCACGCATTATAAAAGATCTTGGACTTTCAGCATACCAAAGAAGAAAGGGACAGCGACTGACAGTAGCTTTAAGGCACATAAGAGCCATAAGAGCCAAGAGACTACTGAAGAAGCATGCAAATGTCAGTCACCATCAAATTCTCTTCATAGATGAGAAAATTTTCACCATGGAAGAAAAACTCAACCGCCAGAATGATCGAGTGTATGCTTGCACATCTCAAGAAGCTGCTGCCATGAGTCCAAGAATGGAAAGAGGTATCACCCAGCATCTGTGATGGTTTGGTAGGGGGTGTCATTTGAGGGTGTCACTTCAATGCATTTCTGCGAACAGGGGCTGAAAACATGTGCCACCGACTACCAAACTGACATTCTGGTAAAGGTTGTGAAGCCCCTAACCACTATCTCATTAAGAGTAAACACGGGATATTCCAGTAGGACTCAGCACCTGCCCACAAAGCAAAGACCACACAACATTGGCTGGAGAACAACGTTCCAGAGTTTATCTCTACCAGTGATTGGCGTTCTGGAAGCCCTGACCTAAATCCACTAGACTATTGCTTATAGGATATTTTAGAGCAGAAGGCCTGCTCTAAATCTCACTGCAATATCACGTCCCTAAAGGCAGATTTGGTGAAGGCAGCTGCCTCAATACCCCAAGATGTCGTGCGTGCTGTGATAGATGAATGGCCGGAGAGATTGAAGAGATATGTCAAGGCAAAGGACAGACATTTTAAGTGATATTTATATTTATACTTTGTATAGTCTCTAATAAACAAGTTACATATATTTCGAGATTCAACTGTATTGGAACACCACAGTGAAGCGAAAAATTATTAAATTTTAGATGAGTCGCATTTCTTACACATCTGCTTCACTTTCGTACCTATTTTGAGGACATGTTTCGCAAATCTTCGTTTGCATCTACGGCTCTTGTGCGACTGACGCTAGATCCAGCGGTGTGGGTAATTCTGGGGTTGTTGCTGCCATCTGTTGATTTAGTGATGAACTGAAATGTGGGATTCTCTTCTAGCGGGATTTCAAAGTTCATTAGTTGGTTTTTATGTTTTTCTATGTATATCCTCTCCCATATGACGAGTTCACTATGTTTTTGTACGTATTTTAGTAATTCTGTGCTATCTTCAATTTCATGATTTTCATACCAGAAATGAGCTGCTATTGCGGACTTATCAATATTTTTGTATCTTAAGTGCCTGAAGTGTTCTTTCTTTCTAGTGCCTATGTTCCTTTTTGTCCTTCCTATGTAAATTTTTTTCAGTCTTTACACTTAATCTTGTAAATGCCTGACTTTTCCTCTGGTTTTATCTTATCAGTATTATTACTGTGAAGTAGGTTTTTAATGTTGTAATTGTTTTTTGGTGCCAATGTTATATTGTATTTCTTGAATATTTTTTGGAACATTTTTGTGGCCCAGGGGTGGTAAGTAAATTTAGCAAATCTAGTTTCTTGTTTTATTGGTGTGAGAGCTGTGATCTGTTTTAATTTCTTTTGAAGTTTGAATAATTTTAATTTTTTATCTACAAGGTTTTTTCCATATCCATTTTTAATTGCAGTTTTTAAGATTTGATGGTATTCGTTTTGATATTCTTGCTGGCTGAGAGGTAGATTTACTAATCTGTGTGTCAGACTGTTGATGGTTGCATGTTTGTGTGGAATTGGGTTGAAACTATTTGCTTTGATGTAATTATCTGTGTGTGTTGCTTTTCTATGAATGCCAAATTCTAGTTTTTCATTGCCTTTTTTTGATTTTAAGGTCTAAAAAAGGTAGAGTACAGTCCTCTTCAGTTTCTACTGTGAATTGTATGCTGGGTTCTTGCAGGTTGAGTAGTTTCAAAGCATCATCTATTAGTTTGTAGGGCACTATTGCAAAGATGTCGTCTACGTATCTGTACCATGTTTTAAACATATGAGGGAAGAATATCAAGAATATCAGCAAGAATATCAAAACGAATACCATCAAATCTTAAAAACTGCAATTAAAAATGGATATGGAAAAAACCTTGTAGATAAAAAACTAAAATTATTCAAACTTCAAAAGAAATTAAAACAGATCACAGCTCTCACACCAATAAAACAAGAAACTAGATTTGCTAAATTTACTTACCACCCCTGGGCCACAAAAATGTTCCAAAAAATATTCAAGAAATACAATATAACATTGGCACCAAAAAACAATTACAACATTAAAAACCTACTTCACAGTAATAATACTGATAAGATAAAACCAGAGGAAAAGTCAGGCATTTACAAAATTAAGTGTAAAGACTGTGAAAAAATTTACATAGGAAGGACAAAAAGGAACATAGGCACTAGAAAGAAAGAACACTTCAGGCACTTAAGATACAAAAATATTGATAAGTCCGCAATAGCAGCTCATTTCTGGTCTGAAAATCATGAAATTGAAGATAGCACAGAATTACTAAAATACGTACAAAAACATAGTGAACTCGTCATATGGGAGAGAATATACATAGAAAAACATAAAAACCAACTAATGAACTTTGAAATCCCGCTAGAAGAGAATCCCACATTTCAGTTCATCACTAAATCAACAGATGGCAGCAACAACCCCAGAATTACCCACACCGCTGGATCTAGCGTCAGTCGCACAAGAGCCGTAGATGCAAACGAAGATTTGCGAAACATGTCCTCAAAATAGGTACGAAAGTGAAGCAGATGTGTAAGAAATACGACTCATCTAAAATTTAATAATTACATATATTTGTTTGTTGTAGTTGCTATTTATGTAGGTGCCTCTGTATGAGGGACAGAACTTATGCCAGGACTTATCATCTCTTTTAACTGTTAGATATGACTAACCCAGGATCTAGTTATAATCATCTGTTATCATTCAAGTCTTGCCACTGCAAAGACAAAGAAAGTGCAAAGTGTTTTTACCAACTATTAACTTCTGGTCTCTTGGCACATCAACAATGATATGTTGTTTGTAGCCTTGGAAAAAGCATATATATGTGTATGGATAAGTTACATTAATGGTATGAGAGATATAGTGTACCTAACTTGTGCCAGGTGGTGAGGTACATGACACAATAAGTGTCTAGTAGAACCTCGTTTACCTGGATCAATTCTGACCAGGGCCAATCGAGGTTAATGAAAATCCTGGTCATCCAGAGAATGATAGAAAAACAAAAAATATATGTAGGTGCAACATCACCAGAATATTTTTAACCACTCCAGGATGGCCATTTACACCCTGCACATTCCAGGAACGGATACCCAATAAACAATGCATCACATTTAAATTGTTAAATGCTGTAAAAATGCTTAATAAATACACATTTTTATATTCTGTATGCATTAACTTATTTTAGCAAAACAAAAACTAGTTTAAAGCCTATTAAAGGCAATATACAACTACAATATCATTAAAATACAGACGATATTCACAAATTGTTGAAATTTCACTATTTTGTTTTACTATAGCAAAAGCCATTCTTTGCATCAAATGCATCTAAGTTGTGAGTCATTTTGTTTTGTGTGCATACAAATTATATGTAAGGTTAGCTGCGTAAGCAAGTTCTCAATTTCAAGGTTCTAGAGTTCAGTTTGTGTTGTTTTCAAATGCTAGGTTTGACATGAAGCCATTAGCTCTCTTGCCCTCCAATATTTCTATGTAGTGGGTCCGGCAGGTAGGGCTTCACAGGTTAGAAGATGTTCTTCAGTCATTTCCTCTTCTTTGTTGTCAAATGCTAGGCTTTGGCAATGAAGCCATTAGCTCTCTTACTCTCCAATATTTCTGTGTAGTGGGTCCGGCAGGTAGGGCTTCACAGGTTAGAAGATGTTCTTCAGTCATTTCCTCTTCTTTGTTGTCAAATGCTAGGCTTTGGCAATGAAGACATTAGCTCTCTTGCTCTCCAATATTTCTGTGTAGTGGGTCCGGCAGGTAGGACTTCACAGGTTAGAAGATGTTCTTCAGTTATTTCCTCTTCTTTGTTGTCAAATGCTAGGCTTTGGCAATGAAGCCATTAGCTCTCTTGCTCTCCAATATTTCTGTATAGTGGGTCCGGCATGTAGGGCTTCACAGGTTAGAAGATGTTCTTCAGTCATTTCCTCTTCTTTGTTGCACAGAGGACAATTTGGACTTGTATAAATTCCAATTCTGTGTAAGTGTTTGGCCAAATAATCATGTTCTGTAAGTAATCTAAAATTTGCTACTGCAGCTTTACGTGGAATTTCTGGAATAATTACTGAATTTTTAATTAAAATGTTCCATTTTTTATCTTTGGCTTTGTTAGATATTGATTGTTTTGTTTGTTTTTATATTTGTTTTTAATTAATATTTTTATGGATGTAAAGGATAAGTTTTTACTTTGGTTCTGAATTAAATTTGCACCTTTTTTGGCAAGAAAATCAGCTGATTCATTTTCAGCAATTCCACAATGTGCAGGTATCCATTGTAATATAATTCTTTTCTGTAGTTTTTGAAGTTGTTGGATCATTTTGTGACATTCTTTAATTTGGATTGACCTCATTTCATATGAACTTATTGCATATAATGCTGCTTTAGAATCAGAAAGTATGACAGCATTTTTGAATTTATCTATTCTGTATAGAAGATGTTGGAGTGAAATATTAATAGCTGTTACTTCTGCATCAAAATTTGTTGTGTGGTATCTTGCTGGTTGATAGAACCAACAAGAGATGCAAGGGATAGTGATGTGCATTCCATAACTTCTCCTATCCAAATCTCAACCTCAGCCTGCCCGTGGTGCAACCTGCTTTTACCAATGAGGCTCTGGGGAATGAGCATTAGCGGTATAACTACATTAGAAATAGAGGAATTGCTATTTTATCTCTTACGCTGGCCTGTCACAGTGTACAAATGTTCCACAATTGGTGCTTGTGAGAAAAGCCGATGGACTTTAAAACTCCTCCCAGCCAGGTCCGATGGACCCATTAACCAAAGAAAGGTGTGGCCCTCCAGACATACTGGGGGTTAAAGTGAGTAGATGATATAACCACCATTACAAGCAAGACATTGGTGTCCACTTAAAAGATTGTTACATTTATGCTACTTAAAACATGACAAGTCTTTCAGATAAATTTTCTGGAGGTAAAATAGTCCCCCGTTCGGATCTCCGGGTGGGGACATTGCAGGACGTAAATTACAGAACACACTCAAAATTCTCCAATGGAATGCAGGACGACTTTCACAGAGTAAAAAATGGTTCAGTTTATGTTACCATGCAGTAATCATTGTATATGTTGTGTTACACATGCTGGAAAGAAAAAATCCTCTCTGTCAGCATCTGTATGGACCACTTACCGTATTTCACAATCAAAGTTTATAACTCTATTCTGTTGTTTAAGGACTATGATACAATGAAGGCATACACAGAAAGGAAACACACACAGAAAACTTCATAAAATCAGATGGATATAACCCAAGACAACACAAGCATGCTGTTATCAACAGTTTAACTTACAGGCTGGTTAATGTACCTTTAAACAAGATAGAATATAACAAAGAGTACAATAACATCATTCACATTGCAGAATACAATGGATACAGTGCTGAATTGGTCAACAAGAAAATAGATAAATTCAAAAGACAACTAAGATGCAAACAAGTAACTACTCTCTCCCCAATTAGCAATGAAACCTCATACAGAAAATTTACGTATCATCCCAGAGCTACACACCTTTTCCAAAAAGTTTTCAAAGAACACAATATTACTTTGGCCCCACAGAACAAATTTAGTGTACAACACCTTTTGAAATCACATAATACAAAGGAGATACCCACAGGCAAAAAATCAGGAGTGTACCGGATAAATTGCAAGGGCTGTGACAAATTCTACATTGGAAAAACAAAAAGGAACGTGAACATTAGGCTTAAAGAGCACTTTAGGAACATAAGGAATAAAGAAATAGATAAATCGGCGGTAGCGTACCATTTTTGGAAGGAAAATCATGACATAGAACGAGAAATTCACTTACTAAAAAGTGTCCAAGGTCCAGCTGCATTAACCACGTGGGAAAAAATCTTTATAAAGAAATATGAAAGTAAATTGTTTAATTTCGATACTACCTTTGAAGACAACCCCAATTTCAAGTTCATCAAGATACCGACCGAGACGCACCTATCACCTCCGAGGAGTTCACTGAACCGGCATCCATTAGTCGACAACAGCTGATGATGTTAGGAAGATCCTAACGAAACGCGTTCTAGGTAAATACTAGCAATAAATGGAGCATTGAGTATTAGTTCGACTCAAAATTGTATTAAAGTTTATAACGTTAGGCTAATGCAGCTGTTTTCATACTGAAGTATAGTTATTGTACTCGCTCGGGGTCAGTGATTAGCTATAGGGAGTTAATTGAATAGCACATCTGAAATTGTTAAGTTTCAGTGTTGATCATGGCTCATGCGACAAGGGAATTTGAGTAATGTACCTACTAAGAATATCAATTTATCATCTGTAAAACAAGTATTTACTATGCAAACAACATATATGATCTGGGTTAACAAAGTTTTATTGTAATATCTTATCTAATGGGCATAAAAACAAAGTGAAGCAAGCCGAGGATCTCGCTCACTGTGGGATAACTGATACTGTGCTATTATCCATACAGAATTATGATTTTATTCATGTAATTATACATTTAGAGATAACATGTCAATGTTATTAACAAATAAGGTGTAGTATGGTGTTTAGTTTCACTAGTTTAGGTAAATCTTATTTGTTACATCCTGTATATTCAAATGATATGGATAACATGAAGTTTTAAAAGCTGAGTGTAACCAAAGTTTAGAAATCTGAGCAACTCTTTACCTAGTCCCTTTAAAGTTAGAAATTTACATATTCTTTGTTTCTCAATTAGAAAACTGCCCCAGAAGAGGATATAAACCTAACTGGCATAAACTCTTATTTAGAAAAGGGACCAACAAAGGTAGTTATAGAAATTAATTGTTCTTTCACACTAGTCGTGTGTAGGACGCACTATGAAAGGGTAGAGCCAGACTGAGAAATTCAATGCCATAGCCAGGATTTGAACCACGGATCTTCTGGTCTCCATCTAGCCGCTCTAAACCATTGAGCTACCATGGCCAACGTGCCAACATGACATTAAATTCCCCAACTGACTCGTGTTTTTCCCGGTAAACCACTAGGAGTTCTCATAAACACATGAGACAACTACCTTAAAGGCGACTTACTATGCTGTAAGCGCTTTAAAGGTAGTTATAGTTGATCCTTTCATATTCACTTCGTAAGTTTTTGGCTTTTGCAACCAATTCCTAAGGAGGAATAGCTGTACCATAAAAGTGTTAACAATTGGAATTATTCATCCCAGAGGTTTCTGTAACTGCGGTTGATGGGAGGCAAGGTACGGCTAGGGCAAGCTTTTCTCTTGTGAAACAAATAGTACAAAAAGCTTATTGATTGTATAAAATCTCTACATTATGTTAAATACATCAACATTTCTTGTCTTAAACATAAACATGGAATAAATGCACAATAAAGGGGCTTTTTTGAATTAACATTTACATGATGTGTGTTTGGAGGAATTTAGTAACAGTGACGTCAAAATTAATATAAATTATTTGTGGTTGGTTTTATTTTCTTCAACACCAAACTTTTGTTGTATCCGTTTTCTTCTGCTATGTGTATTATTGCTTTTTGTTCCTTGAAATATTCTTCTTTTTCCATGGGAAGAGATTGAAAATGGAGGCCAGGGCCTTTGAAACTAGTCTCTCATAAATATATGAAAAAGTAAGTGACGAGTGTCAATAAACCAACCACAAATAATTTATATTAACATTTACATGTTATTTTGTGGCAGAAATGTAATAATTTTATAAGCTTATTAATATAGAGAGCTTAAAAAAAATTCAGACCTTTCTCATGCTACTCATTTCTATTTCACAATTTAAAACTTCTGCCCCTGTACTTTGCACCTAGACCCCAAAATCTTACTATTTACAATGTTATGCAAGAAACATTTTAACATAAAGCTGCAATAACACTGAACACGTCATATAAAAGTATAAAAATGATAAACATCCTCACAATATAGTCTTAAAGCAAAAATGCATCTCACATAATTTTTATTACTTATTTTATTAAGGCCATTTGAAGGAATTATTTATACTGTTATGTGCTTTCTTCTATGAACTACTCTGCAGGTTAACATAAATTTTGCATCAATACACTAGAGCTTGTATCAAGTCTAATTAGTTTTCAGATCTATTGCTTAATTTATGGATATAACTAAACATTTTCTTTTCTTGTAAAATTGTTGCATTGTTTAAAATGCAATATGTGAAGGAAATGTTACAACAGCTGAGCTAACTAATGCAAAATGATCACTTCTGGGACATTACAATTACAGACAACATGAAAACTCGTATTAGGTTCAACAGATAACTCACCCACAGATATTTTATCCAGAAACATTTTGCCCATAAGACATTTCTCCATGAGTCATCTTGTCCATGGAACATTAAAATAACTCAGATCTAATTCATTAAACTTCACCAATTTCAGAATTATTTACATTACTTTTCGCAGATTTTATCATAAGCTCACATATTACATTGTTGTAAAGATGAAAGAAGTTTTTTCTTTCTTTCATGCAGGCATACTTTAAATAATATCACAGAAAGAGTTGAATTTTGTTATTTTTTAACAGGACAGCCAAAGGCTGAAATAAAAGGCTGAACCCAGGGCTCTTAGGATAGGACTGTACGGAGGGCAATTCGGTATTGACTAGTCTTGATCTATTGTACCTATATCCCAAGTGGGGCATCTTGGGTGGAAGGAAGGATGAAGTGAAAGGCGACAGAGGCCGACTCGAAGAGTCACGACAATACAGAGGGCAGGGTTCCTACTTTTTACCAGTTGGAAACTCCCCGACAGGCCAGAGGAACCTCGGGCCGAACAGCCGAGCCCCTTCTGAATGGGAGTTGTCCGGTTTGGGTTGGACTTGAGAGGGCAGTGTGTTCCCGATTTCTCTTGGGAGATCAGGTATCTTTGGCCAGGCCTCGGCCGCCCAGAGAGAGCTGAGGATTGCCTAAAAAGTCCCGGGAACTAGCCTGCAGAGCTAGTAGAAGATGTGCTAGATCACCAGGCGGCCCCACCGAGGTTATTCAGCTCGACGTCGATGGGGGGGCTTTTCAGATTCCAGGTATTGTCCTACGGAAAGAACCCCGGAATCTTCCATCATCTCCCAGGTGATAGAGGCCGGAGTTCTTCAGACTCTCGGGTAGACCTCGCCCTTACCCCACCCCCTGTGGTCCAGAAACAGCCCACTAACGTGAGCCAGAGACCGTCCTACTAGAGGAGGAAGCATTTACCAGGAGTATATCATCCTGCCATGCAGCACCGAGCCTCCTGCCAATACTTCGACCCTGAAAGAGGCCACCAGATGATAGATGACGTGAAGTGATAATGTAGATGAAATGGAGGGACATGAAATTCAGGGGACTTAATCTACCCAGCATTTGCCTAGCGATCTGAGAAAACCCCTGAAAAGAAAAGCCAAGGGTCAGATAGCTTGGCCATGGGAATCAAACCTACACCTCCCAAATGCAGGCTACAGATGAAACTGCCTGAACCATCCTGCTCAGTATCCATGGCTTTCTTTTATTATTTACATAAGTTTGCAGTATCTGTCAGTGCTGGATCTCCTTCAGAAGTAGTAGTTAAAATTACTGTTTGAGTTGGTTAAATATAAAAGTAAACTTTTATGACAGTGCAAGAAAAAATCAACAATGGTAATGCATTGAAATGCACAAGTGATAATAATGAAGTATGGAGAATGATGCTCAGATATTACTTGGACAAGGTGCAGGCATTCTTGACTTGGATCATTGGTACCACTAGTTTTAGGGCTCAAGATTAAGAATGTGGATAGCACATAATTCAAAATTTGCTCTTCACATTACAATAAAAATGACAACTTGCCTTGTAAATCCTACTATGAAAAACATGAAAATTACAGGTACCATTTTCAGTTGTATAACACAAATAGGACTACAAAATACTAGTTTTGCAAGCAATGCAAATTTTGTATAGCATCCACTATAACAAACTTATGTAGCCAGAAAAAGAACTATCAATTCTAAAGGAAATGAGAGTGATGGTACCTCGTTAGCAATGAAAGAAATCCTAAATTCTACAACAGATAAAACAATGAGCTGAAGAACAGCCAAATCAACCACATACTTCTGTGTACAAGGGAGTGGGTAACATACTGTTTGAAATAAGTCAGTACAAGTGAGTATGCCAAATATACTATAATAATGAGTATATACAGACATCAAAGCATTAAACGTTATGTTGTGCCACATTACAGGGCAGATGTTCAAGTATTACATCTTTACAATCTTACTCTCAGAAAGAGATTCTTTCTCTGTGATTCTGGAGCCAATAACCCAGACAGAATTCTCATATTTTGTGCAGATGCATTGCTAGATTTGCCCGCCTAGGTAGCGTAAACGGTAGCATGTCTGCCTCACGTTCAAGAAGTCCCGAGTTCGAATCTTGGTCAGGGTGAGTTGCCTGGATAAGGTTTTTCTGGGGTTTTCCCTTGTCCTAAAAGATGAATGTCAGGTAACTCTATGGTCCATGGACCCGGGCTCATTTGAGCATCATTTCACCCATTCCTTTCATCGTCCGATATGACTTACATTGGACGTAAATTACAACAACAAAAATGCTATATTTAATAGCATTGTCGGAGATACTTTCAAAGCAGCTCCAGGAGTGAAATTAAACAAGAAGTAGGAAAACTCACTTAACACTTTACTACAATATACAAGACTTCGATATATTTCGAAAGTCTGTTGCTCTTCATTATCAACTGCTGATTTACTGGTTGGTGTTAGGTTATTCCTAACCTGTCATAGATATATGACATAACTCCAGTAATAATGTAGGACTTAAAACTTTCACAGCATTTGCTATTAACTAAAATTTCTTGGAATGACTGAAAGCTCGACATTAGTTACTTTGACGTGGCTGATCACCTGTGAAGTTTTGATTACTAAGTCCAGAAATATTTACACCTTTATACATGATTATGGTGTGGTGCAGGAATCAGTATTTTCTTTAGAATATGTACTAACCAGCAGAAGACAAGAAATAATATACAACAATGTTTTCGAACTGAAAATGCATCCATAGAGAATGAATAGGCAACTTCAATATTTCTCAATTCAATTGCTGAGTTAGCAGCCATCAATGCAGCAAGAACTGCCTTCCCAGCATGCACATCAAAACTATCTCTTACATTTTACCCAAGGTTTACTATGATGTTACATACTGTCAACTCATAACCAAAACCAGGAAGTGCAAGGCACTACCAGAATTCCTACACCTCATTTTTGGCTCCCTTGGATTTGTAACAGGTGTTAATAACAGTGGATGATTCCTTACATCCTGATGGCATACATCGAAATGTCTTTATGTATATGCCCTGGTAGAGGTTGGTGACAAACGATATAAACCCAATATCCATTTCAGATCTGGTATGTATATAGTTGTGAATGGTTGTCGTAGAAGGGGGTGGACTCACACTTTCAGAAAATGATTCTCACATGTTCTTTTGGAAATGTACTGAACACATACAGAAGGACTAACATGGCTACTAAATCATAATACAGTTAAGAGCAGGACATAGGCATATGTGAGTAGATAAAAAAATTCTGAAAACACGAATAGATTAAAAATATTGTCAGCAAATAGAAAGAGTATAAAGAGCAGGATAATATACCACAGTGTTTATTTACAGCTTGAAGTTGTACTCTGAGTTAGAAGAGGAAGACGTGACTATTAATAAGCACAGACTAATTCTTGAATTTTCTATGTGTCATTGTGGTCATATTATTAAATGGGCAAAAAAGTTAATGGACAAAACATTCTGTGAGTATAATGGACAAAATATGATATGAATATGTTTGCTTATCGGACAAAATGTTTCTGGACAAAATATCTGCACACTAAATTGTCCCTTATAATTAGGATTCATAGTAACTTTTTCATATTAATAGCTGAGACATCCGGGAGTAGTGGTACATGACAATGTTTTAACATTGAGAATATATTGTGATTTAATAGTGGCCTACTGATCACCTCATATCATAACCATGTCACAATATGCAATATAAACCTGTTTATACTTCCAAAATAACATGTCTCAGTTCATGCCAAGCCATTGCTTAAAGGTCTAAATAATTTGCTTGTCTTACAATATACCATCCAGTAACAGATGCTACTTATTTACAGTCCTGTTTTATTACCATTCAAATTTTCAGCACTTTCTAAAGTTTATTATGATCAAAGTGGTGGAGATTGGCGCTAAGATTTAGGGCTCAATATTCCAGCCTCTCAATGCAGAGGTCCTAAGTTCAATTGCTTACTGAAGTGGGAAAACTTTTAACTAAAATAATTTCCTACCATCAATAGTCTGGATTTATGAATCTGGGCAAGGATATCAATGCATTTCCTAAAGAAAATAAATACGAGGGTCATGCCAAAAGTTTTTAGCAGCGCTAAGATGGGAAATCTGACAACCATGACATTATTTTAGTTTGAAAGAGCGATGTTTTTTGACCTTGGAACATGTATGTAGTGGTACCCCCACCACAGGGCCATGCGTGGACAGCGATTAAAGACACAGTTAGTGGCAAGTCAGACACAGTGCAAGATGGATCTGTCGCGCTGTGATTTCCGGGCAATGATTTATTATGACTACAAAAAGAAGTTAAATGCAGAAGAATGCCACTCTTCACTAGTACATGTTTTTGGTGAGTGTGCTCCATCTAGGGCCACTGTTGGAAATTGGTTCCGTGAATTTTCAAGGGGTAGGGAGTCTCTTGAAGATGAATCTTGTTCTGGTCACCCTGCAATGACAGTGACCCAAGAAAATGTTGATGCTGTGAGGAAAATGACCCAAGATGATCCTTATCTCACATTTTGTGATATTGAAGGGACCCTAAATATTGGGTCGACTGCAGCACAGACCATTGTTCATGATTATTTAGGCCTTATAAGAGATGTGCGCTTTGGGTGCCACATTCCCTGACAGAAGCCCAAAAGAACGCAAGAGTGGATTGGTGTAAATTTATGCTTGAAAAATTTGACTAAGAATGGTCCAAAGACACCTACAATATCGCCACAGGTGATGAAACATGGGTGTACCATTACGACCCCGAAACTAAGAGGCAGTCATCGGTATGGTGCTTTCCAGTTCAGGAACCACCCACGAAAACTTGGAGAGCTAGGAGCTCTGAAAAGAATATGGTGGCCACTTTCTTCACCAAAATGGGTCATCTCACCTCTGTGACCTTGGACACATGCCGTACAGTCACTGCAGAGTGGTATGTGACTGAATGTCTGCCGAAAGTCTTCTCACCTACCCTATTCACCAGACCTAGCCCCATGCGACTTTTTCCTGTTCTCAAAGACAAAGGAAAAAGTACGTGAGCAGATTTTTCATCTGATGAAACAGTGCTCTAAGTGACATCTCTAAAAAGGCTTGGACTGAGACATTTTGTGAGTGGTTTCAAAGGATGGAAAAGTGTATCAGTTCTCATGGAGAGTATTTTGAAAAGTTGTAATAGTTTGTGAATAAAATGTATTTCTGAATCTTTGCTAAAGACTTTCGGCATAACCCTCGTAATATAGTTGCAGTCAAAAAAGTTATTAACATCATTAGTTGTTCAAAGTATAAAAATTGAAAGAAGCATAGAGACAATGAAGCACAAGTTAAAATAAAAGTGAATCGAGAAGATATTGACACATTGCTTCACAGTTAGGACATATTTCAAAAGCTGTTGCTCCCACTAGTTGAGAACCAGCTGATGATGGGAGCAACAGCTCTTGAAACATGTCCTGTGAAAAACAGTGTTAGTGAAGCAATGTGTCAATATCTTCTCAATTCACTTTTATTAGTTGTTCCAAAATTCCAAACTGACCGTAGAAGTCTGTACACAAAAAGTTTCATGAAGAGTTGTGATTATCAGCTGGTGAATGAGAAGCTTTCTCTAGCCAAGATTATCCCCATTAGTTCCCAGGGTATGGACCATTGACAATATTATGTTTCAAAGGCAAAAAGGAATAATTAGCTGTAAATTTGCTCCACATCTGTTTAAATTTAACGTAAATAATTACATATGATTTTTAAAACAATTTGTAAATATTTTTTGATCATTTCTTAAATATTTAAACTATAAACATAATTTGGAAATTTTACGTTCATTTACTTACTTTTTTATCCAAATAGCAATTCTGACAAAACATTAAGTGAATTAATTTATAATTCACTGAGCAATATTTAAAATAAAAGATTCAAATATGATAAAATGTTGATCAGAGCAGTTTTGGAGCACATGGTGAAATTTTGGATTAGAACTTTTGAGTATGTGGTCTCTTGTTCTGTACATTAGGCATGGCTGTAGATGTGTAAATAAGAGATTTATACATTTTCTCTGCAATATAGAATATAATTTTAAATCAGACTTAAATTATAAATGAAACAAAAAGAAAAGTGTGGAAGTTATCATAAGACAAGTTATGTCTTTAATACTGGATCCATTCAGACATGGTATACATTCAGCGTAATGCATTTCTTGACTAGCTATTTAGCTCTTCTGCTGTAATATCTCAATTAAGAGAGGTCTGCAGGAGCAGTAGCATGTTTCCTGATGACCTTTCACAGTGTTTTTGTTAAAACTGCTAATTCTTAACTTGCCTGTAGCAAGGGTAGGGTTAGTAAATTATCTGTATATATTTTATATATAATTTGCATGTAGAATATGTAATGTAGAAAACTGTTTTCTACACAAAGTAGAACTCTAATGTTTAATATAATTTTGAGTTAAAATAGTACTCCATGCTCCAGATATTGCTAGTGTTTACCTAGAATGCGTGTGTACGGATAAATTGCAGAGGCTATGACAAATTTTACACTGGCAAAACAAGATGGAATTTGAACATTAGGCTTAAAGGGCATTTTAGGAACATAAAATATATATAGACAAATCGGCAGTAGTGCACCATTTTTGGAATGAGAATCATGATATAGAACAAGGAAATCCAATTATCAAAAAGTATTCAGAGTCCAACTGTATTAAGCACATAGGAAAAGATATTCATAAACAAATATGAAGTAGGGCTGTTCAATTTCGACACCATCTTTGAAGACAACTGAAACTACAAGTTCATCAAGATACCAATAGATACACCCTAATTTCCAATGAGTTTGCTCAACTGAAATTCAACAGTCGACATTAGCTGAGGATGTTAGGAAGGTCCTAACGATACATGTTCTAGGTAAACACTAGCAATATATGGAGCAAGGACTGCTACTTCGACTCAAATTTGTATTAATTTTGTGCTTCATTGTATCATAGTCCTACTCATTAAGAATCTATGTTTGCTGATTAACAGAATCTCAACATCAGTTACTTCATTCCTTAAAGGTTATTAATGCTGACATACAAAAATTCTATTCAGCCACGCTTCCCACATTTTTGAAGATTAGTCATTTAGCACAATTTGGTACCTGATCACATCAAATGAGTTATTAATGATAATGTTTAATGTTGAAATAAAACATTCACATAAAAATTTAGTCCCTCAGTTGTGCAGACAAAGCTGGGATGTTCAGTTTGTTATTCAAATCTGCTGAGTAAACCTGAATTCTTTGCCAAATTGATTCATAATTAGAAATTTTGTCAACAATGAAAAACAAATTATATTAATATTTACTAAGATCTGTCAGGTCAATAACTATTTCTGGTTATGGCAACTTGTATCTACACTGCTCAGTTCTTGGAAAATAGTTACTGGATTATTCTCTGACAATTTTGCAAGCTTATACAGGAGAAGGAAAAATTAAAAAGTTGGGAATTATTTCAAAAATAACTTGGAGTTTTCTTTCTTGTTTCTGAAGAGGAAAGGTTGGATCAGGGGTCTGTGCAATATGATTATGATTCAATTTCTGTTGGATCAAGGTCACTTCTTAACCAATTACTTGCATCAATGTCTCTAACAATATATGTTGTGTAAGCTGTTAGCTGCTCCATTTTTTATCATCATTTACAAACAGCAAATAGAATACATTCAGTTCCTGAATGTAAGATATGAACTGTAAAGAGACTTAAAAGTTGTAGAATACTTTACATTAATTACACCATCTTACTGTAATACAACCTTTTTTTCCACATAAGGGCCCAACCCCACCTTCAGTTTGATTCAGATGAGGTGACAGCTCTCGAAATATGAACAGAAGATTGGACGAGTTCACCTTCTGAAGTTAGGGGTGCACATGGTAACATATCGAGAGGATAATAACAACACAGTATGCATAGAGTGGTGCGGTCTATATTAAAATCTTTGGGAAAAATTTGGCTGAGGCTACAGGTGTGTTTGGAAAGAAGCATAGATGAATAATTATGAAGACCAGGAATGTGCATTCCCATTCTACGTCTTTTTCCACGCCCCACAAGAAAAGGCCCAAAAGATCACCTTAAATAGTTTCAAGAAGATAATAGTTCGCTGAACAGTCAATTACATGTACAAACTGAGAAAAATACCTACTTTAAGAAAAGTGTATGCTAAGTTAAAATATCCAGAAGAGACCTAATCATAGACTGGCTTAGACAAAACCTTCCAACAGAACAGTTCCATGCCATTAAATTATCTACTGTTCTCAATCCTGAGATTTACAGGTTAATTAGTCCTTTAAAACCCACAGGTACCACCTACAAAAAATATAGTCTTCTCCACTAATACTATCATATTACCTTTTCATTCTGAACTGATCCTCACTGAACTTATTTGGGCTACCGCAAAAATTGGGTGGCTGGCAGAACTGTTACATTTAGAACGGAGGATATAATTCAGCTAGCTGATGACAAATTTATCAGCATTCAGCACAGGATTGGCAAGAATGATGCCAGCACTTGAAGAAAATTGAAGCAAAATATATGCAGAAAGAAGGATATTGAAGCTCAGTTTGAAACAGAGGAACCAATAAGAGATGAAACGACCAATTAAGATGTCTAAAATACACTGTGGACCACAATAGCACATAATACATGAAATCAGCCTAAGGTAAGGGTACAAGCAGATCTCAGCTTGCAGTGAGATAGAGAGTCAATGTCTTCTGCCCACCCCACTATTCACTACTCTTTCACTGAACATGAGACTGCCACCTCATGTGAATCAAACTGTACAGCAGATGTTTTAGAACGGTGTGTGAAAGTCATTCTGACTGTCAATTGAACAGTAATCTTTCCTTTAGAGACATTCCCTCATTTGGATCCAGTTCTACCACATAAGGCTGTTATTAAAAGGGATGTTAAGACCAAATCTTTGCCTATACATCAGCTGGACTATAATCATTGAATTATGTTTTGTAAATTCCAAGCATTTTGCATTTGAGTTACTGTTTTGTTTATTTTGCTACCATGGCTACAAAACAAAGTCTGTGCATATAGAATTGCAACTTCCACAGTTGCTTTTCTTCAATTTAAATTGTGATTCAAAATTATATTGTAGAGAAAAAATATAAATTTAAAAAGCTACAAGTCATTAATATGTACTGTATATTTTAGTAACTAAGATGGAACTGTACAGCTGGACTTTTAGTAGCCAAGTTAATTTGCTTTGTTATTTACCAATAGGTGAAATAAAATATTAATAATGTTAATAAAAGTACAGCAAATATCGGGACTTTTTGTTGCTTATGATTGTGTGACATGGCTAAAACAATCCATATTCTCCAATTTCCAATTTTTTCTGCAAGTCTGAGAAGGTAAACAGAAGGGTTCAACTTAAACTGTTAGTAACTTTGTCGGTTGTCATGTACCACTATTTAACCAGGATATGTTAGTTCTGAAATGTCAAATCCAGTACGAATAAATGACTTTTGTAGCAAAAGTTAGCAGTGGTCAAGATCCAATTGATAGGTATCAAAAACACAGCCCTATTTACACTTAACAAATACAGTAAATATAAAATATTTGGAGAATAAAAAGGATATATGTTGTACAACAATGCAAAATAGTAACTCTATCCAAATAAATGTATCTTCAAAAATATATTTTGTTACATTCTTGTACAAAACTAACTTGATATATGAATGTAATTTTAAAATTACACCACACTTTAGTTTCCTTCTGAAAAAAAATTGCAATTTCTTGAAAAAATGACTACTCCTCATCTATACATAGTCAGTCTTGTACAGCATTAATTGTAGCCTTAAAAACTGTGTATAGACACTACTTCACTGTATATAGAAAGATTTTTCTTCAAACATCCTTTTAAGATTATACAAAAGTAACAAAATAGAAAATATTACATATTTCACTGCTATTCTATATTAAATATGTATATAGGAATAGTTGTATAAGAAAGGAAAAAGTTTATTGTGCTTCGAATCAGAGAGACTAATTCAATAACAGATCAAACGAGGCCATAATCTTTGTGATACACAATCACAGTTATGCTTCCTTTAGAAGTTCCACAAGGCTCTTTTCTTGGTCCTTCACAGCATACTTGTGCTGCTGAATGAAACCATTGCAGTTTTCTGTAAGAAGCATGTAGGTTGTTTGTGGAGGGCCGGTACCAAGTCCTTGTTGGTTTGTCTTTTCGGTTGCATACTGTGCTGTGAGGAATGTTAAAGATTGTGAAGATGACTTTGTGTTATTGGGCAGTAGGCTGGTTTGAGAACCTTTAATCATCATGGACTTGAATGTCAGAGTATTGGGTAATATTAAAGCTTTCTTTTGCTGTGGCTGACTCTTTGCTGGCCTTTCACTTGGGGACAACACAGAGCAGTCAGATCTGATATCTGTGTCGTCGTGATACACATCTTTTACTGAAAAAATATCATCAGTGTTAGTACTAGGTACATCCAGCACTACAACTTTTTCGGCTGTGTCCTCTTGGAAAGAATTATTGCTTTGTTTCATGGCTGCTTCTATAATATCCTGAAAGGACTT
Organism: Mantis religiosa; assembly: GCA_030765055.1. NCBI lineage: Eukaryota > Metazoa > Arthropoda > Insecta > Mantodea > Mantidae > Mantis > Mantis religiosa. Next base: position 7,497,873 of record CM060957.1, on the reverse strand, counting down.
TTTACAAACTTCCTCTTCAGTCTCATAAGATGCAATGTCATCACTTACTACCTCAGTAATAGCATCCATTTGCTCTCCTATTCCCAACTCATTATTGGTTGTGAAGCTTTCCTCTGTATCTACAGTTGTATGAAAGTAATTTAAAACCTTTTCTGTTACAAAGTCACCTTCATCAGCTAATATTTCAGAATTTTGAATCTGTCGCCTTTTACTGAGAGATTTTATCCTTCCTTTTGTTTTGCGTGATCGTTTCTTAGTACTATGCATGTCACTTCTTGTACTTGTGTTTGTGCTGCCATTGGGTGATCTCGGCAATGTTCTGACTCTACGAAATTCTTCTTCTGATAAAATGATGAGTCCACCAGATGTTGTCAGCACTTTACCATGCCTAGTTTTGAGATGTCTCTTGTATGTATTGCGTGTTTTAAACCTGTAACAAGCAACATGAAATATGATGTTCAGTTACCTATTGCATATCAGTACCTTTTGTTCTCCATTAATTACCAAAGGTCAGTTTCACTAACTGTTAAATTTTACCACATTATTAAACTGAAATAACTTTCAGGTTAGCATAAATTTTGTTTCATTACTTTAGCTGTAACATTATATTAAATTTTGTATGAAGACTTTAAAAAAGATCAATCATAAACACAGTTTAAAGAAAATATGAGAGGCTACAATACAAACAGAAACATGCTTGTTTCTCCTATATTGTAAGTACAGTAGAATTTCGTTTACCCAGATCAACTGGGATGAGGGCCAACATGAGTTAACGAAAATCTGGGTTATCCAGAAAATGACAGAAAAATGATAAAAAAGAAAAACTGCACGGCATCACAAAATACTTTTAATGGATTAACTTTAAAGAGAGTCGATTAAAGACACTAGACAACACTTACTTTTAAAATTTTCCGGAACTAGTTTCAGAGGCTTTGCCTCTATCATCGGCCGGCTCTCGACTGGTTCTCATTGGTGTAGCTGACGATACCTTGTCACAGGTCTCCTCTGGTGGCGGCTCAAGGAACTTGCTGAACAAATCCTTCTGGGGGATGTCGAAATTGAATACTTTGTTCCTATTTTTTGAAATGAAGATTTGTTCCCATGTGGATAGTTCTTGTTTTCCTGATGTATGTTTCAGTAGTTTTGGTTCTGGATTTATGTTGTGGTTTTTTTCCCAAAAATGTGTGGCAACTGCTGATTTTTCTAATTGTTTATATTTTATGTTTCTAAAGTGTTCCTTTGCTCTTGTTTCTAAATTTCTTTTTGTTTTTCCAATATAAATTTGACTACAGTCATTGCATTCAATTTGATATATACCACATTTTTTGTTTGATGGAATGGCATCTTTGATGTTTGAGCAAATTAGGTTTTTTAAGGAGAAATGGTTGACTGGTGCTAGTTGAATATTTTGTTTTTTGAAGACTTTTTTGAATTTATCATAGGCCCATGGATGGTAAGTGAATTTTTTGAAAATCATATTAGTTTCTGTAGATGAGAGAGTTGTGGTTTCCTTTAGTAGCTTCTTCTTTTTTTTTTTTTTTTTTTTTTTTTTCCTTTGATTTTTTGATATGATTTTCAAAAAATTCACTTACCATCCATGGGCCTATGATAAATTCAAAAAAGTCTTCAAAAAACAAAATATTCAACTAGCACCAGTCAACCATTTCTCCTTAAAAAACCTAATTTGCTCAAACATCAAAGATGCCATTCCATCAAACAAAAAATCTGGTATATATCAAATTGAATGCAATGACTGTAGTCAAATTTATATTGGAAAAACAAAAAGAAATTTAGAAACAAGAGCAAAGGAACACTTTAGAAACATAAAATATAAACAATTAGAAAAATCAGCAGTTGCCACACATTTTTGGGAAAAAAACCACAACATAAATCCAGAACCAAAACTACTGAAACATACATCAGGAAAACAAGAACTATCCACATGGGAACAAATCTTCATTTCAAAAAATAGGAACAAAGTATTCAATTTCGACATCCCCCAGAAGGATTTGTTCAGCAAGTTCCTTGAGCCGCCACCAGAGGAGACCTGTGACAAGGTATCGTCAGCTACACCAATGAGAACCAGTCGAGAGCCGGCCGATGATAGAGGCAAAGCCTCTGAAACTAGTTCCGGAAAATTTTAAAAGTAAGTGTTGTCTAGTGTCTTTAATCGACTCTCTTTAAAGTTAATTTATCATAACAACACTGTTTTCAACACTTCCAAGAAAGTAACTTTTAATGGAGTTTAAAAATTCCTATTGGTGCACGTTCACCTAAACACTCATATACTCTATGTACTGTAATAGCCTACATATTTGCACTGTACACAATATAGCTACAAACTAGTTGGTAGTAAAAAATACAACAGCGAGCTTCTGCTGTCTGAGTTTGGCGTATTGCTTTTAAGCAATGGGTTCTCGTATCCGCTTTAACATTAGGCTTGACTCTCAAAATAAAGCATCAATTTCTCTATAGATAGAGTCAACATGAAAAATTCAATGCCACGGCTGAGATTTGAACCACGAATCTCCTGGTTTCCGTCCAGTCGCTCTAACCAATTGAGCTACTATGGCCAACTTGCCATCCTGACATTAAATTCTCCATTTGACTCATATATTTCCCCAGTAAACCACTAGGGGCTCTCGCATTCGAGATACACCGTTTGTGGCGACTTACTATTGTAAGTACTTGAGTCCCAGGCTTCATCATTTAAATCTTATTATTTTAGTTAATTGATGGAAACCAATCATTTCCCCACACTAGCCGTATACGGGCCAAGGTTCCCGATAGACTGGTGTGGGGAAATGATTGGTTTCCATCAATTAATTAAAACAATAAGAGTTAAATGATGAAGCCTAGGACTCAAGTACTTACAATAGTAAGTCGCCACAAATGGTGTATCTCGAATGCGAGAGCCCCTAGTGGTCTACCGGGGAAATATACAAGTCAAATGGAGAATTTAATGTCATGACATCAAGTTGGCCATGGTAGCTCAATTGGTTAGAGTGACTGGACGGAAACCAAGAGATCCGTGGTTCAAATCCCGGCCATAGCATTGAATTTTTCATGTTTACTCTATCAAGAACCTTAGCCTATATACGGCTAGTATGAAGAAATTATTAATTTCTATCAATTAACTGTGCATGGCTCATAACCAAGCAAAATTTGTAACACTTTTTAAAAGCAATGTGATACATTTTAACATTACTTGAAACAACTTAAGCATAAGGAAATTGTTAATAGCAACTTAGGTACATGTCTATTTCTGACGTGCACATCAAAATGTTGTCCTGCTTCCATTCTTGATTTACTTGGATTAAAATCCTTCACGTTCTTTTACTATTTAATGATTCTTGGGCTTAAAGAATTAGAAGTCATACAAACCTTAGCATGCAATCCGAGCACTCATATGGCGACTCTCCAGTGTGACGTCGACGGTGTTCCTTGAAGTGGGAAGGATGTCTAAACTTACGACCACAATCAGTGCAGGTGAAACGAGTCTGATTGGAATGTATCAGCATGTGATAGTTCAGGCTATGTTGTCTTGTGAACACAGAATGGCATATTCTACATTCATACGGTTTGATACCTAGCACAAAAAGAATTTAAAATATTTTAAAAATTAAACATTTATAAGAGGTTCTCTGTTGTGAGAACTTTTTTGCCTGAAGAGAGATTATCTACCTGAGGATACAAATGGAAGTTACTGGAATAGATCAATATGCTATGCTTATTTACTCTGCATGTTGCATTCACATACTGCAACAAACTTCTGACCCCATCAGAATTAGTATATAGTAAATGGCACATACAAGCTCTGATTGGTGACTGATACCAATTCTGAATTCCTATCCAAAACTGATCAGAAAGTGTAGGTTGGAATGAAACCAATGAATACTTCAAATACATAAAGCTATATATGAATTATATGTTTGTGCCAACAAAGTATTTGAACTGACACAGATAAACTGACTTGAAGCTGTTATTCCGTTATTTATGTTTGGCACTAAATTGAATGTTATTTGTAGATTTTAAAATTTAAAAAAGAAAAAGTGTTAAAATATTTATATATTGTGTGAAAGTGTAGTTGTGATTAGAAGGAAAACAATAAACATATTATTAAATTTTAGATGAGTCGCATTTTTTAACACATCTGCTTCACTTTCGTACCTATTTTGAGGACATGTTTCGCAAATCTTCGCTTGCATCTACGGCTCTTGTGCGATGGCAGCAACAACCCCAGAATTACCCACACCGCTGGATCTAGCGTCAGTCGCACAAGAGCCGTAGATGCAAGCGAAGATTTGCGAAACATGTCCTCAAAATAGGTACGAAAGTGAAGCAGATGTGTTAAAAAATGCGACTCATCTAAAATTTAATAATTTTTCGCTTCACTGTGGTGTTCCAATACAGTTGAATCTCGATAAAATAAACATATTGTTGGTGACGAGAGATTAATGTATCGAGAAAGAGAACGGTTACCAAGGAGACCAATTTAACATCTCCAGTAGACACTTTCTGAAGAAAGATTTGGTATATGTGCAAGGACGACATGTTTGGAGGTAATTGTGAATAACTGCAATTTTTTGGTTTATACGAGGGCTGTTCAATAAAGAATGATCACAATTTTTTTTGACAACGTACCTTTACTCCTCATAATTTTGGGTCTGATAGTATTGCTATTTGCTACATATTAATTCTGAAAGCATCAAAAGCCTGCTGGAGTGCCTTGCTGCAATATATTAATGATCCCATAGGGGAGGGGATCCGTCCCCTTCAGCTGCCATGGTGCAGGCGATGCAGACCCTTAGCACTCGTGGTACCTCTGATGTTACTAGAGGAACCTCAGACCAAACTGCCGAGCCCCTCCTGTAGGGAAGTTGTTCAGATTGGGTTGGACTCGAGGGGGCAGTGGGAGATCGGGTACGTCTCTGGACGGGGTTGACGGAAGCCATATATTCCCACGTACTAGCCTGCATAGCTAGTAGAAGGTGTGCTAGATCACCAGGCGGCCCTTCCGAGATTGATCAGTAGCCTTCCTCTTTGGGGTTGGCGCGCATAAGTGGCGTATCCACTTCCACCTGTCTTATGTTTTCGGACCAGATTGGGGGGGGGGGGGGGGGGGGGACTTGTTAGTCTCTAGGTCTTGCCCTAAGGAAAGAGCCTTGGAGGCGCCGGGAACCCTTTGGAGACAGCTCTGTAACTCCCTGGTTTGAGAGGGAGGTCAGTCTTACCTTGTGAAGGCTGCCTTTGTAGATACCCTCGCATTTATATTTAATATATTAATGTAACCAGAGTTTGCTGGAATTCTGTGAAATTAGATTCATTTACTGAATCTGAAAGTAATACTTGCAGTTTGTTTATATGCATCTCAAAACTGAATATTGCCTTTACAAAAAAAGAAAAAAGAAAAACTACAATAAGTAGGCAAAGCTGCAGAAATCAACGAAAATAACAAATAAATTGATAAAACTATTATTATTATTTGAAGCAAAAGGTTAGAAACAGTGATGTATTTAACATTTGAAAGTAATAAGTCAGTAATTAAAAACAAACATCAATTTGTTTGTTTTTGAATTACCGACTCATTACTTTCAAACTATTTTTAGTCGGTTTTTCACACTACATCACTTACATGTTGATTTTCTGAGGTGTGAAAAACCGATTACCAATAGTTTTATCAATTTATTTGGACATTATTGTTACTAAATTCCTCCGAACACACATAACAACAAATAACTTAAATGTATGCCATTAATAACGATGCTTGGTATGACAAGAGGAAATGGAAACAATAATGAATCTACATTTAGCTGTGTTTCCTGTTATGAAAAAATATCTATCATTTACTAAAAAATGATGTTCCAATGTTCAAAATCAATATTTTACTTTACTATTGATGTTGTCATTAATAGGCATTGGGTTATAAAGAGGTACATTTCAAAATGTACTAAAAGAACTTTTGATAGTTTTTATAGGTTAAATTAATGGGGGGAACTGTGATTAGTACAACATGAGAATGTCAGATTGTCAAGCCTATGGATGGCTCTTTTGACCCCTGAAGTGTCAAAAGTTGGTTGGTTGGTGTGATGGGGAAGCTCCTAACCCCAACCCCATGATTTGTTTGTGGTCAGGTAATATATAGTTTACAATCTGTGATGTGCTTATTAGGGTTGACACACTTTACTCTATTTTAAAGCACACCACTGTTTAAAATATTTTTTAACTTTTACACAATACCCAGTCTATTAATATAAAGGTGTCTCACTTAATCTTGGCAGCACCATGGCTCAGTGGTTAGACCGCTTGGCTCTCACCAAGGCGGCCCGGGTTTGATCCCAGGCGACCGCAAAGTGAGATTTGTGGTGGACAACACGGTGCTGGGGCGGGTTTTCTCCGGGATCTCCGGTTTCCCCTGCCATCTCCTTCCACTGGTGCTCCATCTTCATCTCATGTATCATCAGTGTCATCGCCTGCGGTGCCGTATGTAGTAAAAGCGGGCGTTAAACACTACACATTTCATTTCACTTAATCTTTGGTATTGGTATACAAAGAATAATTATAAGTAACAGCAATACAAGAAAATTATTCTACTAAACAGTAAACTGTGATAAACACGTAAAACATGAAGCTATTAACAGTGAAGCAAACAAATATATACAAATATAATAATTTGTATAACATAAAACTTCACTTATCTTATAAGAAATGATGAAAATTTTCTTATAAATTGATCAGGATCGCGAAATCATCATTTCTTATAAGATAAGTGAAGTTTTGTGTTACAAATTATTATATTTGTATATAGCAAACTGTGATGTTCCTCTGCATAAAATAAACAGGGAGATTACCTGCATGACTCCTGTAATGGCTGATGAGTGTTGTTGGTGCTGTGAAGGAACGTGGGGGATTACATATGTGGCACTCAAGAGAATCAGAGCTGCCCTTGCGTTTCATTGTCTCTATCAGCTGAATGGCCATTTCCTATTACAAATAGTACAGCATTATTAAATATATCACACAACTAGAAGTAGACAATGTATAATGATCACCAGAAAATGAAGCTAGTCACAGTGAAGCAACAAATATTACACAAATAAAAATATTTGTAACAGAATCTCCACTTAACTTAAGAAGTTGATGTTAATAATTCCTTCTTCTTTATAAGATCGATTTTGAAGGCACATCACCTTCGTCTTCAGTTTATTAAACAAACTCCGTTGTTAAGGAAATCTCGGTTACCATGTTATTTTCTTTTATTATGTTACGTTTCCAACATTACCAACATCTGAATACGAAACAAACCTAAAAACAGAATCAATTGCCGGTATGTCAAAATTCATTACGCGATGTTCATTTTTTAAAATAAATATTTTTTCCCACACTATTAACTCTATGGGACCATTTAATTGTTTTAATAATCTAACTTCGTAAGTGGAGATTCTGTTACAAATATTTTTATTTGTGTAATGTATAATGAATTAATTATTACTGTTCACATAATTACAAGCAGACTTCTTTTTAACATTTTTAATGTAATACTATGCATGCACATTTTCTTGGGCGCTGGTTCTACTGTGTGGTACAGGCAGGACAGAAAAAGAGAAAGCTAACATGCTCGGGTTTCGATAGTGTGGACAACCAAGAAAAACACAATTCAGCCACATCGCGGATGAGATAAGCAAAGATATGCACTGAAAGTGTGAGATGTGTAGACAAACAATAAACTGAACTCCATCCGATAAGCTGTATGCTTATTTATTTACTATGCTATGAAATACATAAAAGTAGAAAACAAATATAAGAGCTATAAACACACTCATTAGCTTTGTGATTCAATTTACATGTCCGGTGCATCACTTTCATCCTCATGTTGATGATAATTTCATCAACTGTATTTTTCCATATTCACACTTTTCCCAGTGCAAGGACCAACTCAGTCTATGGATTTGCTGTGTGGGAAAATTAATTGGTTGTCATGCTTTTCTATATTGCAGCACCATCATCTGTGGTATCATTGTGTATAAAATAAAAAACTCCTTAGAATTGATAAATCACCTACAGAAGTACAACATCCCGGAAAATCACATACTAGTTTCTTTTGACGTTAAGGCACTTTTTACAAGCATTCCAGTAGAAAAAATACCTACATTCCTCAAAAAATGGCTAACCCAGACTACAACGGACCCCAGAGAAATAGATGACATTATCAATCTTACAGATTTATGCATAAGGAATAATTACTTCATGTTTAACCAAAAATTCTACAGACAATCAAGAGGATTAGCTATGGGGAGCCCACTTTCGCCTATTTTAGCAGACCTATACATGAGCCATTTTGAAAACCTGCAAGATAATCACATCCAATTTACTATGGAAGTAGAAAGAGACAACACCCTACCCTTTTTGGACCTCAAGATAACTAGAAATAGTCATGGTGTAGATTTTGGAATATACAGGAAGCCCACACACATAGATAATTACATAAAGACAAATGAATACAACGCAGTTTCACATCAACTAGCTGCCTTTAGAAGTCTAATTCACCGGCTATACAACATCCCACTGAGTAAGGAGTTTTTGAAAGAACAACAACACATAAAAGAGATAGCGGTATTAAATGGATTCAACCCAGCCATCATAAGGAACATGATGAAGAGAAAAGAAAAACTGAAGATAATATCAAAAAATACCACTCTCACACCACTTAAAAACACAAATTGGCAATATAGAAAATTCACCTACCATCCATGGGCTTTTAGAAAATTTGAACGAATCTTCAAAAGACTAAACTTAAAACTAGCACCCCAAAACAAATTCAGTCTGAGGAACCTGCTAAATAAACCACTAAAAAATTCAATCCCCAACAATTTGAAATCAGGAATTTATCAGATTAATTGTGAAACCTGTGAAAAAAGCTACATAGGAAAAACTAAGAGAAACTTGTTAACCAGGCAAAAAGAACACCAGAGGAACATTAAGTTGAAACAAACAGAAAAATCTGCAGTTTCACACCATTTTTGGACAGAAAACCACAACATTGGCCACAACATTAAACTGTTAAAATCTTTAAGTTCACCCATAGAATTGGATATTTGGGAAAAAATATTCATAAACAAAAACCGTGATAAAGTTATAAATTTTGAAATCCCGACATTAAATGAAGTATTAAAACTTAGTGCCCCTAACACCAGATGGCAGAGTGATCGGAGCTCCGTAGTAGTGGAAGAAGAGGAAGAAGAGGAAGGTTCATTTAGTCACCAAACAGCTGAGGATGAGATCGAATGATCTTGAAAACGTTTCAATTATACAAGTGAAGTTTGAGTGTAAACATAGTGACTCATAAATCAAACTTAAATATGAAGAATACTTCACTGTTAATAATGCTTCTGCTTTTAATATTTATGGAGTTTGTTGCTTGGGAGGTATATATGATGAGGTTGGTATGGCCTCAGCCATAATTGTAAACTGGTTAGCTAATACTTGCAATGTTTTCAGGACATCCCTGTAGTATTGTCCAGTTATTGATGTGTGTGCAGGTACACTTTTGCTAATACATGTTTCCTCCAGATTTTATAAGCAATTATAGCAATTTTATACTAACTTGAACTGGGCAAGCACTCTACGAAACAATTTAGAAAATAATGGCTTAGGGGATATTTGGAGAAAAAGAGAGAGAAATTATAAAGGTTTCTGGAAGGGTGTTAGAAAAAGATTTGAAGATATAGAGATTCAAAAACTGTTCAGCCAGTTAGGTGAAAAGAGGTCATTGGTATATTATGTTGAGTTAAAAAGTGGCTGGGGAAGGGAGCAGTATATAGATAAAACCATTAATGAAGAAAGGAAGGGGATAGCATGGCTGAGAGCAGGAGTGTGGAGGCTAAAAGGGCAGCGGAATGGGTTTGTGAAAGACAAGTGCCCATTGTGTGGGGGTAAGGAAGATGTGGAACATATCCTTTTCGAATGCAGGGAAACAGAGATTTGGCGAAAAGAATATATCTGGAGAAAAATTAAGCGAAGTCCTGATATATGTAAAATTATAGATAAAAATCTCAAGAATGTAGGTCAGTTCTTAGATAAAGTGAAAAATAAATGGAAGTGGACTGTGAAAAAAGGAAATGAACAATAGTGTGTAAGCAATAGTAGTAATGTTAGTAGTAATAGAAATGTAAGTAGTGTACTACACATTTTGTAATTCAATGGGCTGCTCACCAATTAATGGCCTGGGCCAAATACTGGTGATCAGCTCAACAGTTGTAATAGCTTAGTACACAAATAAATAAATAAATAAATAAATAAATAAATAAATAAATGTGATTATTTGGCCAAACACTTACTAACTTGAAAAGGCACAAAAAATGCTGGTTCCAATTGCATTTGGAATAGTTTAAAACTGGTGATGGAGTCTATATGAAACCAAAGTGGACAAAAGATGTTATCACTGATTGAGAACCAAGCAGACCCCAAAGAAATACTGTTCACTTCTTGAAGCAATTGCTTCAGAAATTTTCATGATAAACCCACAAACAATAAGTTAGAAAATTCTCATGTTATCACTAGAGCCAGGATTTCCAAGCAAAATGCTTATAAATGCTTTTTTGCTGAAATACAGGGTTTGCTTACTTACTTTATGCTTTTTAACTAATATAGCTTATTTTATCCAAATCATGTAAATTTAAAAGTAGCCATTGTTTTATCATTCAGATGGTTTACATTGTCTCGCTGAAACAGTTAGGAGCCAATATAAGGATGTGGATCTTCTTGAAAGTGTTTGTACATCACCGATTGGAGTCAAAATGTTTGATGAAGTTCTCCCAAATTTGTCTTACTCCTCAGCCAGTTTTAACTCAATGGGTTTCTTGGTTAAAGGCTGTGTCATACTACGCAGAACATTACAATGAACTAAAAGCAGGGTTGTACTCCTTAGCTCAGAGCAGCAGTGCCACTGCACAGGAATGTTTTGCTAATATTGGCATCCAAGATATAGATACAGTACATCCATAACCTTTTCCCCAAAATACCTGCTATTTTCAACATGAAATAATACCCTGCAACATTCACTTTCTTTGATAGATGAAATTTCAGTGATGTCTTCAGAAACTCATGCTATGAGTATTGCTAAAAATGCCTTTGAGAAACTCAGTAAGGTATTAATGAAAAACCCTGGTTTCGAAACACTGTAAAATTTCCAAAAAGCTTTCTGGTGCAGAAACGTATATTGAAGGGGAATGTTGTACCAATTCATTCAAGAATTAGACCAAAACATCATAGAGCAATACCTTCACTTAACAAATATTTGCACTGAACAGTCCTTTTTTACATTCAATAAAAAAAATTTTAAACAAAAAAGAAGACTATCTGTGGGCAACCCATTGTCCCCACTTTTGGCAGACCTCTTCATGAGCTTTTTGGAAACCCATCTCCAACTAATTTTCAAACATTGGTATAGATATGTGGATGACATTTGGACAATAGTAAATGAGAAACAAGTGGATGATGCATTAAAACTACTAAATTTACAAAATCCTGCAATAAAATTTTCCATAGAAAAAGAGACAAACAATGAAATCCCATTCTTAGATTTAAAACTTCCCAGAAAACAAACAAAACTTGAATTTGGCATACATAGGAAGGAAACACACACAGAAAATTTCATAAAAGCAGTTGGATATAACCCAAGACAACACAAGCTTGCTGTTATCAACAGTTTAACTTACAGGCTAGTTAATGTACCTTTAAACAAGATGAAATATATCAAAGAGTACAATAATATCATTCACATTGCAGAAAACAATGGATTCAGTGCTGAAAATTCATAGAATCAAAAGACAATAAAGATGCAAACAAGTAACTACTATTTCCCCAATCAGTAATGAAACTTCATACAGAAAACTTAGATATCATCCCAGAGCTACACAACTTTTCCAAAAAGTCTTCAAAGAGCACAATATTACTTTGGCCCCACAGAACAAATTTAGTGTACAACAACCTTTTGAAATCACATAATACAAAGGAGATACCCACAGACAAAAAATCAGGTGTGTACTGGATAAATTGCAAGGGCTGTGACAACTTTTACATTGGAAAAACTAAAAGGAACTTGAACATTAGGCTTAAAGAGCATTTTAGGAACATCAGGAACAAAGAAATAGATAAATCGGCAGTAGCGTACCATTTTTGGAAGGAGAATCATGATATAGAATGAGAAATCCACTTATTAAAAAGTGTCCAAGGTCCAGCTGCATTAACCACGTGGGAAAAAAATCTTCATAAAGAAATATGAAAGAAAATTGTTTAATTTCGACACTACCTTTGAAGAAAACCCAAACTTCAAGTTCATCAAGATACAGACCGAGACACACCTGTTGACTCCAATGAGTTTACCAAACCAATGTCCATTAGTCGACAACAGCTGATGAGGTTAGAAAGATCCTAACAAAACGCGTTCTAGGTAAATACTAGCAATAAATGGAGCATTGAGTATTAGTTCAACTCAAAATTATAATAATTTTGTGCTTCATTGTATCAAAGTCCTTACACATTGGAATATAAATATGTTACATTTAACTTTAGACAAATAACTTCTGCACCTCTATAACTTTGACATATGTTCAACATGTTTAATATTCAAAAAAATTAAGCAATTGAAGTATGCAGTACTCTTGCTTGCATTTAAAAACCAAAGTTTTAGCTTTGCCCCTTTCTGTTTCCTTTTCTATTTCTGTACAATCGTGCTCTGGGCTTTACAAATCTATGGCGTAAATGATATTCTAATTTGTTTCTTGTGGATTTTCATTAATTAAGCACAATTATCTTATTATTGTTATATTATTAACTATCTTATACACTTTGTTTGCAAAATATATTCTCTTACCTTTTCTGCTTTTGATTGTCCTATAAATTTCGCTTTACCCTTTGGCTTCTTTTTCTGAGAGAATTCATCTCTTTCTACAATTTTGTTTGGAGTTACATTGGTGCAACATTCTTGTGTGTCAGGTTTTCTGTTGTCTTGAACTACAGGCAACTCATCTGTAACACATTGGTAAGAAAGCGATCATTTCTGGAGCTTATCCGCATAATGTAACTTGTGATATCTAGCCTGAACTATTTGTGACAAAGGATCCATGTATACAAATAATGATACAAAAATGTATTATTCCAATAATTTTTATATTGGTAAGTGTAGTTTATGTAAACTACTGATTCTTAGCCACTGAGCAAGTATCTGGCACACACATCCTACATTTGAACTGCATATTTAGAGTACAGAAATAGCCATAAACATTCTTTAAGAAATGAAAATGTAAGTGATGGAGTGTGAAAAACTGCTTTAAGAAATTTCTCAATTACAAGACTATTTAATTCAAATGCACAAAGTAACATACACTGCTTTTTTAGTGGTACAGATTGTAATATTCATAAATATTATAATTTTATTTTTGGAATGCAAAAATGGAGAAATAAGATATTGAAAAAACTATTTGTAGTCGGTTTTTAGCACTTTGTTACTTATATTTTTATATTACTGAGGGACTAGTTTCGGAAGCTGTTGCATCCATTATCAACCTCGAAGGTCTGACTATCGTCTGGTTGTTGTTGGTAGATAATTTGACAAAGAAGTTCATAGTTCCACCACCAGAGAGAAGAGAGCAGATGACAACAGATGGACCTTTGAGGTTGATAATGAATGCAATGACTTCCAAAACTAGTACCTCAATAATATAAAAATTTAAGTGACGAAGTTTTAAAAACCAACTACAAATAGCTTTAATTTTGACGTCACTGTTAGTAATTTCCTCCAATCACACATAAATAGGATGCTGTTTACTTAGTTCACAAAACAGATTGTGCTGAAGACTAAAATGTAGGAAATATAAGCTCACCAACCTGATCTTATCATCTTGTATGATGCTGGCTGGCAAGTAAGGACATCTACCTCTTGTCCGACAAGTGGTAGCTGCTTCAACTGCAACTGATTATCCTCCATTACACACACCATTATCTGGAAACAACCATATCACTTACGTCAGCTTGTTATTTACTTCTAAAATGAATGGTTTGAGACTCAAATTGAAATGTATGATTTTTCCTCACTCAGAAAAGGGGCCATTCACAATGAAAATTAAGCATTAATAATGTCTACACCACAATATATGGCGAACAAACATCAGCCCATCGCAAGAGAGTGGAAACAGCTGAGCTAAAACAATGGTCTGCAAGTGGACTACGCTACAGAGGGTATTCGGCACTTGGTCTACTGCAGTGGGGCACTCCTGGGAGGAAGGATGAGGCGAGAGTATACAGAGGGCGGCCAATCCAAGAGATCATGACATTTCTCGCGTACTAGCCAGCATAGCTATACCTTGTTTCACGTAAGCTTGCCCAGTATCTCTTAACGGTCATGTGACCTAATCACCTCTCATTTGTTGCTGTTGTGGTAATGACTGTCGTGCGGTAAAAATTAGTTCGTTATTTAACATGGTGATATGTCATTATATGTTGGAAGAGAATCGTCAAATTTATATTTTCGTAACTGTTTTAATTAAATATATTACGCAACAGAGTTGATTTATGTGAAATGCATGTTAATTCTTAAACGAAGTAAAGAGGAGGTTCCTTTGCTCTTAAGCACATGGCACGATAGCACGTGATTTAGCGGTAGTGGTGACATTTGTTTATATGACTTTTATCACTGACCTTGTTTTGAACTGGATTAGTCATGCATCGCCATTCGAAAGTGCGGGAGCTAAATTATTTTATTGATCGTTTATTGCGCATGTATTATATGTATAATGGCAGAGTCTACCGCCAGTTTTTCGCTTAAGTATCGCAAGGATAATTATTTACAAACAGGCGAAAAAAGAATTGTGTTGCATGTGTTTAATGCACTCACAGAGAAGAATCCATCTTTGTCAGTGAGAGAAGTTGAACAGCTGTGCTATGAAGTTACAGGTGTGAGTGTTAGATCCGTAGGAACATCGCGACATGAAATTGAGGAAACAGGAAAACTTACCACTCCAGGCAAAAGCAGGAATAAACAAAAGTGCGTGCTCGGAGAAAATACGTGAAAAGTGTTGTGCGTCTTCATGTGTGTAGTTTTTCTTTAGAAACGAACTCCCTAACATAAGTAACATTTCGTCTGCTGTAGATGAGCATGCAGATTTACCAAATTTCAGCAGATTGCTTATACAGCTGGGATTTGTGAATGAAAAAAGAGGCAAGAAAAATGTGCTAAAAGACAGAGGTGATATTGCTGTGTGGCGAAGACGCTATTTAAGGACAACCACACTGCACCGAGATACAAATCGCTAAATATACACGAAGAACACACGAAAAGTAAAGTATGGTGTGACACGACTTTTAAGACTGAAAGACAAGCATTTTTGAAAGGTATGTGTGCTGGTTTAAAAAATTCCAGTGGAAAAGGCCAAAGGCCTTTCATTATAAACTCTTTCAGTTTCATTGCTCAGTCATTCTGTTTCAATTTGCTCAGTTCATTATAAACTTGTATTTTTGCATGCCTTCATATCCTTATTTGTATGCTTTTTGTATGATTTTATTTATCTTCCCGGCAATTATTACGAAATGTGACGGGAAGGCACCGCCTATGACGCGAAAGCATTAGCCAATTAGGGCGAGGGGGAAGGCTGTTGAACGCGGAGTGATACATTTCAGCCGGGCAAGGTTATATGAAACAGAGATTAGTATAAGGTGTGCTAGATCACCAGGCAGCCCCACTAAGGTCATATCCTTCCCACTTTGGTGTTGGTGCACGTAAGCAGCATATCCACTTCCACCCCGCCTTGAGTCCACAGGATCAGATGGGGGGGGGGGTCTTGTTAGTCTCTAGGTCTTGCCCTATGGAAAGCCCCACGGAGGTGCAGGGTGCCCTTTTGGGACAGCTCGCTAACTCCCTGGTCGAAGGAGGTTCGGGTCCTACGGGTCCAGGACTAATGGGAGTAGAACCTCTGGCATGAATTGGCAGTGCAGAGGGCAGGGTCCCTAAACTCTACCAACTGGAAACTCCCCAGCAGGCCAAAAGAGGTCACGTACATTATCAAAATTAATAAAAGCTAGCTACCTGGTTAAAGGATGTGAAACTCTTAAAAGTGCATCACCTACATTCACAATTTGTTTTTCTGAGACTTTTACAGGTATACAGTGAGATCTGATCCATAATCTTACAAAGGTAGTTAGCAAGTCAACACAATAGAATGGAAAAATCTAACAACAGATAGAAAAATGATCATATGATGAAGTATATGAAGAATTGCTTTCCGATTAGCTAGTTCCTTTTACAGTAAGATCTTATTAACCTGGACCTCTTTAACCCAGATGTCCAGCTAACCTAGACCAGTTATGAAAGAAACAAAAAGTTTGGCGTAGTAAATGACTTGTTTTACAGATGATAAATTGCTATTCTCAGTAGATACATATTCTCTTGCCAACAGACAAATTCATTGCAATCACCCCACCCCACACGCTTGGGACCAGTTAAGAAGGGAAACTTTGTTAAACTCATGGAAAATGTTGTGGCCTAGTGTGTGGACTTGACAGAAAACAAGATTGAAGAAGAAAAAATAATAGAGAGATAGAGTCAGATTAAAAATCCGGGATTTGAACCACGGATCTTCTGGTTGCCGTCCAGCCGCTCTAACCCTTGAGCTACTATGGCTAACATGCCAACATGACATTAAATTCCCCAACTGACTAGTGTTTTTCCCGGTAAACCATTAGGAGTTCTCATAAACACATGAGACAACTACCTTAATGGCAACTTACTTTGCTGTAAGTACTTTAAGGCCCGGGCTTTATAGTAAACCACTAGGAGTTCTCATAAACACATGAGACAACTACCTTAATGACGACTTACTATGCTGTAAGTACTTTAAGGCCCGGGCTTTATAGTAAACCACTAGGAGTTCTCATAAACACATGAGACAAATACCTTAATGACGACTTACTATGCTGTAAGTACTTTAAGGCCCGGACTTTATAGTAAACCACTAGGAGTTCTCATAAACACATGAGATAACTACCTTAATGACGACTTACTATGCTGTAAGTACTTTAAGGCCCGGACTTTATAGTAAACCACTAGGAGTTCTCATAAACACATGAGACAACTACCTTAATGGTGACTTACTATGCTGTAAGTACTTTAAGGTCCGGGCTTTATAGTAAACCACTAGGAGTTCTCATAAACACATGAGACAACTACCTTAATGACGACTTACTATGCTGTAAGTACTTTAAGACCCGGGCTTTATAGTAAACCACTAGGAGTTCTCATAAACACATGAGACAACTACCTTAATGACGACTTACTATGCTGTAAGTACTTTAAGGCCCGGGCTTTATAGTAAACCACTTGGAGTTCTCATAAACACATGAGACAACTACCTTAATGACGACTTACTATGCTGTAGGTACTTTAAGACCCGGCCTTTATAGTAAACCACTAGGAGTTCTCATAAACACATGAGACAACTACCTTAATGACGACTTACTATGCTGTAAGTACTTTAAGGCCCGGGCTTTATAGTAAACCACTAGGAGTTCTCATAAACACATGAGACAACTACCTTAATGACGACTTACTATGCTGTAAGTACTTTAAGGCCCGGGCTTTATAGTAAACCACTAGGAGTTCTCATAAACACATGAGACAAATACCTTAATGACGACTTACTATGCTGTAAGTACTTTAAGGCCCGGACTTTATAGTAAACCACTAGGAGTTCTCATAAACACATGAGATAACTAGCTTAATGACGACTTACTATGCTGTAAGTACTTTAAGGCCCGGACTTTATAGTAAACCACTAGGAGTTCTCATAAACACATGAGACAACTACCTTAATGGTGACTTACTATGCTGTAAGTACTTTAAGGTCCGGGCTTTATAGTAAACCACTAGGAGTTCTCATAAACACATGAGACAACTACCTTAATGACGACTTACTATGCTGTAAGTACTTTAAGACCCGGGCTTTATAGTAAACCACTAGGAGTTCTCATAAACACATGAGACAACTACCTTAATGACGACTTACTATGCTGTAAGTACTTTAAGGCCCGGGCTTTATAGTAAACCACTTGGAGTTCTCATAAACACATGAGACAACTACCTTAATGACGACTTACTATGCTGTAAGTACTTTAAGACCCGGGCTTTATAGTAAACCACTAGGAGTTCTCATAAACACATGAGACAACTACCTTAATGACGACTTACTATGCTGTAAGTACTTTAAGGCCCGGGCTTTATAGTAAACCACTAGGAGTTCTCATAAACACATGAGACAACTACCTTAATGACGACTTACTATGCTGTAAGTACTTTAAGGCCCGGGCTTTATAGTAAACCACTAGGAGTTCTCATAAACACATGAGACAACTACCTTAATGACGACTTACTATGCTGTAAGTACTTTAAGGCCCGGGCTTTATAGTAAACCACTTGGAGTTCTCATAAACACATGAGACAACTACGTTAATGACAACTTACTATGCTGTAAGTACTTTAAGACCCGGCCTTTATAGTAAACCACTAGGAGTTCTCATAAACACATGAGACAACTACCTTAATGACGACTTACTATGCTGTAAGTACTTTAAGGCCCGGGCTTTATAGTAAACCACTAGGAGTTCTCATAAACACATGAGACAACTACCTTAATGACGACTTACTATGCTGTAAGTACTGTAACGCGAGCGCTGGAACACCCTGTGAAAGCAGCTGGCAGCGGAAGGCAGGGGAGGTTCGGTTAGCCACACCTCCTCCTCGTTTGTCTTGTAGTGGTGACAGGCAGTGGTTGGGAGGAAAAACATCAGTGTGCCGTCTGTTTCTGTCCACCTGGTTCTAGAAATTACGGGATCGTTCATCATCTGGAAACGTCGAGAAGACGGCGAGATGCCTATAAAAAGGGCTGCAGCTAGTCAGTCAGTCAGTTGGTTTTGTCAGTTAGTGAGTGAGGAGACAGTCAGTTCTTGGTGTAAGAGTTAGTCAGTGACGTGTTAATGTACGAGAAGATTGTGCAACGGAAGACTGTACGTAACTGTGAAGGTGTACCGGAGCTTACGTAACCGCGAGTACAAGGAAATTGTAACGGACGAACTGGTGAACTGTAACTGTGTGCAGCACGAAATTCTGTGTAATTGGCAAGAGTTTAACTGTAAGTCGGTGGAAATAAAGAACATTGTTGGGTGGTGTAATTGGACTCTTCATTTCACGAACCCACAAAGTCACAGTACTTTAAGGCCCGGGCTTTATAGTAAACCACTAGGAGTTCTCATAAACACATGAGACAACTACCTTAAGGACGACTTACTATGCTGTAAGTACTTTAAGACCCGGGCTTTATAGTAAACCGCTAGGAGTTCTCATAAACACATGAGACAACTACCTTAATGACGACTTACTATGCTGTAAGTACTTTAAGACTCGGGCTTTATAGTAAACCACTAGGAGTTCTCATAAACACATGAGACAACTACCTTAATGACGACTTACTATGCTGTAAGTACTTTAAGGCCCGGGCTTTATAGTAAACCACTAGGAGTTCTCATAAACACATGAGACAACTACCTTAATGACGACTTACTATGCTGTAAGTACTTTAAGGCCCGAGCTTTATAGTAAACCACTCGGAGTTCTCATAAACACATGAGACAACTACCTTAATGACGACTTACTATGCTGTAAGTACTTTAAGACCCGGCCTTTATAGTAAACCACTAGGAGTTCTCATAAACACATGAGACAACTACCTTAATGACGACTTACTATGCTGTAAGTACTTTAAGACCCGGCCTTTATAGTAAACCACTAGGAGTTCTCATAAACACATGAGACAACTACCTTAATGACGACTTACTATGTTGTAAGTACTTTAAGGCCCGGACTTTATAGTAAACCACTAGGAGTTCTCATAAACACATGAGACAACTACCTTAATGACGACTTACTATGCTGTAAGTACTTTAAGGCCCGGACTTTATAGTAAACCACTAGGAATTCTCATAAACACACGAGACAACTACCTTAATGACGACTTACTATGCTGTAAGTACTTTAAGGCCCAGACTTTATAGTAAACCACTAGGAGTTTTCATAAACACATGAGACAACTACCTTAATGACGACTTACTATGCTGTAAGTACTTTAAGGCCCGGACTTTATAGTCAACCACTAGGAGTTCTCATAAACACACGAGACAACTACCTTAATGACTTACTATGCTGTAAGTACTTTAAGGTCTGGGCTTTATAGTTCGGACCACTATTGGGTAAAATTAATGAAAATTAATTGTTCTTTCACACTAGCCATGTATAGCCTAAAGTATAGAAAGATAGAGTCAGACTGAAAAATTCAGTGCCATAGCCGGGATTTGAACCATGGATTTTCAAGAATTTAATGCCTTTTTTACTAATGACCAGTTTGTAGCTATATTGGGTACAGTGCAAATATGTACATGGGCTATCACACTATATACAGTGTATGTGTTTTTAGGCAAAAGTGAGCTGATAGTAATTTCTTAACTTCATTAAAAATATTTCGTTGATGTAATTTTTTTTTTTTTTACCATGTTTCCATCATTCTCTGGATAACCCGGATTTTCGTTAACTAGGGTCAGCTCTGGTCCCAGTTGGTCCAGGTAAACGAGATTCTATTGTATGTTTCAGACATTAACTGGAGTTTGCAACTTCTATGTTTACATTGTAGGTTTATGGCAAATGTCATGTAATATGAACATATGCATTA
The DNA here is from genome assembly GCA_030765055.1 of Mantis religiosa. NCBI lineage: Eukaryota > Metazoa > Arthropoda > Insecta > Mantodea > Mantidae > Mantis > Mantis religiosa. The sequence goes on along the minus strand of CM060957.1, from coordinate 7,477,105 downwards.
AGATAGCAAGAAACAAGCTTCTTTGCCTACAACTTAAGTTTCATTGTGACTGCCTCCTAATAAGTCTATGTTTATACACATTGTAGTAGTTTCTCTCTTTGTTAAGATTTCACAATACACCACAAACCACAATGAAAATGAAAAACAATATAGATAACTCTGTTTTGTACATTAGAATGTAATTTGTTCAAAGCTGACCAGTGGTATTGTTTCATCTACTTGCAATTCGGCCAAAACTTTAATTTCATAACTTGATATTTCTACTAAAATTAGGCAAATGAGTCAACCTTGTATATACTTTTCTCCACTTACAAGTTTTTCATCAAAAAAGTATTGTCACCCAATTAGCGGAAGGCACGACCGGCGACAGCTGGAAGGGACCAGAGGCAACCGAGCCACACCCCCCGCCCCCCATTAATCTCAGTCACTGAGGGGTGATTAGGGAAATGTCACTTGTCGCTGGCCGCGTTTCCCCCCTCCCACTGCCATCTGGAACTTTCGTGGTAATTCACTGAAACCAGAGACTTCTAGAAGACGGTGATATTCCTATAAAAAGGGCTGCAGTGAGTGAATTGAGTTAGTCAGTGCTTCACGAGCTAGCGAACGGATGGGAAGACTGCGTACATGCGTCGGAGGAGTTTACGTAATTGCGAGTGCAGTGGAATTGTAACGGACGAACTGGTGAATCGTAATTGTGTGCATTACTTAATCCTGTGTAATTGGCAAGTGTTCAACTGTAAGTCGGTGGAAATAAAGAACATTTTTGAGTGTCGCAATTGGACTTTTCATTTCACGAACCCACAAAGTATCAGTATATACAATTATATATTTATTTAATATATAAATTAATAATTATTTTGCTTCACTGTGGTGTTCCAATAACGTTAAATCTTGAAGTATATACAAGGTTGACTCTTTTGCCTAATTTTAGTAACAATGGCACCCCACTTTCTGAAATACTTCTTTTTATTCTATATATAGATATTTCTACATCTAGGTCACTAGTATTTCTGATTCTTGTTTGAAAGCATCATATCATTTTACAACAAACAGCATATATAAAACATGCTATAAATAATAAATACAACTCATCTATAAATTAATAATGCTATTCTCTACTGTTTAAGAGATTAATGTTTATATACATATGTAGATTAGCTTTGTCATTACTGTCCAAACTTTTTTTTGTCCCATTTATATCCCGCCTTTAACTGCAATGATCATACTGGCGGCCGTTCTCCTTTGTAACATATCCAAGGTGTTAACTCATATTCTTTGGGTTTTAATCATTACATCACACACACATTCGCACTCTCATTCATACTTTCAGACTCTGGGAAAGATCAGGAATTATCGTGGTCGGAGAAAAATTCCCACCCTCTAGCACTGGGAATCGAAACCGGGACCCCTAGCATGGCATGCAGGTGCTCTACTGACTGAGCTACGGGGCCAGCCACTGTTCATATTCTCATTCCAGGTTGAGAATAAGTCATTATGGTTCCCAATTACATAAAAGTCAACGAGAATAAAGACAACTTTAAATATATCTGCAGAAAATTCCAAAAATATTATTTTCACATAAGGTAATTGATGAAAATTGATTGTTCTATCACACTAGCCATGTGTATGGCAAGGTTTGGATAGGTAGTCAGAATGAAAAATTCAATGGCAAAGCTGGGATTTGAGCCATATCCAAGTCTCTGTCCAGTTGATCTTAACCATTGAGCTACCATGGCAACATGACATTAAATTCTCCAACTGACTTGTATTTTTCCCGGTGAATCACTAGATCTCATATACAATGAGATATATACCTAATCAATTGCCTAATAGTTGTTAAAACTATGAAGCCTGGGAATTGAATACAGCATACTAAGTCACAACAAAAAGGTATGTATCATAAAAGGTATTAGGAATGCCAGTTTTGCAAGCAGGTGAAAAAATTATATCAGATTGAATACAACCAACTTCCATGTCACTATCAATAAGAGTTTCTAAATCGGTTACAGATACATTGTGCACCAAATTTACATTTCTTTAATCAAGTTATGTTGAATGCAATGAAATATTTGGGAAAGAACTGCTCCAAAGTGTACCTCTCTTTCCCTGGCACTTGCTGATTATGAGAACTGAGGAAAACCTGGAGAAAGCTTCTGTCAGGAATGAGAGTCAATATGGATTTTAACCATGAACCTCCTATTCATGAAATAGTACCCTAATAACCTTGGCTGCCATAAAATAAGCTACAGTTTGATTCAGATGGAGCGGTAGCTCTCAAAATATGTGCAGAAGATTGGACTAGTTCAACTTCGGTTCTGTTTTTGAGATGCACTTGGTAACATATTGAGAGGTTGATAATAAAAAAACATTTAAGTTCTTTTAGGCTCGTCACAGTGTTATAATATTAAAGTGGATGAAAATTTTATAATGTTAATTAGGTTTATTAACTGTGTGTGTGTGTTTTATCTGTGTTTGTAAAACATTTAATTCTTTATATAATAAATACGACTCATCTAAAAATTAATAATTTAATTCTTTATTTATTGTCACATTTTATTCATAAACATATGAAAATGTTGTTAATGGTGAGCAAACTGAAAGGAGAGATGCTACATTCAAAGATTCATGAAGTGGTGAGCAATATGCATAATTCCATGGCAAAGTGTGCACAGAGTGATGCGGTCTATATTATTAAAAACGTTGGGAAAAGTGTAGCTGATGCTGCATGTGCGTCGAAGAGAAGTTTTAGATGAATAATTAAGGAGACCAGGGATATGCATTCCGGTTCTATTTCTTTTTCCATGCCCCACAACAAAAGGTGCAGAACACTGCCTGTTGTAATTTTAAAGAGACAATGCTTCACCAAACGGTCAATGAATTATACAAATTAAGAAAAAGACCTACTTTAAGGAAGGTGTATGCTAAGTTAAATATCCAGAAGAGATGTAATGATAGACTAGCTTAGGCAAAACCTTCCAACAGAACAGTTCCATGATATTAACTTCTCTACTGTTCTCAATCCTGTTACAGCTTAATTATTTCTTTAAAACCCACATGTACCATCTACAAAACAGTCTTCTCCGCCAATACCAACATATTTTACGTCTACCTCCTTATCATTCTAAACTGACCTCCACTGAACTTATTTGGGCCGCTGGCAGAAATGTTATGTTAAGAATAGAGGACATAATTCAGCTAGCTGATGGCAAATTTGCCAGCATTTGGCACAGTATTGGCAAAAATGGTGCAGGTACATGAAGAAAATTAAAGCAGAATATATACAGAAAGAAGGATTATTGAGCAGGAAATATTGATTCACAGGGAGAGGATGGCGATGATTTTTTTTCAAATGGGGAGGATGAAGTCCAGTTTGAAACAGAGGAACCAATAAGAGATGAAGTGGCCACTTAAGATGCCTAAAGCACATTGTGGACTGCAAAAGCACATAATATATGAAACCAGCCTCAAGGTAAGGGTGCAAGTAGATCTCAGCTTGCAGCGAGATAAGAGAGCTAATATCCTCCTCATACTATTCCTTAGTCCTTCACCGCATGTGGACTGCCACCTTATGTGAATCAAATTGTACTCATAAGTAAAGATAAATACAAAACAGTTACCGTATCACGGAGAGCTTCAGCCACCATGAACTCGCCAAGCTCTGCCATTGGAGAGGATGTTTGATATGTAGATTCTTTCTGCCATTCTTGTTCCTCTGCCGTCCCCTGTGTTTGGTTTTGATCAGTCTTACTCTCATTCTCTAAATATCTACTTTGGTTTATTGCACCGTTACAATTAGCATAGTTGTGCTCTTCATGGAATACATCATGTGCATCACTTTCTTTATGCTTCTCCTCCTTGACACTTGTTTTTTCGGGCATTTCAACTTGCACATCTTCTGCCCTTTTCAGTTTATCATTTTCAGTCCTGTTAACATTCCCATCATCACTGTACACTTTGTCTGCTTTTGGACCAGATCTGGCAACAAGCATACTGTTTTCTTTATTTGGAAGACCACTATCATTTTCATCTGAAGCTTCTTCTTTTATTTTGGAATTAAATTTACTCTTTTTGTCAGAACCATTCAGTTTTTCTGCCAAACGACGTCGTTGAACTTTTAATGATTCTACGGTAAAATGGAATCCACCTGAAACAAAAGATTTATCCCTAATTTGATATCACAGGTAAATGACATAACATATATTACACATAACAAACTGTTATAATTTATTTATGATATTTGCACTGCTTCCTTTCGGTAGCTTCAGGTTTTACGAAATAAACATAAGCTTGTGTCTTATCCTATAATTGAGATCTGTTATATTTTGTAACTATACAGATTTTACTTGATCAAAACATTTTGTTTCCCTCCGTATGTGAGCTTTTTGTTCATGTAGCTGTGAGGAACAAAAACAAATGTCACATGAATTACGTTTCATGATTGTAACACAATACATTGCCCACCTAGGTAGTGTAGATGGTAATGTGTCTGCCTCACATTCAAGAGGTCCTGAGTTCGAATCTCGGTTAGGGTGAGTTACCTGGATGAGCTTTTTTTCGGGGATTTCCCCTATCCTGAAAGATGAATGTCAGGTAGCTATAGGCTCCATGAATCCCAGACTCATTTGAGCAGCATTGTACCCAATTTCATTCACCGTCAGATATGACTTTACGTTGGAGGACGTAAATTACAAGGAAACAGTATACCTTTCAAACAACAACAATAATATAAAAATTATTTGTGGTTGGTTTATTGACACTCGTCACTTACTTTTTCATATATTTATGAGAGACTAGTTTCAAAGGCCCTGGCCTCCATTTTCAATCTCTTTCCAACTGGCATCTGTTGTTGTCTGCTCTCTCTGGTGGTGGAACTATGAACTTTTTCGTCAAATTATCTACTGGTGGGATTTCAAAGTTCACTACGCGATCCTTATTTTTCCAGATGAATATGTTATCCCATGTTGTCAATCTATTTTGGTTTATCACTCCTTTTAATAATTTTGGATTTGGATCAATGTCATGGTGCATAGCAGTAGCATTTCATTTTTGGAATGAAAACCATGACATTGATCCAAATCCAAAATTATTAAAAGGAGTGATAAACCAAAATAGATTGACAACATGGGAGAACATATTCATCTGGAAAAATAAGGATCGCGTAATGAACTTTGAAATCCCACCAGTAGATAATTTGACAAAAAAGTTCATAGTTCCACCACCAGAGAGAGCAGACAACAACAGATGCCAGTTGGAAAGAGATTGAAAATGGAGGCCAGGGCCTTTGAAACTAGTCTCTTATAAATATATGAAAAAGTAAGTGACGAGTGTCAATAAACCAACCACAAATGATTTTTATATTAATTTTGACGTCACTGTTACTAAATTCCTCCAAACACACAACAACAATAATAATAATAATAATAATAATAATAATAATAATAATAATAATAATAATAATAATAATAATAATGGGTGCTCATGGGAGATGCAATGAGTTGCCAGGTGAAAATACATGACACATCAGCCGCACCAAGAACTTGAGAATGGAAGCAAGAGCTATCGAAACTTGTCGCTCATTAATAGATAGTCAACATGAAAAATTCAATGCCATGGCCGGGATTTGAACCACAGATCTCCTGGTTTCTGACCAGTTGCTCTTATCCATTGAGCTACCATGGCCAACTTGCAGCAATGACACTAAATTCTCCATTTGACTCCTATATTTCCCCAGTATTGTAAGTACTTACAATAGTAAATTGCCGCAAACAATGTATCTCGAATGCAAGAACCCTAGTGGTCTACCGGGGAAATATGGAATCAAATGGAGAATTTAGTGTCATGATGGCAAGTTGGCCATGGTAGCTCAATGAGTTAGAGCGACTGGACGGAAACCAGGAAATCCGTGGTTCAAATCGCAGCCGTGGTATTGAATTTTTCATGTTGACTCTATCAAAAACCTTAGCCTATATATGGCTAGCATGAAGAAATAATTAATTTCCATCAATTAACTAAAATAGTTGTTCATTAATTACAAGTAAGTGAAGTCCAATATCCCTAATGATTCATACAATTTATTATTGACACAGACAGGTTGCAATATATAGACAAAACTGCATTACCCATTTAGAAGCCACATAGATTAGTCAGGATCTTCTTGAAAGGCATTTTTCACGGTCATTTAGTTGTCATTGATGTTAACTAACAGTCTGTGTGAAAGCTTGATGAAATACAAAAATTTTAATATTTAGTTAAACCTTTAATCAAAAGTTAGTAACTACAACTATTTGTAATACTGGTTGGTGAAGCCAGGTTGATCAGCAACATAAAGAACTACAGATGTGGGAGAAGATATTCTTAAAGAAACATGAAGTAGATTTAATAATTCTGAATTTTCTACTGAACACAACCTGCTGTACAAGTTACCAGTGGTCTACCAGAGCTAATGCAAAATCCGGTGCCAACAATGATTACGATAATCGACCACAGCAGAGGATTCAGGCATTTTGTGTATATGTTCCGTAACAACAAAGGTTACTGAAGCTAGTTAATCTTTATTTCAAATAAGCTTGCCTCATATCTCTTAACGCTCACGTGAACTAATCATCTCTCATTGGCTGCTACTGTGGTATAGACTGCTGTGCAGTAAAAATGAGTTTGTTATTTAACATGGTGAAATATTGTAATATATTTGAAGAGAATTGTCAAATTTATATCTTCATAACCATACGAATTAAATATATTACATAACAGAGTTAATTTATCTGGAATGCATGTTAATTCTTAACACAAAATAAAGAGGATTCTTTGCTTTAAAACTGCCTCTCGGGATGACTGATGATAGCACATGCGTTCATCGGTGGTCATGACATTGTTGTTTATATTACTTTTATCGATGACCTTGCTTTGAACTGGATTTGTCATACATTACCATTCAACATTTGAGTTTAGTTTCATTAAAAACTGGTATTTTTGCATGCCTTCACATCTTTATTTTGATAATTTATCTATCTTACTGGCCGTTATTATGACATTTACTGCAGATTTCCACATGGTGTGAAAGCAATGCCGACGACGCCAAAAGTTTATTTATTTATTTATTTAGCATTTAATTTCTGTACAGAAATATTTGCTTTTTCAAGATACAGTACAAACTATACAAACTAGAAATTCAGAAAATAAAGAATTAATTCTGCATGCAATAATCAGATTAAATTGTATCAATGTCAACAAATACAGAAAACTTACATGAATTGTCAACCATTAGTATCATAAAATTATTCTCATGTAATCATTTACTCTACTTAATCTGGTGTCTAAAATATTCAAAGAACTCTTGAGTACTATAGAAGCACTGATTTATTAAAAATGATTTCACTTCTCTTCTGAATCTTTTCTTATCATTGTTTTTGATTTTCTTTGTGATTAAGTTATACATGTGAACCCCTTTATGAAGTACTGAGTTAAGTTTTTTATTTGATCTTGATCCCAGTATATGTAATTTAGTATTATTCCTAGTATAATGTTCATGAATAGTGTTATTTGTTTGAAAATATTGTATGTTGTTGTTTATAAAGCATACGGTTTCTAAGATATACAGACATGGCAGAGTTAGTATATTATTTTCCTTAAAATATTTCATACAATGAGTCCCTTTACTTAGATTAAACATTCTTCTTATTATTTTCTTTTGTGTTACAAATAAATCTTTTATTTCGGTAGCTGATCCCCAGATAAAGATACCATAAGCATTAGCCAATAGGGGAATGGGGATAGCAATGGTACATGGAGGGATACTTGTCAGCATGGCAAGGTTATTTGAAACAAAGATTAAGTATAAGTTGAACAATTTCACTCAAAGTATAAACTTGAAAGAAGTGTAGGGACAGTGAAGCACAAATTAGTACAAAAGTGAATCGAGAAGATATTGACACATTGCTTCACTCACACTGTTTATTCACAGGACATGTTTCAAGAGCTCTTGCTCCTATCATCAGCTGATACTCGACTAGTGCAAGTTGTAGTGGTTTCTTTTTTCTCCGTATTGTCAATAGACAAGTACATCACCTTTGGTATTTACAGGAAACCGACACACACAGATAATTACATTAAGAACAACAGTTTCAACCCAAAACAACACCAACATGCCATTTTCAACAGTTTAAAATTTCGGATGATCAACTTTCCACTAAACAGAGAAGATTATCAAGAAGAATACCTACACATAAAAAAAAGTAGCTATATCCAACGGTTTCAACCCAAATTTAGTAGACAAAACAGTTAACAGACTCAACAAAGCTAAGAAAATAAAAGAAACCACCACCCTAGAACCTACAGGAGAAAAAGAGAAAAAACTTTTTAAAAAATTCACCTTCCACCCATCAGCCTATAACAAATTCCAAAAAATCTTCTCAAAACACAACATAACTCTTGCACCTCAAAACAGGTTTAATATCAGAAATTTGTTAAAAGGCCCTCCCAAAAATTCAATCACTACCAAAGAAAAACCAGGAATCTATGAGATCAAATGTGAAACTTGCCCTAAAATTTATATAGCAAAAACAAAAAGAAATATTAACATCAGAACTAAAGAACATATGAGAAACATTAAAAATGGTGAAACAGAAAAATCAGCAGTGGCTTTTCATTTTTTGAATACTAGACATGACATCAATTTGGAAACATCTCTAATAAAATACGTTAATCACCCCATAGACCTTTCTGTATGGGAAAAAATCTTCATTAACAAAAATCGTCATAGAGTCATGAATTTTGAAACTCCACCACCGGACATCTTTGACAAGTACATCACGCCATCTATTGACAATACGGAGAAAGAAGAAACCACTACAACTTGCACTAGTCGAGTATCAGCTGATGATAGGAGCAAGAGCTCTTGAAACATGTCCTGTGAATAAACAGGTGAGTGAAGCAATGTGTCAATATATTCTCGATTCAATTTTGTATGAACAATTTCACTTTACTGTGTCCTACATTAAGGTTAGGGAGAATGGAAAATAATCTTGATCCTGATCTTTGATCTTGCTGAAGCAGGACCTCCAGAATTGGAAGACGCTTGCTAACCATCAGACCTCAAGAGGCAGTAGTTCCAGTTTTAATATTAAAAATAACATTTACTCTGAGCTTTGAGTTCCAGCTGCTGCACGTGCTCCAGAAGATGACTCTTCATCTGCTGTCTTGCCTTCCCTTCACTTCCAAAGCTTGAGAACTGCTGATGGCATTGTTCTGGTTCCATGAAACACGTGTATGTGAATATTCTTTTAATCTCATCACCATCAAATTCTGAGAATAGCTTGAGTAGATGGTTTGCTGTCAATGACTGAATGTGTTCCAGATCCATAGTGTCCCCCTCGCCGCTGCGACTCCGACTGCCTGTTCTCTGGTACATGAAACAAAATAGATGGAGATGAAATTCTTATTTGAATTAGAGCTGCAATGCAAGAAATTTAGGCAAATATTTTTCAAAGGAGAATAATTGGCTTTAAAATATATTGTAGATTTTGTTTGTAACAAAAAACTTAGCAAATAGAAGGTGATAAAAGCCTAAAAATTATATATTTCAATACTTCTAGACGAAATGCCTCATAGATAATGCACTTATCACAACAAAATACCCAATAAATTTACAACATTTACCTTTCTTTTAGTAGGTATTTGGTCAGCTTTTTCTCTGATCCGTACCACTGACTTTTTAATAGGAGACATTTTAACACTTGGATCGGAATGCAGGGTTTGTGATGCAACTTCAGCGAGCATGTCAAGCAAAGCACCAGGACCATCTTTTCTGTCTTTCTCATCATGGTTGTACTTGAAGTCTACAAACATAATATATAAGAAAATGTAAATACATATGATAATATTTACATATTTTAATAAATAATGAAATGTAAATGCAGGTATAATACAATGGAGAATTTAATGTTGTGACGGCACGTTGACAATGGTAGTTCAATGGGTTAGAGCGACTGGATGGAAACCAGGAGATCTGTGCTTCAAATCCCAGCCATGGCATTGAATTTTTCTGTTGACTCTATCTATCAGAGACCTTAGCCTATATACGGCTAGAGTGAAGAAATGATTAATTTCCATCAATTAACTAAAATAATAAGAGTTAAATGATGAAGCCTGGGACTCAGTACTTACAATAGTAAGTCGCCACAAACAGTGTATCTCGAATGTGAGAGCCCCTAGTGGTTTACCGGGGAAATATACAAGTCAAATGGAGAATATGTCGTGATGGCAAGTTGACCATGGTATGTCAATGGGTTAGAGCGACTGGATGGAAACCAGGAGATCCGTGGTTCAAATCCTGGCCATGGCATTGAATTTTTCATGTTGACTCAATCTATCAAAAACCTTAGCCTATATATGGCTAGTGTGAAGAAATGATTAATTTCCATTAATTAACTAAAAAGAAAGCCTAAGGTCATGTTCAGAACCAACAATTCTATAGGTTTTTCCAAAACATGATAACTCTGCCCCTCTCCTCAGTCAAGGGTGGCATTACTTTGAGGTTTGAGTTTATAAGATATGTATCTGCAGGATATAAAAGAAACAGAAGAGCAGCTCCATTGCCTCTTGCACTGTTTATGAGGGTTGCCTTTGAAACCTGTCATCTTTTGGCAAAATGTATACATATGTGTTATACATAATTAGAAGCATATTTTTCTAGTAAATTTCACTTTTGGATGAATTGACACCCAAAAGTAAAGAAGACTAGTCAGAAGTGAAATTGCACCTTTTAAAATGTTTCTTTGTATGTTTTCCACCTTTTCACACAAGAGTGACTGAATAAATTATAAATTTGGTATACAGCACAGTTCAGGTGCTATTACACAAAATATACTATATCACATTCTAAATACTTTGCTTAACGAGATGAGATTATATTAGCATACAAAATTAAAATGTGTATATCACCAAAAGTGTGTATAGCAGGGGCGGCTTCTCAGATAGTGCCACTGTGCCATGGCACCATTTGTGTGAAAATGAAAGAAAGAGAAGTGTATAGGAATTGTGCAAAAAAGATTGTTTCTGAGTATCTGCTCCCTCGTGTGAATAGGCGCGCTAAATGCAAGTGCTCTGTCCTTGGCGCCAATTCCAGAACGGCTCCATCTACACTCATAAGCGCCTGTGTTAAGGGCTAGGATGTCTGTTTAAACACGGCTTCTTATGGAAGAAGGTGGTGCCGAGGTTTCTCTGGCGCATAACTTTATATGCTAGAGTGCAGTAAAGCATGGGACTTATGATAGGTAACTGTCTCTCTGTCTCGAAATCGTACACGAACGCTTCGTAACACATCCTCCAGGAACTGTATTACCAAACTTTTACTGTACACCTGTGCGTAACAAGAGTACAGATGTAATAAATATCTATTTCCGTTTCCCTGTACGATCTGTTTGATACAGTATATTATAAAATAGAATGGATTATTGATAAGATTACCTAAATCGTTTGAAGTTGGTACACATATTTATATTTTAATTACCCTTATTTATACATTTATTTATGGCACTGTCAATTCAATGCCTCACTGGCCGCCCCTGGTGTATAGATAACGTTTCTAGCAAATTTTGTTTAGAAATTTTGATAAGATGTTAATAACTTTTCTTTACTGCCACTATGTAGTGTTAGTGTCAGTCTCATATTCAAGAAGTTCTAAGTTCAAATCTCAGTTTAGATGAGTTACCTGGTTTATCCACATTTTCCCCTATCCTGAGAAAACTAATTTTTTGTAACTTTGTTATAGGGACATCAATCTCACTAACCATTTTGTTTATTCACTGCCTGATACACCTATCCAGTTAAAGAACATTAAAATATATTTAAAAAGAATTCTTTAACCTTATTCAAGTGTAGAAACAAGCTATGATGAGAAATACTGTAGTTCTGATTGTATTGCGAGCTTAAAGAAAAAGGACAAATTTGTGTACTCTAGAAAATTGGATCATCACATGATATTATGCGCAAAGATGAGTGATGGCAATGGAGGGAAAAATGGAGGTTTTGAAGATGAAAGAAGATGGAGAAAGAGAGAGAGAAAAATATGTAGGGAGAAACAAAAGCATTGAGAATGACGAACTGAGAAGACAAGAGACAAAATAATCTCCACATGTAATGTAATACAAGCAGATTTGCACATTCTATTAATAAATACAAATTGTTGTACATGTCTCATGTTATACCTATTATTAAGTACTTTATTTTAAAACAGAAATTCAAACTAAAAATGCACAACTTGCTAATTTCAGTGCAATAGCTATTATATGAGTAAAGATCATAGTGTGGCAACATTTAAACTATAAATGAAATCAAAGACTCTGTTTATTATTAATTATTCCTTTATGCAAAACATGTAACTTGTTTCTCAAAATACAAGTAATCTGCAATTATGTAATCTATGGGAACATAATTTTAAAAAAATGTTAAAATCATGTTAATGGAGAGTACTGAGGTCATCACACACTGGATTATTTGATTTGTTTAATTACGAATACTCTGCACCTCAGACTGACAACCTACACTGCAACATATTCCGAGAAAATTCCAAAATCTAAGAACATAATTTACTTTAACCATAAAACAGCAACATAACAATTTTAATGAGATAAGGCTTAGAACAGCAGTGTTTTAAAACATTAGACTCATTATATAAAAAATATGCGCTATCCTTGAAATGCAACTAAATTTAGAAAAGGGTGCTGAAGAGTTAAGAGCATTTCTAATTCTTCAAAAGATGTGAATCTTAAAAATATATTTTTTAAAATATGCATGGCCACAATGAAGCTATGGACAAAACTTTTAATCTCTTCCTTCACCAAATTACTAAAATACGTACATAAACATGGTGAACTCGTCATATGGGAGAGAATATACATAGAAAAATATAAAAACCATTAAAATATGCATGGCCACAATGAAGCTATTGTTTCAAGAACAATATTAACACTCTTCTCGACAAAACTTTTAACCTCTTCCATCCCTAAATATTACACGGGAAGCTCAGCCATATTCTTAGAGGATTGAACGTTTGGAGAATAAATGGGATAAATATAATTAACCTTTGGTTCTTTGTTAACATGATTAATCACATCCAGCTAATATGACGATAGAAAATTTTAAAGAAACGCGATATTTGCGCTTAAAAATCATTTACGATAACATAAACAATGTTTTCAAAACCCATTCTTCCCGCGTTTTTATTGTCAGCAATAAACCGAGAGTTACGCTTTTAATTGTCTTTATTTGGTACTCAACCATGCAAAAAAGAAACATTTCTTATTTTTATAATAATAGAACTGTTTATTTACATCACACACGGGACTTACAGCTAAGAAAACGTTTCTTTAAAGTTCAACATCAAACCTGACGTCATTATTGAGATATGTGACAGTGACAACTTCTCTAAATGACAACGCCCTGCAAATTTTTAGTTTTAATGCATGAAAACAAATAAAATCCTTCCAGAGTTAGTTGCAGAATAATCCAAACATGGAAAACCAATACGGGAAAAGGCATGTGATGGGTGTATAATGTTTACAAACGAAGTTCAGGACACAAACATGACACAGTTGTTGGCGCGATTCTCAATAGACAGGTAGCAGACGCCATGAGGAAGTACACACTAGCAGCCGACACGGCAGATGTTATTAAGACAAATAATATTTAAGAGCACAGGAGATTCAGCATTTATGTTGAAGACAGGTTTAATGAATTCATTATAAACCGAATGAAACAGATTGTACTTACCATTTGTTTTTGAAATGTATCTATATCGATGATCATGTACCATTTTCGTATTCATTGTTCTCCTCCATCTACTCAGGCCATATTCATAATTTGACACGACTGTGTGACCACAGAGACCAAAAAGAAAATTTCACAGGGAAAAGATATACCAGAAGGCTGTGACTGAGTTGCGTCGAACAGTCTCTTCGAAATCCTTTACGACCTATTACTTACTATATTCAGAAGTTCAATGTTTGAATATTTGCATTGACATGAAGAACGACCATAATTAATCGGAATGCAGTTCCTGTTGTGCTTTGCTATATATTAACCGTACATAATACCTAAGGACATTGAACTGCAAATAGTGTGTGTGTTCATGGAGTTTTCTTTATTTAAATCATTCCTGTTCATGTATTGCAGTTTTGAAAAGTCATCTCTCCTTTGTTTATGTGGAAATAAAAGTAAACGTCGATGTCTTAAAAACAGTTTCTAATCAGTAAAAATAGGATTTAAAACCACAATATGCGCCTTACTTGCTTCATAATTATATTTTCTTTGATAGTACAGTTGCACATTATATTAAATGCAAATTTCAAATATCCAAATATGCAGACATCATAAACAAAAAATCATCAACAACCTGTGTCAACAACCAAGTTAACGTTTCAGTTGAAAAATACGATGAGATTAAAACAGATCTCAAATACTCGGATACACACTCCAGAGCTGCTTTTCTGATATTAGATCACGTATTGCAACTGAATATACATTTGTACGATAATATGTAATATTTATGGGAATCTTGAAGGTTCAAAACAAATAAAAGAGGAAAAGAAAGAAAACAAAAACATCTTGCGGACATCCAAGATAATACCCACGTAAATCCCAAGAGTAGTAAAACCTGAGGTACATATAGCACACCCAGAGTCCTTTAAATTCTTACAGCATCCAATCGAAATGTAGTATTCCAAGCCACTCCCAACAGGGTGTTGTGGGTTCTGAATTCTGAAACATGTGATTAGAGGGGCAACATGCTATCTCTTTCTACCCTCTAATATAAAACGCAATAAATTTACCATACAAAATCCCTATTCAATATAATCCTATCTGCGGTTAGATTCTAATGAGGGTGGGAACGGAGCTACAAAATCCAGACTGACCACAGACTACCACACGCTATTTTATTTTGACACGTTCTATTACTTTCATTAATGTTAATAAAGTAACCAAATAGATCGAAATTTCTTACAACCATGTATAATGCACATGGGTATAAGATACGCCAATCTTATCATTTTACATTTTAATATTAGAAACATCAAAATGTAAAACACAGACAGAAGTGTTCACAGTATAAAGCGTAGTGTAGCTTCAACTT